>CM059197.1:40006445-40440228 GCA_030323885.1 Branchipolynoe longqiensis
TGAGAAGTTCCACCATTACATCTTTGGGCTAAGGAGTGTGATTCTAGAGACAGATCACAAACCCCTCATTGCACTTAGCCAGAAGGCACTCATTGACATGACACCGCGACTCCAAAGGCTGATGTTGAAGCTGCAGAGATACAGCTACCTCATGGAGTGGACACCTGGCAGGTTACTGTACCTTGCGGACACGCTGTCGAGAGCAGTTGGCAGTGTAGAGGTAAAAAGTGAGATCTGTGAGGAAATAGAGGCACATGTCCTAGCAGTGTATGAGGGCCTTCCTGCTACGAATCAACAGTTGCAGAAGATTGCAGAGGAGACAGCAAAGGATGAGGTGCTCCTCGCTGTTCTAAGATGCATCACAGAGGGGTGGAGAGCAGGTGAGTGCATGGCATATGCACACTATAAAGATGAACTATATGTGGTAAAGGGGGTCATTCTGAAAGGTAACCGAATGGTCATACCCAGGAGCATGAGGAAGGAGATGCTGGAAAGACTCCATGTTGGGCATCTGGGAATAGAAAAGCAGAAGCGTATGGCTCGAGACTGCTTGTACTGGCCAAACATAAACAAGGACATTGAAGGGGCTGTGCAAGAGTGTGGAGTGTGTCAGCGGTACCGCCCTGCGCAACCCAAGGAGACCTACCAGCACCTGGAGAAGCATGGCGCTCGTGGGCCATGGGACAAGGTGGGGCTGGACCTGTTTCACTGGGGTGGAAAGGACTATGTGATCTGTGTGGATTACTGGTCCAACTATCCAGAGATCGCACTCTTGACACACACAAGCTCAGACCAAGTGATAATACATGTCAAGAGCATGTTTGCGAGGCATGGGATACCACGAGTCGTCATGAGTGACAATGGGCCTCAGTTTGCATCGAGTGCATTTAGACGATTTGCCCAGGAGTACGAGTTTGAGCATCTGACGAGCAGTCCAGGATACCCCCAATCAAATGGGCAGGCTGAGCGTGCTGTGGGAATCATTAAGGGTCTTCTCAACAGAACCTGGGAGGATGGAGGAGATATCTACCTCGCCCTTCTTCAGTACAGGAAGGCTCCCAGAGAGATGGGTAAGTCCCCGGCTGAATTGCTGATGGGCAGGAAGCTTAGGAGCCAGCTACCGGGTATGACAATGTGGAGATAGTTAACGAGAGGAGATGAGGAGCAAACAAATGGAACGATATGATCAAACAGCGAAAGACTTGCCACCACTGGGCAGAGATGAGGTGGTGCGAGTGAGAGAGAAGCATTGGGACAGAAGAGCAGTAGTGCTAGAGGAGGTGAGACCAAGGTCATACCGAGTCAGAACGGAGGATGGTGGGGAGTACATCCGAAACGGGAGGCATCTCCTTCAAGTCAAAGAACCCTACCTACCTGAGTATGAGCATCAGGAGGAGGACATAGGAACAGGAGGAATTGGAGAAGAGCCAGAAGAACCACCCACTCCAAGTGCAGCAAAGGTGGCTGCCCCTCCAAGAGACCCAGGGAACACAGTGAGGGGTGAAACCCTTCCTCTGCGCCGATCGACCAGAGTATCCCGACCAGTGATCAGGATGGATCTATAATAAGACACTAGACTACCATGTTGAACAACTTAACATTGACCACACATACCTTATATGTATGTGTGTGTATACATATAGATACCTAGCTATCTAATAACCATAACAGACACTATATGCTACTATACTATCATAATACTCTTTATGGAGTGGGAGAGTAACTGTATGTGTATGTGTGTGTGAAGGGGGAAGATGTCTGGATACTTAGTGTAGTGCCACCTGAATGTTTACATCCTGGTGAGCTAATGGAACACTTCTACTGAGTTGCTTAATGGAGACACATATCAATACAATATGCATTACATTAAAGTTGTATCATCCGATAGCTTTGCGTTTCTGTCATTTCTCTGAGATAAATATATTAGATTGATCATTATGATCTACTTTACTTTAGTTTGAAGTAACTTTTATTTCAAATGGCTATCTTTTGAGATATTTGAAGTGAAAATAAGTCAAATTAGTTTTGGCAAGTACGGCAAATGACTGTGACACCATAGACTTCAGCAGTAACAGGTTCTATTAAATTGACTCGGTAATCCCTTCTATGCAGAAATAAATGATTTAATAAGTGCATCAATATCTAAGTTAGATATGTAGAATCAAATTTAGATAATTGTATTGTTTTTGAACATTTGATGCTTTATCGAACTATGCAGCTTTAAATGGTAATACTATACAAACTTAGTACTTGCGTCCAGAGTTGTGCAACCCACGTTTCAGCTGATTGTGCATGCTCTGGGCAAATCGTCTATTGCTTCTACTGTTCCTGCCTTCTGTCAGTAATGAAGATTCCTGCTGGACTATCACTTCCTCCGTGCCTACCCTGCTACCCAAGGTCAAGGTCATTAACTTCGATGTTGAGCCTGCCTATGCGCTAGGGTGCAAAGCAGCCGACTATGTGGAGGTGAGAGACGGTAAGTAGTCATTAGGTGTTCCTATGTACATCCAGAGTGTCCAGCCCTGCTCTGCTATGCATTTCAACCACACTTAGTATCTTGCCTTGGAACTCTGAGAGCTCTGTTTTGCGTTCTTTGTAATTTGGTCTCTTGCTGCTTCGTTAGTAATCCATAGATGATATCATTGTAGTCTATAATTGGTAATATTGTTGACTTGTACAGCTGCAGTGCAGTATTCTCACTTACATAGGTCCTTATTTTTCTGAATGTGTTAATTTTTAGTGTCAGTGTTTGGTTAAGTCTTGCCAACTGTTGGGTACCACTTAGAGTCGCATCGACAGTTGTGCCTAGGTACTTATAGGAGTTCACCTCACGGAACACTAAGCCACCCATCTGCAGTTGTATTGGCCGGGCCGTCGCCTTCCTGGCTTTGGTTCCATAGATTATGTACTCAGTTTTAGTGCCATTTAATGTTAGTTTATTCTCATGGCACCATGTATTCACTCCATCCAGCACCATTCCAGCCTCGGTTGCGGCTATGGCAAGGTCATTGTTATGTATTCTTAGTGCTGCATCATTGGCAAATAATTTGAAAGATGCTTTGTTGGAAACAAAGGTAGGTCATTTATAAATATTAGAAACAGTGGGAGTCCCAAAGTGGAACCCTGTGGAATTCCTGTTTTTTATTTCTTGAGTGGTCGAGTTGTTATCACTTAATTTTGCATATTGCTTCCTATTGCTGAGGTAATTTGTGAGGAAGTTATGTGCTCTATTGCCTAGCCCAGTTCATTCTATTTTATGCATGAGGATTTTGTGGTCGATCGTATCAAATGCCTTCTTGAAATCAATGAAGACTGCAATAGTAAGATCACCCTTGTCTATGTTTGACAGAAGTTCATCCAGTAGAGAGGCCAGTGCCCCGGTGGTGGACTTATTTTTCCTGAAGTCATTTTGCTGGTAGGTCAAATAGTTAGAGGACTCAAGGAATGTCATAATTTGGTCATGTATTATTTGTTCTATGATCTTGCCAGGCAGCAGGAGGATTGATATTTGGCGTAGTTCATTACAGGTTTGTGGGATGTTGACTTCAGTTATGGGCGTCACTGTAGCTACTTTCCAGTCATCAGGGAAGATGCCTGTGCTGATTATCAGATTATATAAATGTGTAAATTCTCCACTCAGTGTTGTGATCGCACTTTTGATCAAAGTAGTACTGATGTCCTTCATAGCTGATGATTTGTAGATCAATATTTTGTTAGTTCTATCAAGGATTTCGTCCTGGGTGGTTTCCAGGGGGTCATACTTTTCTTTATTTAGTTTGGCCTGGAAGGTTTTGTGTTGATCATCCTTCTGTTTGAATTTATTGGCTAGTTTCTCACCTATATCTATGAAATAGTTATTGATTTCCTTTGCTAATAATTCATCTGGGATTTTAATACCAGTCTCTTCATTTGTAAGGCCACTGATTCTTATCTTGTTTTTAGGTTCAATTTGGTTATTTCATACCAACATGTTCTGGCATTCTGTCTATATTTGTCTATCTGGACTTGATAATACCTTGCTTTGGTATTTCTTACTTCACTCCTAGCCTTTCTGACCATACATTTAGCTTCTGAATTCATACCCTGGATCTTTTGTTTTCTCAAACGTTTGGATAAAGTAATCTCTATCCTTTTGTAGCTCTAGTAGTTTGTCATTAAAGTAACCTCCCATGGTGATTCTGGTGGTGATCACCATTAGGGGACAGTGCCTGTCAGCTGCATTAGTGATTGTTGTGTTTAGCATATCCCAACATAGGTTGGGGTCCCTTATATCCAGAAATTCAGTATTGTTTATTTCTTTGAGTGTGCCAGCCAATTCATTAAAATTGCAGTTCCTATAAGAGTGCCCCCAGTGGGTGGTGATTCTTTTGTCATTTTTTGGTTTCTTCATTATGAATATCGGTTTGTGGTCGCTTATGTTATAGTTAAGAACTCCAGCCTTTGTACAATGTTTGATATTGGTAAGTGCCAGGTCTATTGTTTTGTTAGTGGTTTTAGTTACCCTGGTTGGCTGCTGGATCATTTGTTGCAACTCATGTTCAGCAGCAAATTGCTTTATTATCCCTCCCATCGTAGGCTTCTTACTATTATATTCTTCATTGAAGTCACCAATGAGGAGTATCTCATATTTATCAATATTGGCTATATTATTCAACGAGTTACTTATTTGTCCAATTCCTTCATTTTCGTTGCCATTTGGGGTTCTATATACGTTGCCGATGAGTATTAGTTTTGTATGGGGTCTGGTGACTACAGCCCACTGTAGCTCAATGTTGCTATTTGATAGGTTATGCTCAGGATGTTTACCTGCATGAACATGGAGATCTTGCTTAAAGTAAATACCTAGTCCACCACCCCCTTTGGTCTGCCCACTAAGTTGCTTTGTTTTTCTATCAGCCCTTATAAATTGGTAACCTGGTATAATTGTGAGTCTGTCTTCAACTGTTCTATTGAGCCATGTTTCTGATATAGTGAAGACATCAAAACCAGACCTGGGTAGGTCGGCTCTTAGCTGGTTGATCTTATGTGTGAGGCTACGTACATTTAGATGGCGAATCTTGAGTCCTGGCAGGCCCTTCAGATCTGTTAAAGGAAGTGCACCGAGATGGCATGGTACCAAGGGCCGCAGGCCACCATTGTTTGCACATGCGCCGATCATACAAACTCGGGTTGCATAAATGATGCAACCGGAGAAAAAAAAAAATAGCCGATTGAGACATTTTGAGACAAATAAGTGTTCACACTTCCTGTCTACCATTCGCTATTTGTTATTGTGCAATTCCCAAAACCTTTGGTGGTTTTTAATATTGTTATCAGATAACTAATATAACGACAGTAAGATAGGATTTTAAGTATTTTATAATTGCATAGTGCAGTTATATGTCCATTTAATTAATCTGGGTGGTCATACTTTTATGATTAAAAAAACGTGTAGCTTTGGTCAAGTGGAACTTGTACTGGTAGTTACATGTAGCAGTACATGCTGACAATACAGGTACCAGCACAAATGTGACTTCATTGCTCCTGATGCTCCCAGACAAGATGTGAAGCAGTGGGGTTCGATCATTTTTCACATAACCTGTGTGTTTTTAGGTAGGCATACACCTTGGGGTGTTCTATTTGAAATTCTGATGACTGGGATAATCCAAATGGTCCAGACCATGGCCGCGTTCAGGCTCCGTCTCGGAGGCGCCTCGGAGATGGCCATGACGTCCCTCTAGTCTGAACGGCAAAAGCAGTTTGTTGTCTCGAAAATGGCCACCCCCAATGGGGGTGGCCATTTGCAATGGAAAAGCTGCACTGTGATTGGCTGAAACCACTGAATGCGGCAGCCATTTTCGAGGCGCCTTTCAGCTCCAGTCTGAAAAGCGAGGCGTCTCCGAGAGGTCGCCGAGACGCACCCTGAATGGAAATAGGCCAAAAAGCATCGCCGAAACGTCGCCGAGGCGCCTCCGAGACGGACCCTGAACACGGCCCATGATAATCGATGTCGGCCTTTCAGAATGTCACTGGTCCTTCAGAAAGGAATGAAGCTGAGACCCAGCATGCGGGGTCACAGTTAGTAGTTACAGCTTACATGGTGGAAGGTGGTGGAGGTGATGACTACACATACATGAAGTGGTATTTCCTCTAATGTTAAATATTTGCTAGGATCATTTCACCGCAATCTACATTAGAAACAATCCATCACAAAATTACAGGAAAATATAATCTAAATACCAAATGTAATAGAAATCTTTAGAAAGGCAGGATTTTCCATTCAGGGCCAGCTTAAAATTGCATTGTCCGACGGTTATGAGTTTCTGTAATTTTCGGAGATAAATATGTTAGGTTAATCATTATAATCTACATAACTTTCATTTGAAGTAAGTTGTATTTTAAATGCCTCACTTTTGAGATATTTGAAGTGCAAACAAGCAAAAGTAATTTTGGCAAGCACCCCAAAACTCTGACACTATATGCTTCTGCAGTAACATGTTCTATTAAATTGCCTCAGTATTCCCTTCTATATGGTGACAAATGTTTAATAAGTGCACCAGGATCTAAGTTAGATATGTAGAATAAAATCTAGATAATTGTTTCGGTTTTGAAAATGTTATGTTTTCATCAGACTATGCAGCTTTAATTAATGCATTACTATGAAGTAAGCTCCTCTCAGCACATTTGCACTTGTGAATAAGCACAGTTGTGTCGGTCTTGTTACTGGTCCATTAAAGTAAATTTGAATGTTTGGGATCATGCGCTATAGCCCTTTATTCTAAGGATAATTTTTAGATGCAGGTTTTATTGGTTGATGAAGAAAATGTCCTCGGCTACCACACACAGGCTACGATATGAGTGCCAGAATTATGATGCGCTGGTGTGGAAGTGGGCACCCACAGTTCATCTTCATCGCAACCGGAAGTTCCCTGAATGTTTACTTCCACACTGACAACTCCATCACTAAAGGTGGCTTCGAGATGAAGGCGTACCTCAACCAAACCCTCAGCGGTTAGTCTTTTTTTTAATCATGTTTTTTGTCTCTTCAACATTAAGCTGTGTTTACACGGGTAAATTTAAAACGATCTAGACAAATCGATTTATATGAAGCGATGTAGTGGCGCGTTTACACGGACCGAGTTTGAAAGTGTGTCGGCGCCGGGAACCAGCAGTTAGTGGTGAGCCCGTAGCCGGCGAGTACTGCTATTTGTTTAGTCGCCGCCCGGGAACCAGCTGAATCGCTTCATCTATACTACCTTGCGAGGTGGTTTACATGTACCGATTTATATGAATCGATTCAGCCCTAAAACGCCTCAGAGTTGCGTTTACACGGCAAATGTGAATCGATCTAGGCAAGTCATTTTATATGAGGCGTTTTAAATCGCCCGTGTAAACAGGGCTTTACTTTACTTTACAACCACTGGTCTTTATTGGACGACTGTTCTTAGACTGTTCTTAGACCTGTAGCCCCCTATTATTCTTTGCACACATACATACCAACATGAAATACAGATATGGCTCGAGCAATTTCTCTGGCCGGTCTAACCGACCTTCCGTTCTTGGAGAACATTTGTCAGAGTATGTTTCCCGTCTCAGTGAGCTTTGGTCGTAATGCGAAGCATTACGTTTGATGCGAGGAGAGGAAGAGACCCTCCGCCCGCCCCGCGCTATCGCGCTGCTTTCTCACCTCGGCAGACGGCGCGCCACGCCGCCCCCTCCCCCGCCCTCCGCGTCGCGCGGCGCTCACGCCTCACCCGACGCCGCTGCTCGCCACCTCTCACCCTCCCCCGGGCCGGCAGCTTTCACACTCACCTGCTGTCGCCCCTCCCTCTCCCCTTATAAGGCCGCCCCCCGGCCTCCCTCAGGCACTCGCCCTCCTGCCGTCTCCCAGCTCTACCCTTTTTCAGTCTTGGCTACTCCACCTCGGATCTCTGCCCCAGCTCAGCCTCAGGATGCCTCGAGGGAAAGGACGTGGACGGAAGGGATCCCGGGCCGCCCCCGGCACCCCGGGGCCCTCTCCAGCACCCGGCCGGGGCGAGTCCCCGGCCTACGCCCCGGCGTCCCCCGCGGCGCCCTCAGGCCGCACCTCGGGCCCCGAGATGTCGACACTGCTGGAGGCGCTCCAGCGTATGCAGCTCGACCAACAGCACTCCGCCGCCGAGGTGCGCCAGGCGACGGCCGACCTCCACGCCCGGATCGACTCCCTGGAGACCGGGGGGACCCGCCCGGGGATCCCCTCATCTCCCCCGAGGCGCCAGGCCGCCCCGACACCTCGGGCACCTACCGCCACCACAGCCCGGCCCCCGCCGCCGCCTCAGGCGTCCCTCCCCGGGGCCGCGCACCCGGAGTACGAGAGGTACCGTCACCTCTCCAGTCAACCACCACCCGCCACCTCGCCGGCCTACCGCGAAGAGGCCATCCGCCACAGCCCCGCCGACGCGGCCGACGCCGTCTGGGACATACTGGCATCCGCCGAGGCGCGCCACTCCGTGAGGCGCCAAGGGATCCCGGCCAACTACATCTTCCCCTCGGACCTGGTGAAACGAGGGGCCGAGAGGAAGCCGGTGAAGAGGGGGGAGGCGACAAAGGACGAGTATACCCTCGCCCTCCTCACCCTCATCGACCACCCCGACTTCCCCGCCCACTCCGCCCAGGGACTCCACCACCACCACCTAGCAGTCTGCCGGGATAACCTCGTCTACCCCTGGGCTACCGTCCGCCGGTACTCAGAGACCCTGTTTACCGCGATCGCGGACGGAACCCTCCCCCAGGGCTGGCATGACCCGGTAGTGCTCAACCTCATGAGACTAGACTGCCTCGCCATGCCCGAGGACCAAGCCACCGCCGCCCCTGCCCGCCTACCCGACCCTCTCCACCGAGGCGCCCACCTCCCCCGACCCCAAGCTGACGCCCGCGCCACCTACGACAGGGACGCCCACGGGGCCCCCTGCCCGGCCTGGAACCGCGCCCCCGCCTCGTGCGATCGGGCCCGCCTCGGGGAGGCCCACGGCGAGGCGAAGGACAGGCGCCGTCACGTCTGCGCATACTGCGCCAATGTGAGGCGCCTCCTAACCATGCACAGCGAGGCCGACTGCATCATGAAACAAACCCGTGAGCGCCAGACCCCCCCCGCCACCTCGGCGGATTTTTGATCCGCCGGCCTCCCCCCGGCCAGCCCGGGGGGACCCCTCCGGCGCCTCACCCTCACCACTGCCGACAGCCCCGCAACTCCCGCCGACAACCTCCCAGCGACCACCGATCGCAGCGCCGCCCAGTCCCAGCCGGGGATCATCACCTCGGGCATCACACCTCGGACCGCATCCCAGCCCAGCCTCAGGAGGAACCCTCTGCCGCCGATCCTCACGACACCGCCTTCAACAACACCATGAGCGCCAGACCCCCCCCTGTTTAAAGGAAAAACTGGTAGAGCAAGTGATCTCCAACAGCCCAGTCGTTGCTTATTAACCCCACAGACTGTGGTACGAGCCATACCTGTAGGCATGGTCAACTGGTGCCCATGCTGCTCAAGCTACCTTATATATGAGACTGTCTCAAAAGGTGCTAAGCAATATGGGACAAAACTTTGTCCATTGTAACGATCAACATACTATCTGCCTATGCATTTGCTCAGGATAAACTGATTTGCTTTTTACATGGTGTTTCATAATCCCAATAGAATACATTGATCTGAAGCAAATGTCCTTGTGTTTTCAGTGTAACCGTTTCTGTGCTGTTTTGTGTCAATCATTACAATGGGGGGGGAAAAAAGTGTTATCACCTTTTGAGACAGGCTCATATACCAGAAACCGGGCAGCGGACCCCCAGAATATCCAGTACTTAGTTCCATTATGATAGATGGATTAGATTAGAGTGCTTGCGCTGCATGCTCAGGCCAAGTGGGAGACTCCACTATCAGGGCCCACCACATGTGGTAAGGATGCTCTGTTCAGTTTTGTCATGATAGGCTTAAAGTTGCATAGTCCGATGGGTTTTGAGTTTCTGTCATTTTCTGTGATAAACATATTACGGTGATCGTTATAATCTACCCTACTTTCACTTGAAGTAACTTTTATTTTAAATAGCTAACTTTTGAGATATTTGAAGTGCAAACAAGCAAAATTAGTGTTGGCAAGCTTGCCAAAACTCTGACACCATAGGCTTCTGCAGTAATAGGTTCGATTAAATTGCCTCAGCATTACCTTCTATCTGGTGACAAATGTTTAGCAAGTGCACCAGTATTTAAGTTAGATATGTAGAATCATATTGAGATACTTGTTTTGGTTTTGAAAATTTGATGCTTCATCGGACTATGCAGCTTTAACATTCATATAGATCTAAACTCTATTTATATTGCACATATCCAGACCGCTGTCTAATGAATCTAGAGAGATATCATTGTTACATTGGAGTTGCAATGAGATCAGAGCAGCTTCATAATTATACACAATGTCTTGATCCTTTCACTATCTGTCAGGCCTTTGTTAATACTCGTGGCCTCCACAACATTACTCGGGAAGGCTGTCACACACATCGGTAACTTTCTGTAACAGCAGGTCATGCCCATTGTATTAATGTCTCCTCACATGTGTGATCAGCAAATCAATGCTACTGAAATGCAGGCAATCAAATACCTTATCAGCAGCTACTGTGTGGTAAGATAACCCCAACACTACAACTGGCCAGCATTGAAAACAAGCCTGGGTACCCGGGCTTATATGCTATGGGCAGTATAAATACAGCCTCAATAAAATAAATTAAAAAATTAAAATGATGTGGTCTAGTCTAAAGGTAAATGGTTAGTTATTCTCCAGTCTACATTTACAAAATAAGATCCCCATAATATTTGTAATGCCTTATTTCAACCTGCTATTGTCTATATTGTTCATACCATCTCATCATCTCATCCATAGATAGTTCATATGTACCATAATTGTTAAAGCCCCAGTCACACATAGCCGGACGAGCCCCGGATTTTGAGCCGGACCACCCATGGATCAACGGCCCGGACTGTCCCGGACCGCCACGGATAAAATCACTGTTTTCCTCGATTTTTGCCTCACAGTCACACTTTCCCGGACGAGCGTCGGACGAGCCCCGTACCACCCCCGGACTGCCCCCGGACTGGCCTGGACTGGCCCCAGATGAGGCCGGACCACCCCCGGACTGCCCCGGACCACCCCCGGACTATCCCGGATCACCCCCGGACTATCCCGGATCACCCCCAGACTATCCCGGATCACCCCCGGTCTTATGGGGGCAGTCCGGGAGTGGTCCGTGGCTAGGCGGGGGTAGTCCTGGATAGTCTGGGGATGGTCCGGGTCAAATCGTGGCTCAAAATGACCCCGGACAACCCCCGGACAGGCCCGGTCCACCCCGGACCACCCCCAAAATACCCGGACCACCCCCGGACCACACCCGGATCAGGCCGGATCAGGCCGGCTTGATCCCGGATCGCAAAATCCCCCGGACCACCCCGGATGTTTTTAACATTTTAAAACATCCGGGGCTGAGCCCGGACGGTGCCGGACGAGCCACGGATCAGGCCGGATCAGGGGGTGTCAGCACGGACGAGCCACGGATGAGCCACGGATCACCCCGGATCGCCCCGGACCACCCTGGATGGCGGTCCGGGGCTCGTCCGGCCCCTGATCCGGGTATGTGTGACTGGGGCTTAAGGCCGAAAGACTAGTGCCTCAGTGATAAAAAAAGATATTATTCAACTGGAATAACAATTTTGAACGGAAAAAAACCCATAAAAACTCTCAGTAAAACCTTGGTCATGCTAGGCTTGCAACCTCTTTGCGACCATAGGGATTTTGTCGTTGAGTTTTTCTTTTCTTTTTTATTGAGGCTGTATTTATACTGTCCATAGCATATGAGCCCCGGTACCCAGGCTTGTTTCCAATGCTGGCCAGATGTAGTGTTGGTGTTATCTTACCACACAGTGGCTGTTGATAAGGTATTTGTTTGCCTGCATTTCAGTAGCAGATAGATAATTGGCTATTTACATATCATAGGCTTGTACGTAGCTGTGTGGTGTGTTATCTGGCTACTTTTGGCATGGTTACCTTCCATTTGGCGTCCCGCTGGTGGGCCGTGACATATCACATGCCTCTTTGCAGTGCAGTTTAGTGGGGGTTTCCTAGCCTTATTTTGCAAAGATTTTTTTTGTAAGTTTTTAGGTCAGGAATTTGTCGTTCCTTTACCGTTTGGGCATTCCACACCTTGGCAGCCATTTCCAGCGTGCTTCTCTCATGAGCTTTTATTTGGCTTCTGGTCTGCTTTAGTAGTGGCACATTATTTGCTCTAGTAGCCCTTTGTGGTTTTGTTAGAAGTTTAATGTTTTGACTATAGCTATATGCTAATGTTTTCAAATGAATTATTCTCCTATTTTCTAGTAATTTCACTTTGGTTCTTTTGTGTATGTCATAGGTGGGGTGCAGCTTGTCTACTCTTAGACAGATTTTTAGGGCTCTGTTCTGCAGTGTTTGCAGTTTTTTTAGTAGTTCTTTTCTTGCACCCATGTAGTTTACATCTCCATAGTCAAAATAGGGGAGCACCATGCCCTTGAAGATTTTTATTGACATTTCTTGTGTCATGTAGTCTCTTAGCTTTGCAAATAGCCACAGTTTGTGGTTTACTTTTTCTATAAGTTTATTTATACATAGGTTGTAATTTAGTTGGCTGTCCAACTCAAGGCCTAGGTATTTGTAATGGTCTACATTTTCTAGTGTTTGGTTTCCTAACTTACAGTGTAATTTTCTTTCTGGCATTTGTTTATGCGAGAAGAGTACTGTTTTTGATTTGCTTGTGTTGCTGGTTATTTTGTTGGACTCACACCACTCATCTAGTTTTAGTAGGAGTTTATTTAGTTTAGTTATTACCTCCTCTTCTGTGGTGCCATTTGCGTATATGACTGTGTCATCTGCATATAGTTGGAGGCATTCAGTTTGCAACCATTTTTCAAGATCGTTTATATAGATTATAAGGAGTAGTGGCCCTAATACTGACCCTTGGGGTACACCACATGTGACAGGTTGGTTGTCTGATAGTGTCTTGTTTATTTTTGTTTTCTGTTGCCTGTTGTTCAGGTAGCATCTTATCCAATCCATAGTGTTGGATTTTATGCCCATGGTTTTTAGTTTTTCCAGTAGTATTTTGTGGTCTACTGTGTCAAATGCTTTGCTGAAATCAATGAAGGCGGCTCCAACTAATTGTTTTTGGTTCATTGATGCCATTATGTCATTTGTTAGGCTAGCTATTGTTTTTGATGTGGAGTGCAATTTCCTGAAGCCCCCTTGTCTTTCGTTTAGTATATCATTTTTGTCCAGGTGTTCATTGATGTGTCTATGTAACACTTTTTCAATGAGCTTGCCTGGGGTTTGAAGAATTGATATTGGCCTGTAGTTTAAAACTACTTCTTTTTTTTTTAACCGGGTTGAGCGGGACTCAAAATATGATACTGGTGATACTGGCTATTCGCAGAGCTGCTCTGCGAATCATAGCAACCAATACTGTAATTCACAGAGCTGCAAATAACCAATAAGCATGGAATAGACCCATCCTTTCGGGAACTAAGCCCTGTTGCCTGCATTGTTGGCATACTTTTGTAATGTTCTATGAATGTAGGGTACTATTTGGTGATGTCAGTGCTTTAAAATCTTCCTATTGTTGTAATTTCGTTGAATTCATGACATAGTTGGGTTTGACCCCTACTTTAACTTCAAAACACTGAAGTTTTTGCTGAACTTGAAAAAAAGATAGTTCACGGAGGACTACAGGCAGACTCTGTGTCGCTTCCATGGTAAGTTGTTATATACACCAGGTATGCCTATGGTGTGCTGGATTAACATCGGAATAAATGCAAGTCACAGTGTACTCCAGTTGTCCGTATCGAGCAGCACCACACTGTAATTGGATTATATGACAAGTTATCGACTGATCATCCAAGCCGTATCATTCCTATAACTAAAGTAAGCTAGTTGTTCACTTATACTAAGCTATAGATATCCTATGATAAACTTATTAGTCGCCATCGCCAACAACTCCTTTTTGAGTTGAAAACCCCCCCAAAACACTTCACAAAAAGACAGACGCATGTTATCAATAGTACATTTCTGGGGTTAGCCAAAAAAAAGGGTTGATCAAAATGTTTAGATCTACTTTTCCAAGCATTCTTAGTAGGATCATACATAATACTGACTGCCGCATTAGGCTTAATCCTCAGATTAGATCATATATATATATATATCTATATATATGAAGAGTTCAGGCGCAAAACCACGTAAACACCAATCCAAAAATGGAGAGAAACATTGGAATCAAACCCTCAAAAACATTATCTTTTTATATTACTTCTCTTTTGTTCATTACTCCATAACCATGTGATCTTATAAAAAGTGGAATTAGTGAGAATTACAATTATTTTCAAGTAGAAATCGTATTTAAACTA
Organism: Branchipolynoe longqiensis; assembly: GCA_030323885.1. Classification (NCBI taxonomy): domain Eukaryota; kingdom Metazoa; phylum Annelida; class Polychaeta; order Phyllodocida; family Polynoidae; genus Branchipolynoe; species Branchipolynoe longqiensis. The sequence goes on from CM059197.1 coordinate 40,020,877, forward strand.
TATTTTTGGATTGTTGTTTACGTGGTTTTGCGTCTGAACTCTTCATATATTATATATATAAATATATCTATATAGATATATATATATATACAGATATATATATATAAATATATATATAAATATATATATATATATATATGAACACAGTCATCGGGGTATAATAATATTTATATTATTTTACCATCGTGGTATAGCTATGTGAGTTTATATAGATATTTGTCTGTTTTAGTGATGAAATCTATTGGATAAAGATAGGCATAATTATATATCTATATGTGCGTGTTTATCGTTTTAATTGTAGAGCAGCTCGGCAAATAATAAGCACACTTGGCAATTCGCAGAGTAGCTCTGCAAATAATAATCATCATTCCGCTAATTTGTAGAGCAAAGCAGCTTTGCAAATAGCCTCGACTAATCAATTAAGTGTGTTTTGTTGTTGGGTCTTAGTTGGAGGATAACTGTCAAATAAACACTGTATTGCTTTGTTCCATTAATTCAGCCGAATCGGACAGTACCACCGCTGGCTTTTATGCTAAAGATGGACAGATGCTGGTAAGAAACATATATTTGCATTTACGTTTTTATCAGAACTTTATTAAATCTGCATAGTCCAACGAAAGCATTAAATTTACAACCAAAACACTGACCTAGATTTGATCCTGTATATATCCAACTTACAGAGCCGTAGCTAGGAATTGTTGTTTGCGGGTTAAAGTTGCATAGTCCGATGCTTTTGAGTTTTTGCTATTTTCTGAGATAAATCTATTATATCTAATAGTTATAATCTACTTTACTTTAGTTTGAAGTAATTTAATTTTAAATGGCTAAGTTTGGAGATCTTTGACGTCAAAACATGCCCAAATAATTTTGGCTAGCATGCCAAAACTCTGACACCATAGACTTCAGTAGTAATAGTTTCTATTAATTGACTTATTATGCCCTTCTATGCAGCAACAAATGTTTAATAAGTGCACCAGTGTCTAAGTTGAAAATGTAGAATCAAATCTAGATAAGTGTTTTGGTTTTTGAAAATTTGATGTTTTCATCGGACTATGCAACTTTAATACATTCTTGGAAATGGACGAGTGCCGAAGGCGCAAGCCACTAGGGAGCTGGAAAATGTGGGTGACCATTTTGGTCGCAAGGAGGTTGCAGGTGCTGCACCAAAAACCTCCTTGCGACCAAAACGGTCAGAGGTCGCTGACCATTACCAGTGCTTGCAACCAATGGCTGACCGGTCGTCGACTCGTCGCACACCCTTTGGCTGGCATTTTGGTTGCTGATCAGTCTAACCAGACGGGATGGCCGAATGAGTTAGAGCATCCATCTCCTGTGTTGGTAGATCATGGGTAGTGGGTTCGAATCCTGGTCGAGTCAAACCAATGACTTAAAAATTGATACTTGTCGCTTCCTAGCCAGGCGCTCGGCATTACTAGGATAGGGCAAGGAGCAGTGGAATGAGGAAGACCAGTCGTCTGTGACTGAAATTTCCCCTGCTTAAACAACTAATGTAGCAACAAAAACAAAAAAACAAACAAAAAACCATCATAAAGAGGTCGGTGACTGGTCAGCAACCACTCAGCGACTGCGATCTTCACTATAAAAGCAACCGCTGGTGTCGACCCACACCAGAAACTTTAAATATTTTTCAATGTGCACAACTGTACCTTGCTTGTGCCTGTCCATCACTTTTTAATAACTTGAAGAACTGGTCGTCAATCAGTCGCTGACTGGTCGCTGACCGATCATCGACGACCCCCCAAAATTTGGCCCTGATCACCAACCAGTTGGTGACCGATTACTGAGCATTGTTTTTCCCACCGTTTTTTACTTTGGTCGCAAGGAGGTCACTGGATTTTGGTGACAAAATGGTCGCAAAGTGGTCGGAAGTGGTTGCAAGGCATAGTGTGACTGAGGCCTTAGTAAGCAAGTGTTGATGCATAAAATTAGAAGAGATAGTAAAGGGACCAGATATAGATCGCTGAGACACTACCCGTACTCCAACAAATGCTCTCCAAGCATACGTTTGGCAGTTTTCAGTTTATGCAACTACATATGTGGGGAAGAGTGCTGACATTGCTTGCTTCTGTTATGTTCTATTTAGTCCAGCAGCAATGACACTTTTAGACAACCATATAGAGAAAAGAAAATAGAATATAAAGGTCAAATGTTTATTTATCATAGCCAGCTACTTTTTGTGTGAATAATTGATTAAATCATGTAGGTTAATAGACTTTAAAAGTTGAATTGAGTGCTTTCTGTGGCTGCCATCTTGGTGGTTGCCATGGCTTCCCCTGTGTGTGGGGAACCCCTCTAGGTCATGTGATGAGGGAATCCCACCTGTGATGTCATTCATACATCACAGACCTCAACTCTCCCACATGTTCAGTGGCATGAACTGAACAAACTAAGCAAAGGTAGGTTTGGAGAGCTTTTGATGCTGGATTCGTTTGTATCTGGGTGAGGTATAGCCACCGACTTTAAGCCAATTCAATAGAACCTGTTGTTGCTGAACCCTATGGTGTCAGACTTTTTATGGGCTTGCGAAAATTAACTTGGTATGTTTTCACTTCAAATATATCTAAAATTAACAATTTATGATCAGAGTTACTTCAAACTGAATTCAAAATAGATTATAACGACGAACCTCGTGTATTAGCTTAGAATATTGCAGTAAGTCAAAACCATTGGATTATGCAACTTTAATAGGATGACAAGAATTTTGTGTAAATATCAATCATATTTTCCTTTCCACAAATTGTTATTTTAAAATATCGCTGCAAATTACTGAAAGCTTTACTTTTTTTTAAACAAAATTGCATCGGGTGGTATGCTTCAATGAGATTCTTTGGTTAAATCTCAAAGATTTAAAAGATATATATATGTTAAGAAATTGGAATGACAGTGTCAGATTTGAACTTCAATGCTCGTACTTTAGTAGTTTATATTCCATATATGTTCTTTATATGGCACATGCTCATGTTAAATCGGTTATAATTATCTGTGTGCTTTCTGCTAGAAATAAATAATCTTATTACAAAAATCCGCTTCCCGGCGTGCGTTATAGCTGAAGAGAATGGAAGAAATGGCCAGGAATGTATGTTTGGTGCCTTAGAATGTGTGAAATTATGTAAGCATGAGAAAATAACCAAGTATTAAATAAACGTGGTAAGGCCAAATAATATAAAATTGGTGATCGTCCTTTTGATCACACAAATCAGGGTCGCGCGGGCGGTTTTTATTTATATTTCTTTTGGTATATGACATAGACGTATGAATGAGTTGAGCATCCACCTCACGTTCTGGTAGGTCATGGGATTCGAACTTCTGAGTACAAACCCTGGTAGAGTCAAACCACTGATCTAAAAATTGATGCGAAAATGTAATTGCTGCTAGCCCGACACATTTTTAACAGCTTTTAAACAAATTTAAACAAAATTAAAATCAGGGGCCGGCGATTTTCCAGGCACGGGCGGGGACGATCACCATTCTTTCTTTTTTTTTGGCCTAAAGGCGGCGATATTTCATTCCTGATTTATGACTGAATAAGCCCTCGGTGATTTGCTTGCAGAGTACACCAGGCAATCACCTGGTGAGCACACCATCACCACAACCCAAGATCAGCGACATAGGTAACACATCTTCTCTGAGTTAAGCTAAGATTCCATATACACGGTAGGCGGCATGCCATTCACTTTCGTATTCGCATCCGCACCGATCGGTCCATTGAGCGATCCACTTTGCCGTCCACGCATTCACATTCACAACCAGACATACAGAAGGTCCATCGTGCATTTACATGCTTTTCCATTTTTTGTCGTATTCGATTCGCATACCGCATACCATATACCACATGCCGCATACCGCATACCGCGTATATGGAATCTTAACTTAAGTCTTCACTGGTTTCTGAAGAGCTGAAGAGCTGAAGCTGTGGCTAAGTTGAGAACAGTGAGGAAGCTCTACCACTACAAGTCAATCATTTACCTACTCTGTTTAATATACTCCTAAGCTAATAAGTTGTTTGCAAAGCCACATCATTTAATTTAGTTTTGCTCCAGTTCCTATATAGAAGGTTTTATATTTGCCTTTGGAACCATTGATCCGTTCCATCATTTGGATAAATTCCAATTATTGTTGGGATGGGTGGGACGGGACTGTCTCAGCTGAGCCTCAGCTACAGCTTTCAATAAAGCAGAAGTTATTCTTCAACTCTACCTATGGTAAGCATCATCTAACTAATATACTTTAGTTCAGGCTATAGCCGCTAGATTACCCAGCGTCCAGTGAGATGTTTACCTACTAAGTATATTAACCTTATATTTCAATTTCCCAGTTCAAGAAATCTCTGCCGTTGAACAATATTATTTCATCTGTATGTAGATGTGTATGAATGATATGATTCATATGGAATTGTTTCCACCTTAAAGCTGCATAGTCCGATGAAAACATCAAATTTTCAAAACCAAAACAATTATCTAGATTTGATTCTACATATCTACCTTAGATACTGATGCACTTCTTAAACATTTACCGGCACATAGAAGGGACGACTGAGTCAATTAATAGAACCTGTTACTACAAAGGCCTATGGTGATAGAGTTTTGGCAAGCTTGCCAAAATTAATTTAGCATGTTTCCATTTAAAATATCTCAAAAGTTTGCAATTTAAAATAAAAGTTACTTCAAACCAAAGTAAGATAGATTATAATGAACAACCTAATATGCTTATCTCGGAAAATGAGAGAAACTCAAAACCATTGGACTACGCAACTTTAATGCATAGGGTAATTGCCTTGAATAGCTTAAGTCAACATTGCTTAGCCACTGAATATTCATCTAGTATTTTCCAGAGTATTCAATAATATGTGTGCCATTGTATCCTGTTCTTAATAGGCTCGTTGTAATGCTTTCCAAAAGCTGCATATTTCAATATGGTTGTTGATCCCCAACTCCCCTAGTGGAGTGGGCTCCTTAAGTATTCTTTGAGTATTCTTACTACACATATGTTCTTACCTTATGGTATCTTCTCAATTTTTTTTTATTAAATCCTCTGTGAAGCAGGCTACTTCAGCTTGGTCCCTGTTGCCTGTCTTAAGAATGAAGTATTTTTAACTTTAATGTGAGGTCTCTTGGATTATGTTACTTGATTGGGATTCCATTCCTTGTTAACTAATACAGGCCCCATTTCTTTAAATAATTAGTGTACAATTTTATTATCTCAGTCAGGGTGACCTTTCTTAGGTCCCCAGTCACAATCACTGGTGATTGCTATGATTGTTGTGATGGGGGGAGGGGGGGGGGGCTTGGCACTTTGGTACATTTGGACTACCACCATTAATTGGGCACTCACCTGTGGACAATTAGGTGATGTTAAAGCAATTGCCTATTGCCTGGTCGGAGGCTGGTCCTGAGATTATTTTTGACTTCGTCCTAATCTTTTATGAGTCAGTGTTCTACCTAGCTTCTCCTGTGGTAGGTGCATCCTTTGCTCAAAGTGTTGAATGGTTTATTGATTTGTAGCGGTAGAGCTGCTTCACTGGATGCAAGGTAGCCTAACAGCTATATCATGATCTAAAATATATATCTATACCGAAATGCTTTATTCATATACTGAATGTTTAATTATAGGGCCTACCATTAAATGCGTTTAATTATTTGATTTAAGAAATTAGTTTCTTTTAATTCAAGTAAATAATAAGGAATATTTTATTGCTATGCCGAATATCTGTATTTGATTACCAAGTTATTTATTTCAATTTCCAAATCAAACATTTATGTATTTGCCCTTTTCAAAACACGCTGTCCTTGTATTAATCTTTCTTCCATTAAAATCATTTACGGCTACACATATGAAGCCAAATCAATGGCATTCTGGGGTGGTGTTTTGGGGTTGTTTTTTAAAACAAAATCCAATTTTTAGAAAAGATAATAACAAGAGATAGGGTGAGAAAAAATCCCAGATGGTAAAGGGGGTACCATTGAAAATTATTGCATCTCACTTATCATAAAATCCACTGTATGCGCTTGATTCTAGATAAAAGATTTACCCTGTACTACAGTAGCCTGAGTAGGGGTGAAGAACAACCCTATATAAAAGCAGGCGAAAATGTGGGGAAATGAAATGAGAACATTCAATCTCAATCTAAGAAGCAAAATATATTCTTCACATACCTAGATATATTTACCCTCAACTTTTGACCTGATTAGTAGATTAGTCCAGTAGATCAATACTTTAGTTTGAATTGACAGAGCCCACATGTCAACATGCCAGCCATTGGCAGGAAGTTGAGAGGTTCCTGGGTAATAATCAAATCTAGGTCAGGAAGCAGTCCTTTTCATTGGCTGAGGTAGTCAGGTGGTACAACCAGTTCATTCAAACATGGAGGATTTATGTCATGGACTCCATTACTTCAAATTAATTTTGTGTCATTCTTCCTTGATGTTATGTGATCTGAACACTCTGGAGAGGGAACACATATACAACCAGATGGTAGCTATTGGATTTTAATCAACATAAGGTAGGCAAAGCAATCTAAGGCCATCAACAGTGAGATACATTTTTGCCAGCTTTTATATAGCCTTGTATTTCACCTCTGAATCAGAGGTGAACCTTTTCTCTACCCTAAGTGATGTTTCACCAGTACCATTTGTACTCAGGCTGTCACTGAGTCAACTCTTTTCATTACCTCATGCATGACCCACGTTTGTGTAGTACTATTAAGCCTACTAGCAACATTATCTTTGGCTATTCCTTCGGTAGGTCGGATCGGTGCTGCCTTCCTCGGAGGTTTCTTTGGTGTGTCCTTAATCATTTGCCTTATCCTGGTGGGAGTGGACAACGGCAGATTTTCCAAAGTATGGCCATTCCAAATAAGGTCCAATCAAGAAAGCGCTACTAATACATCCAGGCAAAATGAGTTCTCTGCCATATAGGTCCCTATATCGATTTGGTGCCAAACAATGGGTTCGTCACCCCTGGCTGGCTACCTGTCACCCTTCATATGTGTGTATGTATGTATATATATATATATATATATATATACACGGATAGTGATAATCCCATTATCGCATGTAATAAGCCCCCCCCCCCCCCTGCCCCCGGGGGGGGGGGGGGGGGGGGGGGCTCCGGCATGCTCCTCGTCGGCTCCCTGTGCGGGGCGCAACACGCCACTCGCTCGGAAGTTATATATATACCAGGGGCGTAGCTAGGACCTTTAACGATGTGTGCTCCTAATTTCGGCAGGGGGTTTAGGGGGCCGCTTAATCTTAAGCTGCCGGATTTTACACATCTTAGACTTGAGTTTTCGCCACTCCGGACTACTACATGCCTTCTCTCTCTCTCTCTCTCTCTCTCTCTCTCTCTCTCTCTCTCTCTCTCTCTCTCTCTCTCTCTCTCTCTCTCTCTCTCTCTCTCTCGCTCTCTCTATTTTTTTTGTTTTTTTTGTTGTTGACAAAATGATGTGGACCTGTTGGCGTACTCGTGTACGCCTAGCTATGCCCCTGTATACATATATATATATATATACATATATATATATATATATATATACACACATATATACATATATATATATATATATATATACACATATACGCCACTCGCTCGGAAGTTATATATATACATATATATACACACATATATATATATATTTCGAAAGGGATTTCGTTTAATTACAGAAAAAAAAGCAGTGGTCAGTCCGGAGGTGGTGAGCGGAGTGACCAGGTTGAGGTTAGGAGGTGAGGAGCTCAAGTGATGGAGGGCTGTGATTGGCCGAGTAGGTGGAGAGCAGGGGTGAGTGAGGTGAGGGAGGAGGTACCAGTGAGTTGATTGGTGTAAGATTGAGCCCCCCCCCCCCCTGGCCCCCGGCCCGCACCCATGCCCAGGGGGCGGAGGGGGGAGCGGGGACCCAACGGCTTAGCTGCCCTGTGCGCCCCGCAATGACCCCGAATGAGTATATACTCATTCAACACGTTGCACAACTTCACTGGACACATTTTAGGAAGATTTTGAAATAACAGTGATTCTTTTGATTATGATTGTTTTGTTAAGCATTTGAAGTAGCTAATTATCTCATTTATGTAGCTGGTTTACAATTGCCATTACATGGTATTGCGATGAATGATTCAAACTTAACTAAAAGCTCTTGCATTGTTTTTTTTATCTATATTTGAACAGTTGTTGCTGTAGTAGTCTGTTGAATTGGCAATTGTATGAGGATTGACACATTTCCATTGCACTGCCAGATCCACCATGTATTATATTATATTCAATGCAATATTGCTAGCATTGACAGATTTGTTAAATAATGCAAACATTATAAAGACTATCATTGTATTTAACTAACCTAGTGTTTGTTTGGAAGAGTTTCAATCCTAATTATTATCAATGATATTTTCCGGTTTGTTAACTTCAAAGAAAGCATTCTGCAATACCTATTAAATGTAGACTTTAATCATTATCTTTAAAAGATCAGCTTTCAAAATTAACAATAAGTGGAAAGTACTCAAAAACATTGATCGTTCACACTCTTCTTTGATTTAGTATAGGTGTGAAAGGTTGTCCCCCCTTGCTGTAACACCAAAATAATCATCTTTCACACCTTTATTTGATATGCAATGATGAAAGAACCTAATACACAGGTGAGAATAGGTTTTCTCACCTTGATTTCACACATTCCTTTGATGTCATGATCTCACAGTTAAGAACTGTTCCATAATTGGAATTACAATGCAGCCGTGGGTATATAATGGATGGGTAAGGCGTGCTAAGTCAGTCACAAACACCCCACAAATGCAAGTGCAAATGCGCAGGCCGATGTCCCCGGCTTCTACAACCGCCCCCACCAGAAGATTAATCTTCAACCAAAGATTGGACCGATTTATTGGTGCCTTTCTATATTGCTGGAGTCCTGCAGCCGGTAACCGTTGTAAGGTTGCAAACCCCCCAGAAGTCAAGTCAAGTCAAGTCATGCTAAGTCAATTCATTCTTGCATGTCAGGGATAATGGCAGAACCTAGCTTTGAAATAGAATTCAAGAAAAGATTATTCGAGAAATACTCACAGTGTCAAAAGTGTCTTATCCCTAATGAGATGTACGTAGGCCTAATACAAGACAATTGGGGACCTGAAAGCAGTAACTAATGTTTCCACTAGGACATAGCTCAGGCGATAGAGTGTCCACCTGTGAAGGTATCAGTCATCCTATCAACCCATTTGCAGTTTGGGTTATTTTCTGTTCCAACCAGTGGTCCACAACTGGTTCATCAAAGGCTGTGGAATGTGCTGCCCTGATGTGGGAGAGTGCATATAAAAGACCCCTTGCTGGTTATCGGAAAAAGTAGCCTATGTGGTGGCAGCGGGTTTCCTCCAAAGAGATATCTCCGAATGACCATCTTTTTTACGTCCAATAGCCGATGATCAAAATCAATGTGCCTTAGAGGCGTCATTAAATAAAACAAGCTTTACTTTAGAGTTTCCACTACTACACTATTACACTACTACACGCCTCACATTACCACTACTACATTCAAAAGAAGTGTAATAAACTACACTGTCCTCTCAGGCAAGGAGCTACATAGACTAGGTAGTGAAATGGTTAGCACGCCAGCCACGGGATAGCAAGAAGTGTGGGTTCGAATCCTGCTCTAGGCGCAATATTTACCATTTGCATCACTCCCGTGACAGCAATATGAAGTACTTAAGTGTAGTCATGTGGAGAAGGTTACCAAGAAGAGAAAGTCACCAGAAGACCACCTGATCTACTATGCCACCACCTCCGTCCTGATATGACCTCAGATGTTGCCACGACGTAAAACTCCAACAAACAAACAAAACTATGCCACCATAGAAGTCACCTATGACATAATCAGCAAAGCTCACATTGCAACTGCCCATGGTGGTTGTAATGTCATAATGTGAAAGTGGCAAACCATATTGATTCTGCCATCTTCCAAATTGCCATGTCATATTCCACCGTGCACACTATCTTTGAAATCATTGCGTGTAGCGCAGCCGGCAACAGAGGAGATATGTTCTTGGAATTCTCTCTGGTCTGATATCATAAGTCCTTCTATATCTCATCATCATCATCATCATGCTGTCGGTCACGATGCGACAAAGACTGCTTTAATTACTTGATGTGATATATGTGTAATAGACGTCTAGACACGTCTGGTAATATGCTAATGAGATGACATCATGGAAAGTTTAGCCGGCGGTTCAGTGAGCCCTGGACGGGAATAAACCATTCCGTATCCAGAAGTCAAAGTGTTCAGATGTTGTACTTTCACATGCTGTCAGATGTGGGGTTGTGAAAGTATGTCTGAACACTTTGACTTCTGGATACTGAATGGTTTATTCCCGTCCAGGGCTCACTGAACCGCCGGCTAAACTTTCCATGACGTCATCTCATTAGCATATTACCAGACGTGTCTAGACGTCTATTACGCATATATCACACTTGACTGTCGCTCTCCATTTAGCTCTCTGCAATCAGAGTGATGTCCATGAGTCGGTCTTAATATCTCTCAGCTTCTATATCTAAGCACTAGTTAACTGAAGCCCCAATGAGCTCATATGCACTCAATTTTCAGATGTGTTTTTTTTTAGCCAATTGTATATATTTTCAAAGACCACTTACTTCTCCTTCTGTTGAGCCAGTAGTGATCATTGTGACAATGCTTGAATCTTGGATCTACTGTTCCTCCTCAGTCAATCTCCAGGCACTTCGCACATCATGTTCCTGGATCATCTCCTCCCAGCCAGCCTCGAGCTCTGCGACGGACTGCCCCAACTCCATTTCTTCAATTTCAACTCTGGTGTTGCAGTCCTGTTCCTCCATAAACATACTGGTCAAACTGCTGGCGAGGTCCAATAGCTCATCTCGTACTGGCCCTCTCGACTTGACTGTTGTTGATTGCTTCCTTGTTCTAACAAATTAATAACATCTACAGACAATAATAAGTATTTGACTTGCTACCAAAAAAAGAGAGGCCTAATTATCACCCTCCTAATGTGGAAGCCAAATGTGTGGTGTCCAGTTTCAGAGAATGACCCAAATAGACTACAGAATTGTAGAGACTTCGTCGGCTGAGAATTAACCAGGCCTATGTCCACTTTCAGAAAAAGATGACATGTACACATAAAACCCATCTCAGAGGTGTGATAAGTTTGATGTCCCGAACCCACAGAGCAATACATAAACCCCACAAGACACGCACTTACTCTATATATTGAATTATGGGTTTGGGAAATAAAGCTTATCAACTTTGATATGGGTTTCATGTACAAATACTTTTATTTCTCAATGTGGACATAGACCTGGTTAATTCTCACCCGACGACTTGTTATTGGAAACTCTATATTAACTCTATATTTTGAAACATTATATTAAGTCCAATGTCTGTGCAAATCTGATGTGAATGGAACCATAGTTCTTTGGACCATTCATTTTCTATGATGTAGCCAATAGGTTTCGGGTCTTTGTGCGGTTGGAGCAACCTGGGTGGTGGGTGATTTGTGGAGAAGTAGGCATAGTACTCCTCTGGTGTTGTGAGCAGTCGCCCTTCCCTTCCTCGGTTGTTCAGTCTGGCCCGATTTTTTCTTTAATAAGGATACCGAGGGTTTTAGCAAGATACTCACTCCATACTTCTGTGTAGCATACTTGTTTGTTATTATTTGTGTAATATCCATAATAAAGGATTCTTCTTTTTTTCTTATTTCTTTTTTTCAACATTTTTGCAAATGCAAAAGGAAAAAAACAAACACACTTTATTCAGGTAAATATAGCGCAACAGTGACAGTGAGCAGGCATCAGGCAGGTAGGCACCGAATGAACCACTTGTACTGACACGGTTGAGTACAGTGACAGTGAGCATGCATCAGGTAGGTAGGCACTGAATGAACCACTTGTACTGACACTGTTGAGGACGGTGACAGTGAGCAGCCATGAGGTAGGTAGGCACCGAATGAACCACTTGTACAGACACTGTTGAGTACAGTGACAGTGAGCAGGCATCAGGCAGGTAGGCACTGAATGAACCACTTGTACTGACAATGTTGAGTACAGTCACAGTGAGCAGGCATCAGGCAGGTAGGCACTGAATGAACCACTTGTACTGACACTGTTGAGTACAGTGACAGTGAGCAGGAAATCAGGTAGGTAGGCACTAAATGAACCACTTGTACTGACACTGTTGAGTACAGTGAGCAGGCATCAGTCAGGGAGGCACCGAATGAACCACTTGTACTGACACTCTTGAGTACAGTGACAGTGAGCAGGAAATGAGATAGGTAGGCACCGAATGAACCACTTGTACTGACACTGTTGAGTACAGTGACAGTGAGCAGGCATCAGGCAGGTAGGCACCAAATGAACCACTTGTACTGACACTGTTGAGTACAGTGACAGTGAGCAGGCATCAGGCAGGTAGGCACTGAATGAACCATTTGTACTGACACTGTTGAGTACAGTGACAGTGAGCAGGAAATATGGTAGGTAGGCACTAAATGAACCACTTGTACTGACACTGTTGAGTACAGTGAGCAGACATCAGGCAGGTAGGCACCGAATGAACCACTTGTACTGACACTGTTGAGTACAGTGACAGTGAGCAGGAAATGAGATAGGTAGGCACCGAATGAACCACTTGTACTGACACTGTTGAGTACAGTGACAGTGAGTAGGAAATCAGATAGGTAGGCACCGAATGAACCACTTGTACTGACACTGTTGAGTACAGTGTGCAGGCATCAGGCAGGTAGGCACTGAATGAACCACTTGTACTGACACTGTTGAGTCAACTCCTTTTGTCACCACATGCATGACCCATCTTTTTGTAGGACTATTACTAGTAGCAGTATCTTTATACTATTCCTTCAGAAGGCTGGGTATATGGTGTCATCATCGCAGCCGTCGCTGCTGCGTTCCTAATCATTGGCCTTGCCCTGCTGAAAAAGTATCACAAGAGATTGCGCAAACTGTGTCCGGCGACAACCGACGTGTCCGGCAACGAGACACCGCCAGAGCTTCATGAGGGACCCAAAGTGACGTCAGTGTCCGGCAGCGGTTTGGCGTCAAACATGAGGCACATCACTTTCGGCCCGTCCCCCGACACCCTGACGTCAGTGGAGGCCACCGACGCAACGACCAATCCAGACAAATTGGCATGGCGTGGTGCTGCTCCACTTCCCAGACCTTCCGGTCTGCACATGGCTGGTAGGAACATGTCAGTACTGCAGCACCACCTGCCGCCACTCGCCAGAACTCGACTCCAACAACTGCCACTGCAATCCCGGCATGAATAAGGGCATTCCGCGAGCGAGAGAAAGGAGGAGACCCAACCAGCTCGTACATGCCTACTGGCTCGACCTAAACCATGTTTGTTGGGGTTTAATTAATGTCCTCGCACCATCTACGGTCATATCAGGACGGGTACCGACTTGTGACCTTCACTGACAACTGATTCCTTCGCTAGATCGCACTTATATTTTTAGTAATCGTCCTCTCCTCCTCAATCACAGTCCTTCATCCCCCTAGTGGCTCGAACCCGCACCATCCAAGGTTCCCCCATATATGGAGGTGGGAGCCACTGTGCTTCATCCTCCATCTGCATATATAGGCCTATGTTTTGACCAATGACGTAACTATCACAGGGCTAACACTCAAGATGGTCATGGTTGGCAAAACAAAGCAGGTGGATGCTGTTTTGCATAGAAAGCAATGGAGAAATGCTTCAATTAAATTGATCCTTTTCATCATGTTCAAATTGGGAAAAGCTGCTGTAGTGGTCTGCACTGACCTCTCGGGCAAGGCACCATATAGACAGGTAGGCCAGGATAGGGTTGTGATATCAGGGACTCTAGTTGGTGTAATGATTAGCACACTGGCCCGGAATGCAAGAGATGTGGGTTCGATTCACACTCTAGGCACAATATTTCCCATTTTCATCGCCTCCACGACACTGGCTATCGCACTAAATTTCAGCTCATTTTGTTTGTTGTCAATGTGCGTGTTTGTTCAATGCTTCCAAAACGTTGTAAATAAAAAGAAACATAGATTTCGAACCAGAACCCAGCTAAAGCATGCAAGTGATCTGTCGTTATTGATAGATTGGAAAACACACATAATGCAGAGAATCTCAGCTTGTTGTTTTTGTCACTGGATGTAGGCCCTACCGGCTAACTGCTTCAAAAGCAATGTGAAGAATAAATGAATGTATTTATATATGTATACATAGGCCTAAATAAATATAAACCACATAACCCAACCCATAATTCAGCTTCTAGTATTATCATGTGCAGTTATCAGCTATGGTTACTAGTTTTTTCTGTCAACCATATGTATATATATATATAAATATATATATATATATATATATATATATAGATGTGTGTGTGTGTGTACCGTGCATATAGACAAGTTGAGTGTTTATGTTTACATTTGTTATTGGGTATGTGGGAACAACATTATATATACATATATATCTGTATATATATGTATATTTATATATATATGTGTGTGTGTGGTCGCTGTTTCTTTTAAACCGACCAGGTATAGGCCACTGAGACTCGTGCCGTACTCTGACAAATGCTCTCCAAATATACCGTTTCAGATTTTCAGTTTATGTAACTGTATACGGGGGGGGGGGGGTGAAATTGGTTGTTCCTGTTGTGTTGTATATCTATGTAGTTAGTCCAGCAGCACTGACAAGGCTTGTTGACAACCATATAGACAAAAATGTTAGAAGTTGCAATCTAAAAGCTAAATATGAAGTTCAAATGTTTATTTCTCATAACCAGCTACCTTTTGTGTGAATAATTGATTAAATCATGGAGATTAATAGACTTTAAAAGTTTAATTGAGAGCTTTCTGTGGCTGCCATCTTGGTGGTTGCCATGGCTTCCCCTGTTTGTGGGGACCCCCTCTAGGTCATGTGATGAGGGAATCACACCTCTGATGTCATTCATACATCACAGGCCTCAAAACTCTCCTCTCACATGTTTAGTTGCACAAACTGAAAAAAGGTATGTTTGGATAGCTTTTGATGCTGGATTCGTTTGTATCTGGGTGAAGTATTCCCGGTGACTTTAAATTATTATAAACTGTGTAGTCTATCGTGATAAACATTGCCGTATTGGTAATGTGTTTAGTCTGATAAAAGTGAAACCATAATATTTAAGAGCATTCTGCAGTGAGACTATTTATCCCACCAGTATCTGTAAACAAGTTTGAGAACTGTCAAATTTTAGAATCCGTTGTACACCTGTCTACGTATAGTAAACAGCTTAAGAAGGGTCCAGAAAAAATACTAATATAAAGCTATGTATATAACCTCCAATAAAAATATATATTGAAATATATTAAATGCATATATTGAAATCTGGCCAGCTGTGCCAGTAGGTACATACATACAAGTGATAAAATGATAATAAACATTCGCGGGTGCCACCACCTTGGCCAAAAAGGAATGTAGTTTAGATTTAGATCTAGCTTAGTTTTATATGTAGACGAGTTACTTTGATTTTAAGTTTTTCTTTGTGTCATGTTTTTATTATTTATGATGGCGCTTAGTGTAGTATTCCATTATAGACCTATTTCCTATGACGTCAGCGTAGGTATCTAGGTCAGTGTGTGTGCCTTTTGGCTGCAGGACGACACACTGTCACACTGCAAACTCAATGGCTATGAGCAATCTTCATACAGAAAAAGTGAAATATCTCTAAAACCACACCACCTAGAAGCAACCAGCTTGGAACACATATAGAACACATATTCAACGAATAGATTATATTAAATTTATACGGTTAGGTTTCTACACTTCTATTAATTTTGAATAAAATAGACGTTTTGCACTGCATGTACCAGCAAACTCAATGCATTGTCAACGGTCGTGAGCAATCTTCATACAGAAAAAGTTAAATATCTCTAAAACCACACCACCTAGAAACAAACCGATTGGAACACATATAGAAACATATTCCACAAACAGATTATATTAAATTTATATGGTTGGGGTTCTGCATTTCTATTAATTTAGAATAAGATAAACGTTTTGCACTGCGGGTACCGGTGTTGCAGTTTCTGCGGTACGCCAGTTTGCGAGGGACACATCACTTCTGCGCATGCGTCAAAATCGAACAGGATCGTCTGCGCATGCTTCAAAATTGAACCGCGGTACGCCAGTTTGCGAGGGACACATCGCCTAAGACAGTTGACTAAGACATATTTGAATATTCACTACAAGCAATAATGACGCTCCAACTGACAACCCAACTGATAAGACATCTAGTTGGTTATATATTGTATCTGGTGTGATTTTCTAGATAATAGAAGTTTTCTGCAGTGATCGTTTCATGGTCAATGTCACTATGGTGTCAGTGAAATGTCCAAGTAATAGGCCTGTCACACTACGACGTAAGGCACCAACGTAAGCCGATATAGGTGACGTTTCGTCATTACGTTGAGGAACGTCAAGTTACGTTGTGCTGACGTTAGACTGACGTCGAGTTACATCAGGTTACGTTGAGTTACATCAGCGCATGTCAAGGTTTTTGGCATGTTGAAAACTTTCGACATAGCTCGACATTGGACAACGTAAGGATTTTACGTTCGCTGTACGTTATGTACGCGTTAGGCGAACGTCGATGTATGTTAGACAGGCGTTAGTCAAACGCTGCTCTCTACGTTACATTATGTTGACCTACTTCAAAGGAAGTGGGAACGTACAGTCTGCGTAGTGACGGCATATGGATAATGTGCGCCTAATGTACGTCCAACGTACGTTTAGCGTTTCGCCACTGTGTCATGACGCATCTAACGTGTAGGCACGTATTTCTGGCGATCGAATAATGTATATACAATAATAATTATTTAAACAATAGTGGGGGTGTAATGATGTCACGAGGCTACTTTCGATGGCCAAATTGGATTACATACAGAAGGCTGGCAGCTGCCTACACCGTGCTTATCGACAGCGTATCTCGGAAACTGGCGTACCGCGGAAACTGCAACACTCTGCAGTTTGAAGGAGTTGGTCGAATTTGGTGCATGCGCAGGAAATCCACGCATGTGCAGAAGCGACAGTGTAACTCACAAACTGGCGTACCGCGGAAACTGCAACACCGGCAAACTCAATGGCAGTGTGCCTTCGTTCTGCAGCGAAGCTGGTCATCGTTTTGACTGTTATATACATTAATCTAAATAATATGAAGTATATCGTTCAAAGATAAGTCCTAAATGAAGGGGTGTTCTAGTGGCCTAGCCATAAAATATTCTGTCAGAGGCCTATGGCACAGACATGAGCAGCTCACTTATTGCATTGTGGTAAATTGTATATTGAATGTGAATAAATATATTTATATATACATATAAGAAAATGGTTCGTGTCCTTGCATTGGTCTAGAGTGACTCCAATCTGACTTGTGTTGTGATTCCTTCCGGTGACTTAAAGTTTCATAGTTCGATGGTTTTGAATTTTTGTCATTTTCTGAGAAAGATATAGTAAGTTAATCGTTATAATCTGCCTTACTTTAGTTTGAAGTAACTTTGATTTAAAATAACTATCTTTGGAAATATTTAATGTGAAAACATACAGAATTAATGTTAGCATGCATGTCAAAAGTTGACCACATAGGCTTCAACCGTAACAGGTTCTATTAAATTGATGTAGTAGGCCTACACCCTCAAGTTCTATGTAGCAACAATACTTAACGAAGTTATTATTCACCCGACCGTCGTGTCTGTATTGAAGATTCCAAGCACTGGAGCTCCAATGGTGACGTCTTCGGTTTCCCGCCTCTCGGAGTAATGAACTATCACTACATATTTCAATCGCAGGCAGGCATACTTCCCTGCTGGTCTAGTGGTTATGATTTGGCCCTCATACCGCCGCCTCTGGGGTTCGATTCCGTGAAGATTTCAAGCATTGGAGATCCGACGGTGATATAATCGATTTGACCAAAATTTGACCAAAACAATGGCGGGGGACAGCACCAAATTTCTTCATTCGAAACCAAACGACGTCGGGCAAATAATATCGGCCAATACTTGGATAGTCCGGTAGTTCTGAGTTTCTGTCTTTTTCTGAAATGAATAGCCCTAACTAAGCCTATTTTCGATTGGTCGCTATGAACCTACGTTACTTTAGTTTGAAGTAACTTTTATTTTAAATGTCAATCTAGTTGGATATGTAGGTTCAATTCTAGATAAGTGTTTTCAATTAGAAAATGTTATGCTTTTATTGCAACAATAAAAAACCCATATAAAGGTCAGACTCGTGTTCTCCACCACACCACTCTCCAGGGCCTCTCATTTTCGAGGCGCTTTTGCCTCCTATCTAAAAAGTGAGAGGTCTCGGAGTCGACTCAGAGGCGCACCTTGAACGCACACAGGCCAAAAAAAGCCATCTCGGAGGCGTACCCTGAACACGGCCCTGATTCGAGTTCCAGTTCCCATGTTTTCCGCTAGGTGCCGTCTGTGTGCCTTGCACAGTGGCGACCTCTATTGAAACAAAGGCCAGGGGACCAGACGAGGATAGGTGTACAGAGGCTTCTATCGGCAAAGTGGTAAACTATTTTCTCATTCTCATTTTACCCACTAGATGGCAACGTCGGTGTTTGTGGTTAAGTTGCAATTCAATGAATCCAAATAGTAACAGGATACTGTAATGCTAGTCTAATATTCGAATAGGCATCTACACCAGGATATAACGTACATTTGTACAGATCAAGTTGGAATACAACCATATCAATGAATATATGTTAAATATGTGTAGACAGGCAAACAGTTCTTCGTGAGCGATAATTGGGTTTTTGATATAATGCAAAGTTCAACACGTTCAAGAAATCATTAGTTTTAGCTCTCGTCGCGAATTACTATGTTTTTCCTTGTAACACGACATAAAAGGCTGGACCCCGAATTAATTAATATATAAGGAACACATGGTTTTACCTAGATCAATCAATCAATAGGATACAGCTATAATAGGCCTTGGACCTGTTAGCCGCTCTTAATTAATTGAAATGGAGACAGTTCTTCAGATGTGGTCAATCGTAGCAACTGTCACTGGATAAATAGATTCACCCACTACCATATTTATATCTCGGAACATGTCATATAATATCAATGGAAAGAGCTTGAAATTTGAATGGAACTTAAACATGATGGTACATTGGTGGTCATATAATTTTTCTAAAGTAAATATAAAAAACATGTTGATTTGAACTGAGGAAAATCTGTACCATTTTGTTCTACAGTAAAGCTGTGGCAAAAAAGCGAGCAAGGAAGGGGGGGGGGGGGAAGAGCTTTGAGTGAACTCGGTGGCTGGGGTGAGAGACGTTTTTGTTGACACCACCTACTCAGGCTACTGTGCATCCTCAAAATGAATCTGATCCTCACCCAGCCTTCATGAAAATTGGCCAAAAGATAGAAAACAGGTACATACGAAAATGAGTATGGTAGTTTAAAAAATATACCCTCAAATGTAGTGGTTTGCAGAGGTTTTAAATAAACAAAAAAGAACAAATGAATTCAGAGCAATTTTCATCAAACTTCTAGTTGACAGATTCAAAAGATTTGAATGCCCAGATGAAGAACATTTAGTCTACATGGGGCAAAAGACAGCTTGTTAATAACTCTAAAAGTGTCCTCACAGCAAAGCAAAGATTAACACATGCCATAACACTGGTTGCCATGTCATCCAGGCCGGTAATCGAGATTTCGGCTGGAGGCTGAGCGAAAATCGGTCAAACCCCGCGATGCACAAATACCTACCCTGTGCTTAAAGTTGCATAGTCC
Organism: Branchipolynoe longqiensis; assembly: GCA_030323885.1. Lineage (NCBI taxonomy): Eukaryota > Metazoa > Annelida > Polychaeta > Phyllodocida > Polynoidae > Branchipolynoe > Branchipolynoe longqiensis. The sequence goes on from CM059197.1 coordinate 40,040,674, forward strand.
GATGGTTTTGCTCTGGCTATCATCTTCTGAGATAAATATGTTAGGATGATATTTATAATCCACCTTACATTAAATGGGGTCAAGTTTTGGCAAGCATGTCAACATTATGAATAACTGCATGTTTACAATTCAAATTGTTAAATAACTCCAAAGCTAGCCATTTTAAATCAGAGTTAATTCAAGCTAACTTATTAAGCATTTTCTTGCAAAGAAGAGAACACTACTAAGTAAATTTAATGCAACTCATTGCGATTCGGCCACCGCTCCCGGTGTGGTGGTGAGGTTCATGTACGAACTACTGCATTGGCATGTTTTCACTTCAAATATCTCCAAAATTAGCCATTTAATAATAAAAGTGACTTCAAACTAAAGTAAGCTAGGTTATAATAACCAACCTAATATATTTACCTACAAATATGGAAGAAACTCAAAACCATCAGACTATCAGGCATGTGATTTCTCTGGAATTTGTATGGCAGTTTTTTTTTTTGGCCGCTGAAACAGGAATTCCGGGTTTTTTTAAAGTTCCATTTTTTTTCTGGCTGCTGAAACACCTCTGAAATACACTAATTGCATCCCTCTCGTGACTTAGTGGGATGCTGTGTGTCCCCATGATAACCTAAAAATAAAATTCAGGTTTTTTTTCCCTGCACCCAATCACATGCCTGGACTATACAACTTTAATATATTACTGATATTTGCACACACAAAATATTGCCATGGACTACGGACAGAAAATTCTCTTTCCCAGTAAAGAAATTTAAAAAAATGTCTGTTGAATTTATTTTCATGAATTATTATTTCTCAGCAACCGGCTAAGATGGCGACCAACCACGACCATTGCTGCTCCGTTGGAGCGGTATCCTCCGTCCAGCAATCTATGGACGAGATGGAGTTTGAGCGAGGAATCTGGTCGGCAGCATGCGATGGTGAAGATGAAAAAGTGCAGAAGTTACTCAGTCATGGTGTGCACCCAGATAGTTTGGATTCGTCCGGACTCACCGCATTGGTGAGTAGGCCTTTAGGTCTTCATAGCCTCGTCAGCGCTCGCAGTGAGCTCGGATTGGTTGGTTGGTTGGCTGGTTGTTGGAGTTTTACATCCTGGCAACATCTATGGTCATATCAGGATGGGTACCGACTTGTGACAGTGTGCACTCATGGTGCCCTTATAGTGCTGCCCCACTGCGAGACCAGGCCACCAGCACAATGATGCACCACTCAGTCACATTATCCTGACACTGAGGTAACTAGTCCTTTCCCTATCCTAATAATGCCGAGCACCTGGCTAGGAAGTGACAAGTATTAATTTTTAAGTCATTGCTTTGCCTCGACCAGGGTTCTCAACTCATTCGGCCATCCAGTCTGGTATCTAAAACCTACTTTAGTCCATTTGTCGAGATTCATATCAACAGGACAATCACCCTGAGGTAAAAGCTTACTAAAAATATCTTACTGATTTGGATACACTAAATTCAAAGCAAATCCAAACGCTACAGCCCCCTTAGTTTCATGCTTAGGCATGGATAGGATGATTGCACCAGGAAGCCTCGATAGTCTAATGTTAGTTATGGTTAGGACACTCCCGTCCTGATATGACCGTAGATGTTGCTAGGACGTAAAACAACAACAAACAAACGGTTAGGACACTAGCTCTAGAATGGCAAGACATGTGGGTTCGAATCCTGCTCTCGGTGCAATGTTCCCTTTGTTTGCATCACTCCCATGACACTGGTCGCCGTAACCAGGATCCTGTATAAACTACGTACTGTATGGTTGGTGAACCTACTCTGTGTATATTATACGTGCTTTGTCTGTATGTGTGTAATCGTAACCATTAAGCGACTTAATGATGTAAACCATTAACAAACTAATAAGGGAGGGAAGGGACGGGTGTAAATGCTAATAGTCTGCACTGACCTCCCAGGTAAGGAACCAACTAAACAGATAGGTATGGATAGGGTGGTTGCATCGGGGAGCCTAGGTCAGATAACGGTTAGAATGTTAGCTGTGGAAATTCTTTATTTTGGTACTTACAAAACAATTTTAATGATCCTAAAGGCCCTGTCACATTACGGCGTATGGCGTTAGCGTATGCCGGCGTATGCCTAACCTATGCCTAACCTACCCCTAGCCTATGGCGGTGTATTGAAAGCGTTTCCCGACCTATGCGTGGCGTACTGTGATGAGGTTTGACGGTTGTGATTGACAAGTTCAGCGTATGCCCAACCTGTGCGTAACCTATTTCGGCGTACGCATAGCGTACGTCGAGCGTATGAGCAGCATATGAGCCATACGCCAACATATTTTGAGCATGCTCAAAAAGAATTTGGACGGACGCGCGTATGAGAGCGTATGACGACGTATGCGAAGCGTATGATGGCGTATGGGTCGAAAATCCATATGCTAACGCCATACGCCGTAGTGTGACACCACTTTTACAGAACGTTGGGGGTACGCAAGAGACACCCGGTGGGTGTCAATCCAGCGTACGCCCAACCTATGCCGATGTACCCCTAACCTATGCATAACCTATGCCGCCGTATGCATAGCGTACGCCTAGCGTATGAGCAGCGTATGAGCCATACGCTGAAAATTTTGAGCATGGAAACAGGCTTGTTGGAGGATCGGCGTATGATGGCGTATGCGTAGCGTATGGCGGCGAATACCGACGTATATGACGTAATGCGCTTACGCCGCCGTACGCTCCCGCAAAAAACCCTAATGTGACAGCCCCTTTATATATACTTAAAATTTAATTAAAAACGAAGCCTGAAAAAGAGTCCCAACCCTGATAGTAGGTACCGGCAGCGAAACTGAAAAATATGCATAGGGTGCAATATTTCTATTCTATCCTGAAGGTATTGAAATTACAAGCCTAAATTTTAAAAACAGTTAGGTTATATATATTTTTTCCCTTGAGACAATAATTTGTTAAGATTAAATATATAAAAATGTATTCATTTTGAATTAAAAGTGGAAGGACCAAATATAATAAAAAGTGGAAGGATGTGAGGTGAGTTCTGCTAACCAATTTCCGTTCTACATATATATAAAGGAACTTAAATTGTCAATTGCTAAATCAATTAGTCAACCAGATTTTTAATAAGACAATGTCAAAAAGTGCAATTCATAACCAAAAAACATCATTTTGGTTTGGCCAAATAGTCATTTTCAAAACATGGTATTTGCTTGGAAAACTACAACAAGAGTGAATAAATGCTAAATAGTTCACCTATTCATAGCAGTGTAATACCCTATTTTTCCCAGAGTTCTCTCAGAGAATCAAAAGATATTTGCATCCTAAAATGTGAAAAAGTTTAATTGTTTGCATGTAAACTAAGACTAATAGATATTATTTATATCAATATTACATCCAAAAATATTTAATTTTGATTGAACATATAAAGACAAATTGCCGAAAAACCAAATATCGTCACATCGGTGCAAAAAGGTTGTACCTGATTTTTTTCTCAAGTTTTGCAGGAGAAGCAAAAGAAAACTTCCAATAACTTCCAACAATTACAGTACCCTACTGAAAATATATATATTTTTGTCCCTGGGAATGCTTATAGATGTGCTATAGATGTTTTATTTGCTGTAAGCCACTATTCTAAATATATTGCGTAACACACACTGTAAAAACGACCAATTCTGCAGTTACAACTTTGTTGCCCAGACTTCCATCACAATCTTCCAGGATGAGCTACAGATACAAGCTTTTGTGATAAGATTTTTAAAGCATATTCTAATGATATACAAACAATGATTACTATATTTCATAGTCTTGACAACTGAATTCACCTAAATAGCATTATGCCATTTCTGGTTTCTGGAATTTGAACAACAGGCTCTTTCATTTCCATGTTACCGTAAATTCACGCTTATAAGGCACCACCACCCCCACCCATTTTTTAGACCATTGGACACATGTTTTAACATCCTTATTTAAAGCAGTACTATTGAAAACAATGCTTATATTAAACCCACTTATAAGGCGCACCCCTCATTTTAAGTTATAATTGGGCAATTGTGAAAGCTGAATTTGATGCAAAAGGCGTGCCTTATAACTGGGAATTTACCGTAAGTTTATACAGATAAAAGTTGCTCCCCACTTAAAATAAATTTTCCAACAAACCACTGGTTCATCAGCTATTTCTTAGCTGCTATGACATTCCACACATTCATGCTACTGTCAGACATGAGTCCAATTCAACTATTACTGTAGCTTTCAATCCTGTCAACTATAGTTTTTACTCAGACTTTACATTATCCTATTAATATTCTGTCTAGAAATACAAAAAGTGCATACAAAGGAAAAGTGTACAAAACAAAAAATAAAAATTTGTTCATCAAGCTTTGAACACTCGCTGTGGCTCATCGAACAGGTGGATCTTCTTCAGATTTTGCACACGTCGCATGTGGAACTAATGCATATTAGCTATGACAATAATTTAGCTAAAGATATCAAAAGCTGCATCTTGATTGCAAATACAAATTAAAAGTGTCTCAAACCAAAAATAATTAATTCAATAAATTGTTACATATTCACTGTGCCTAGAGGAATGGTTGGAGTTTCCCCAAATTTTGTCCAATACTAGAGGCCAGGGTGTTAATTGGCTATCGAAGTGTTATTCCGGCTGTTGAGAGTCACTAACAGGGTCTGTCCGGGGCCTGGAAAGTCTTGAAAAGTCCTTAATTTCTTTCCCCCCATTTCAAGGACTTGAAAAGCCTTGAACTTAACCTATTTTGTGTAATTAGTCTTGAAAAGCCTTGAATTCCATCCATTAAACTGTCCCCACTAATCTAAATTAGTTCAAAATTACCATTGTAGTTTTTTCTTGAAATCCAAATGAAAATAGTCTTGAATTCCTATCAAAAACAGCATTGAAAAGCCTTGAAAATAGCCTCGAATTCCATATGTTCACATGTGTACGGACCCTGCTTTAAGGAATGTTTCTTGCTGGCAGCACTACGCGGCACGAAATGGTCACGTGGCAGTGTGTCGATGCCTAGTGGGGCACGGAGCTGACGTAAACAAGTGCACGCGGGCTGGGGGAACACCGGCCCTGCACCGCGCCTCCTACCGGGGACACCTGCAGGTGGTGCGCCTTCTGCTTGGGGCTGGGGCAGACCCCACAATTCAGGATGGAGACGGACAAACAGCATTGCATAAGGTAATCCATTTTTCTTCTCTTTTTGTCTTCTTTCTTTTCCCCCCTTCTTCTTCTTCTTTCTCCTTTTTTTCCCGTTAAAAACAACATTGGTTTTATATATTATGTCATCACATGCCGGGTTATAGGATGTGATGTGATTAAAATTTACCCCAAACTAAAAATATAACTTTTGTTGCCGACATAACCTAAAATCACCACTACTTATATTTACGCGTGCCTAATTTATTCATTCTCTCCTCTGCCTCCCTGACCCCGATCTACCCGGTAGGCTGCTGAACGCTCGGAGAAGGAGGTTGCTGAGCTCCTCAAGACATCGCACAAGGAACTTGTAAACATTAAAGACAATAGGGGGCGCCTCCCAAAGGACCTCCTCTGTGAGGGAGATAAATCCAACATGGCTGTCCTCCTGGCAGAGACGTGACCCTGTATGATGGATGATATGATCCTTTCACAAGACTGGCGTGCTCAGTGTCAGGATAATGTGACTGAGTTGGATATCAGGTCATGGTGCCGGCGGACTGATTTCCCAGTGGGGCAGCACTATAAAGTTGTCATGAGTGCACACCGTCACAAGTCGGTACCCATCCTGATATGACCTTAGATGTTACCAGGACGTAAAACTCCAACAACCAACCAACCAATCATCTCACAAACTGCGCAATTCCACAAGGTGCTCCGATAGCTCTAGTAGTGGGGGGTATTTTAGGTGTTTGCCACATTACATAACTAGATGGGTCAGTCTCAGAAACTGTGTACCACATTTTTGGTTTCCATGTTACATCGTTAATGATTTTGCCTTCTTTTTGCGGGGTAGTAAGCCAAATAGAAATGGTTGATTCTGTGTATTAAGTATGTTAGCAATACAACGTGTATTTATTCTATCCCATAACATGTATCCAAAATATACTTATGTGATTTTGTGCTAAAGTGAAAATATGAAAATTTTCATATCGACACCATACATCGCCCAAACGGTTTTCCAACGTTTTTTTCTTATAAGAAACAATTCTTTTCACTTAAGTGTAATCAATAAAATCTTGTTTGAACTAGGTTTGTGTGTTAAAATGATGTTACAAATGTGTGCTAAAATGATATTATGGATGGATGCTACATGGTTAATTTTAAAAGCTTTCTCAATTTGCATAATATCAAAATCAAAAAGTGAAAAAAAATGTCAACTCTTACATATACACAACATACAAACCTTCATATGAATATGAATTCCACTATTATTTGGAATGTTTTTTAATCATTATTTGGAATGTTTTCACTTTTGGTTTCCATGTCACAAAACTGGTACAGTTTCCGAGAATGACCCAGAAACGAATGGAGTGCTTACTTCTGATATCTCTGACATCATCGAACTCGACAAACCTAAGACGCTTACTCAAGACGGCTGTCACAGATACACCTAGAACATTTGTTTCAGACATCAGTGACATCTTCAAAATAAATACACATGGTACTTCAGATGACTGTCACATCTTTGACATAGAAGCACCTAGAACATTCACTTCAGATATGTCACATCTTTAAAATAAATACACATGATACATTCACTTCAGATGTCAGTCACATTTTCAAAATAGATACACCCATAAATAACATTCATTTCAGATGTCAGTCACATCTTCAAAAGATACACCTAGAACATTCACTTCAGATGTCAGTCACATCTTCAGAATAGATACACCTGATACATTCATTTCAGATATCAGTCACATCTTCAAAATAGAACCCCCTGGAACATCCACTCCAGACGGGTCACATCTTCAAAAGAGTCACACCTACAACATTCGCTTCAGGTGTCTACCACATCAAATAGGATTTACAGTAATTGATATAGCACTATGGGTGTCCAAATCTCGAAGTGGAATTATGTTTGGATGTTGTTTAATAAAGTGTTTATTTCATATAAAAATGCATAATCAAGTGTTTATTTCATATAAGAATGCTTAATACAGTTTTTAGTGGTTTTTTAAAATATATAAATGACACCTGGCGACTATTTCGGCAAATTAAAGAATTAAAATACAACTAAAACACGTTTAGGTTTAATTCAACTTTTATTTACTAAACATAGTAAATAAAAGTTAGCTGCTGCGGCAGTCTGCCGACGGGAAAAATTTGGTGTACGTTTGCCCGATCAGAGCTCGATTTTCACTGCAGAGGCCCGAGCACTCCTTCTCACTTTGGAGTGTATCGAGGTATCCAACGACACTAACTATGTTATATACAGTGATTCCTTCTCTTGCCTCCTGGCTGTTGCTGGACTGAAAACGAATCACCCTATTCTAGCAACGGTCATTTATAAAATGAACCAACTGACAACAGATGGGTATGATATCGACCTGTGCTGGGTGCCTGGCCATGCTGGCATACAAGGAAACGAACGAGCTGATCGGGCTGCGAAGAAGGCCCTGAACTGTGATCTTGAACCGTGTCTGATCCCTCACTCTGATCTGAAACCACTAATAGCCACCCACATAAAATCCAAATGGCAACATGAGTGGGATGAAAACATCAATAAACTTAAAGAAATTGAACCATCTGTGGGAAAGCCACCACAGACTCATGCGTGAGGTCGGCGGGACCAAGTGGTCCTTAGTCGCTGCCGTGTTGGCCACTCGTGGCTTACACATGCTTTTCTGCTCAAGGGGGAACCTCCCCCTGAATGTATTGGGTGTCAGTCCCCACTGACACTCAAACACATTTTACTAAGTTGCGTTGATTTTTTGGCCCTGCGCCAACGGTTCTACACTGCAGGCAGTATGCATGACCTTTTTACTAAGGTAAAACAGGAAAACATTTGAGCCTTTTTGAGGGCAGCTGGACTGTACCACCTTATATAGTTTACTAAATGGATTCTATTAATTATTAATGAAACTTTTCTTTTTCTATGGGAATTTGTTTCCCTTGACCACAGATATATGATTGTGAGCTTTCTAATTTAATTAGTGTCTATTGGCACATAATTGATTGTCTGCTTTTACATGTAAAAGCGATGGTTTGAACAAAAAACAAACATTTCTCGCCGTGAATATGGCCTATGCTGCCGACACGGCGTAAAGCAACCACCAATCAATCAATCAATCAACTAAACATAGCAATGGGGCACTTGCGGGCATGCTATTTAAAGATGCATATTCCGATAAAAACATCAAATGTGTTAGCCAAAACACTTACTTGATCCCACATAACCAACTTAGATACTGGTCCACTCATTGTGGAGGGAGAGTGCCATAATGGTTAGTCTGCAAGTACAACCCAAGGGGTTCCCCGGTCTGTGAGGAAACATGTGAGGTCATGTGACGAGGGAGTCCCACACGTTACATCCATTCATATATTTCATTCCGAGTTGGTTTGTCATCTAATTGGACTATACGGGCGACTTAAGCTTAGATGTTTGTCTATCACATCATGTTCCAGCCAGCTATCAAGTAATTGTTGCTGTCTTGTCTTGTGTAGTTCATGCTAATAAGAATGTTCGCAACAAAACCAAACAAACCATTGGACCATTTGGAGTGCCCACAATAGCGTAAACTAAAATGGTACAACCGCCTCTTAGTCACCAGGGCCGCGTTCAGGGTACATCTCAGCGATGCTTTTTGGCCTATTTGCATTCAGGGTGCGTTGTGGCGACGCTTCCCTTTTCAGATAAGAGACAAAAAGTGCCTCGAAAATGGCCGCTGTGTGCAGTGGTTTCAGCCTATCACAGCACAGCTTTCCCATTGCAAATGGCCGCCGCCTATGAGGGTGGCCATTTTCGAGACAACCAACTGCTTTTGCCGTTCAGACTAGCGTGATGCCATGCCCGTCGCAAGGCACCGCTGAGACGGACTCTGAACGCGGCCCAGGCCTTGTAAAGACCCATCTTTCAATATACCATCAGAGCAGAAGAGGTAGAAAAAGGTGGTGAGAAGACAAAGGAGAGGCCCAGACTTGAGGTCAGGAAATGCTCATTTTTCTTTTGTGTTATGGAACAGTCTCCCAGTCTTGAAGCACCAAAGGTAGAAGCATTTGAGAGAAGGCTGGATAGACATTGGAGAGGACACCCACAATTATATGACTTCAGGGCACTGTCGACCTGCATATATGTGCAACAAAATGTCCTTTTTTACCATAATGAGCTAGTATTAGAGGCCCACTAGGGCCTAGATCAGCCAGAAGAGGATCTGTAGGCCTAAGTTAATCTGGAAGTTAAAGTGTGGGTGGATAGAATTGAAGTTCGCCAACTCACAGAGGGCTGTGGAGAATGCAAATGTGGACAGAGATAAAGTCAAGTGCCCTAATGACCCTTTTTAGGGGGTGAATTGATAGAAATGTGGACAGAGATAAAGTGAAGTGGTGCCCTAATGATCCTTTTTAGGGGGTGAATTGATAAAGGTTTTCCTCCCTTGTTTACGGATTATCGTAAAGAGAAATGAAGTTAGTTCGAACTGAATTGCCTTTAGTTACCAGGCTACGGTAATGTGTACACCACATACCGTTTCTAAGAATAGTAACAGGCTCAGTTATCGAATATTGGAGGAGATATTAAATGAGGTTTATTTAACAACAAAGAGAAAATCATTTATCAATTGTATACTTGTACTCCTCTGAGGCCACATATTTCATGGCCAATATGCAAATTTAATTTATTTATACTTTTGTTATTGAAATTATTAAAGTGCATTTTGAGAATTGCCTCATCAAATTATCATGGTGCATTCATGGACATGGTTTACCTACTTCCAACTCACAAGGATGGGATTATGCAATTTCAGCTATTACCGTAATTAGCAGTAATAACTGGCACATGTTAGGGTCTTAGTCATTCATTACATCTTGTTTTAGTGACTCCTTGAAAATGTAAACCAAATCAGGCGATTGGCATTAGATATGTTGGCGAGGTCAACATGGGTAATTTGGCCACGAGCCAATGGCTAGGTAGCTTTCCTCGGTAACCCCTGTACTACCCCTGCTCATTCCGCTCCCGCCCTCCGACCAAACCACTTCGCTCTCCCACCCACCCACCCAGGTGTGAGTGCTGTTACTAGATATAGAGTTAACCGTTCTGCGCTATAATCATGTATTAATTTGTTATTAACCTGTACCTTTTCTGTCTCGCATTAGTACTTGTCTCGGACCAAAAACTCGGTCGACTGCGCACACAGAGCTTCTCAACTGTCTGACACGATGATGCCAACTATCCTGTTCCTTATCACGATTCGCGATCTCTCATCCATCCATACTGGATCTGTAGCCGTTACTAGTACCACTCCTTGAGTATTGATTATTTTGTTACATTAATAATAAACTGTGTTATGTACAAATACGTCTCTGATTGTGAGCCGAATTACTGGGCAGGAAGAGTAATTGTCTGTAATTCAAATTTGTATTAATTAATTAATATATATATATATATACAATTGACTATTGCATCGCCGTGAATATGGCTTATGCTGCCGTGTCCGGCTTAAAGAAACGACCAATAAATCAACTATTGCAAAACCATTTCGCTTATAGCATTTTGAGAACTTGTTTCATCAAATAATCATGGATAAATTCCAAACAATTCTATCTTATAAACCCCCCCCCCCCCATTACTTCTCAACAGTTCTTAACGGAATTATATTTCTCTTGGTAGCATTTCAAATAATTCAAAACGCCCCAATAAGTAATTTGATTAAAGCAATTTCAGTTGGAATTAACTAGTTTTACCCACTTCCATCTTCTAATGCCCCCCCCCCCCCCGACCCTATAACTTCTCAAACAGTTCTTCACAAATTTCATAATTTCTCTCATTAGTATTTCAATATCTCTGGATAGTATTTCAAAACGCCCCAATAAATAACTTGATTAAGGTAGTTTTAGTTTGAATTCACCTCAACAGGTGATACATTAAAAAAAGAAATTATAACAGTTAACCAGGTTGTAATACCAAGCGGAGCTTAAACGCTTAAGCTGGATATTGGATGAAAGCATTTTTGTTCGGGGGGGGGGGGGGGGGGGGGTAGGTCCATTAGTTGTTTAAGCAAGGAAAATTTCAATTGTGGATGATTGGTCTTCCTCATTCCACTGCTCCTTGCCCGATCCTAATAATGCCGAGCACCTGGCTCGGTAGTGAAAAGTATTAACTTTTAAGTAATTGGTTTGACTCGACCAGGATTCGGACCCACGATCCAAAACCTGCATGGTTAAATTTTCGAAACCAAAACACTCATCTAGATTTGATTTTACATGTATAATTTAGATACTGGTGCACTTATTAAGCATTATTGCTGCATAGAAGTGAACACTGAGTAACTTTAATAGAATCCTATGAAGTTTGGATGTGCATGCCAAAATTAATTTTGCCGGTGTGTACTTAAAATATCTCCAAAGTTAGCCATTTAACGTAAAGCTTCAAAACTAAAGTATGAAAGATTATAACAATCGACCTAATATATTCATTTAAAGAAAATGGCAGAAACTCAAAACCATAGGACTGTGCGACTTTAGTATGTAGGCACAATTGTAATACAGGGTTCGTACTGGTCATTAAAAAGTACAAAAATTAAGTACTGAAAAGTCCTACAATTATACAAAAAGTAATTACAAAATAATGGATGTTAATATATTGGAAAAAAATGTTTTCAAAATGTTTGTCTTGTTTCTAAAAATCTATCTTTAATTTGTAGTAAATCTTTTTTATTATATCCTGACATTTCATATATCGCACATTCTTCATCACACACCGGGTAATTTCTAAGGGATACTGTAGACAGACAATAATTTTGTGCTAACCTTGGCTGTCCTCCAAAGATTACATTGGAAATTTTCCCCACCTGATGGGCAACAGGACTAGTGGAACATACTCGGAACTTGCATGCTGAAAAAGCTATGGGATTTCTTCATTTTGGTCCTTAAAAAAGTTTTAATGGTCCTAAAAAGTCATTACAAAAGAAGCCTGAAAAAGATTGGGAACTCTGCAGTAGTTTGGCAGGAGTCCCACTACCATACTGTGACCCATGACCTTGCCAGGACCGGTAGGTAGAGCACCACACTAGACTGGGGGATCCTTGCATCGGATTGATCCATCACTGCAGCCACCCGCCACCCGCCATGAGAGCACATACATTAGCTGTCCATGCAGCAGTAGGTTACTTTTACAGGCAGCTAAAGTAACCAGAGGTGACGCTGGACTGAAGCGGAGTTAAAGGGGCTGTCACATTAGGGTTTTTTGCGGGAGCGTATGGCGGCGTAGGCGCGTTACATCATATACGTCAGCATACGCTGTATACGCTACGCATACGCTACTCAGAAGCCGCCAGATGCCGGCTTATGAGGCATATGCCGCCATACGCTTTCATAAATCCGTCCGTCCACATTTTTTTGTGCATGCTCAAAAGATCTCGACCTATGAGAGCGTATGGCCCATACGCTACTCATACGCCGGCATACGCTCCTCGTACGCTAGGGGTACGCCGGCATAGGTTTTTCATACGCTCAACTTGTGTCACCGGCGTATCTCTAGCGTATGTAGCGTACACATAACCTACGAGTTACGTATGGGAGCGTACTCCTAGCGTATGCACGCTACTCATATATGCATACGCTACTCGTACGCTCCACATGCCAATCAAAACTGTCAAAAAATGTCACAGCACGCTCCCACCCACACGCTCCTCATAGGTTCCACATACGCTCAAAACCAGCCAAAAGGTCACCAAATGTCATCATAGGCCGGCACGTGCAGGACCTACGTAGTTTTTCAATACGCTCCCGCCATACGCCGTAATGTGACAGGGCCTTAAGACGTCAGTCCTTTTTGAGATGGATTAGATGTCCAACACACAACCTTTGAAATTCAACATTAGAACAAATGAAGGCTTGTGAAATAATTCTTCAGATTTATTCATCTACAAACAGTTACAAACATAACAAATGAACACAACTTTAAAGTTGCAGGGTCCAATGAAACTTCTTTTTTTTTTTCAAAACCAAATGACTTACCTACATTTGATTCTATATCTCCAACTTAAATACTGGTGCATTAATTTGGGACAGCATAGAAAGAAAAATCAGTGAATTTATTACACCATCCCTTCAGACACCTACTTTGAGGAAGCCATTAGGCAGGGAGGCCACTAAAGCCCCAGTCACACTATGGGCTGGCGACCAAAAGGCCGACTGGTCGCAAGTGCTGAAAGTGATTGGCGTCCTTGCAACCATTTTGGTAGCAAGGAGGTTTTTAGTACAAAACCTGCAACCTCCCAAAATGGTCACTCGGAGGTCTGCTATCTGTCACCAACCATTGTTTTCCCCACATTCTTTTTGCTTTGGTCACAAAGTGGTCGCTAGCCGTAGTGTGACTGATGCCAAATCAATTAGGTCAATCAAATGACCTCATTCGTCTTGCCCTCATTCTAAGTAGGGTGTGTATCTTAGATTCCAGGTCTGGTGGATGTTTGATGGGTCCTCTAAATCCAGCTAGCTGGATCAGGTTACGGTTTGTGCAGGTTGGACACAGATTAATATGCGTCATGTATCACAGTTTTTTTTGTATCTTTTAAAAAAGAATATGTTATGTATAACAAATTATGCGAGTACAAAGATACGTAAGGGTTAATTATTATTATTATTGTTATACTCCGTAAGACCAACACTGAACCAGTGGCTCCACCTTCTCCTCGCCTCTACTGGATGTAGACCAGTGTCAGTCGCACTGGGATATAGAGAATAATTCATGAGTTATTTGAATAAAAATTGAACAATTTGCAGTGGCACCAACAGTAGAAAATGGCAGGAGACCAGGCTACGCACTTCAGTAGGCGAGGCCGCATCACGTGGCCATTGCGAGATAAGAAGCTGGGTCATAACTACAGGAGTTTTGGCAAGGTTGTCAACATTATTTTGGGTTCTTCCAAACTTATCATTTTTTCATCAAATTTACTTCAGACGAATAGGATATAATGGTTAACCTGATATGCTTATATAGAAAACATGAAAAGAAAAAAAATCAAGAAGCCATCGGACTATGCAACTTTAACATTTATGATTTAGAGGTTTACCATCAGGTGGCAGCACTAGTATTGAAAACACACTAGATGGCACCTATGTGGTAACTTCCAACTAGCTTTAAGGTTGCAGTCCAATGCTTTTGAGTTTCTGTCATTTTCTCAGATAAATATGTTAGGTTGGTCGTTATAATCTATCTTACTTTAGTTTGAAGTAACTTTTACTTTAAATGATTAACTTTTGAAATATTTGAAATGGAAACATGCAAAATTAATTTTGGCAAGCTTGCCAAAACTCTACCACCATAGGCTTCTGCAGTAACAGGTTCTATTAAATTGACTCAGTATTCCCTTCTATGTGGCGACAAATGTTTAATAAGTGCAGCAGTATCTAAGTTAGATATGTAGAATCAAATCTAGATAAGACGCTAGATCGGTTTATTGGTGTACATCATACACCATAACTGCTATAACAGTTCGGTTTTTAACAATAAGTTAATTAGATTACATTTTGAAGTCATTGCTGGCTAAAGGTTATCTTTTCGAGCCCGAGCTTGTGTCCATCCTTATATGCCCACCCTAAGCAATAATGCTGGAACAGCTGTTCCAGCAACTCGTGCTCGTCAAGAAACTCCAACCGCTCAATCCTAGTGCGAAAAGAAACATATAAAACAATGATGTTTTGGAATGAAAGACAATGTACACATTTATCAATCCGAATGGAAGAAAAGAAAGAAGCTATTGCATATGATGGGTTTAGCACAAGTGAAACATAAATTCAGAATGCAACAATACAACAAAACATAGTTTGTTTGTTTATCGACTCCCTCCCGCCCCCCTCCCCAGCACAAAAAGTAAACATGGGCTATTGAGGGATAAAACTAAATAATACAGTAATAAAACAAGTTTGGTATAGAATGCGATGTTTACAGTAGTATCCGACTTCCAAAGACAGCTTTGCATCTAGACCAATGTTGTCCTGACATAACAGTTAGAGTTTGCACCAAGTATCAATATTGTAAGTCACTGGTTTGACTCGGCCAGGGATCGAGCCCACGATCTCCCAGTCCCCCCCCCCCCCTGTCCGGTCTACAAATCCCAGTGGGCTTTAATGAAGGTTGACCTACCTTTGCACCTCAGCCTGTGGCAGGTACTGGTAGACCTTCGTCATATCTAGGGCATCGGCACCCTCCCAGCTCTGGGATGTGAACCTGCAATGTGGGACAGCAGTTACAGAACATCGAAAAACTTTATACAGGCATGTGATTGGGTGCAGGAAAAAGAACCTGAAATTGTTTTTAGGTTATTGTGGGGACACACGGCATCCCACTGAGTCGTGAGAGGGATGCAAATAGTGTATTTCAGAGGTGTTTCGGCGTCCAGGAAAAAAAACGGAATTCCGGAGAAATCACATGCCTGGTTTTAGTGCTGCTCCCCGGGGAAAACAGGCCGCTGGCAGCATGACCCGATATCCCACTCAGTCATATTATCCTGACACTGAGCTAAACAGTTTTAAAAAGCTAGCCACGAAGTGCAATTTTGTGCACAAGATATATTACACGTGTTCTGAGTTCCATCCACCATTTCCTCACAAAGGACTGAAACTGCGAACCAGCATGCCCATGTAGCAGTTTCCGCCATCCGCCAGTTTCCGCGGTACGCATCGCTTCTGCGCATGCGTCAAAAAACAGAATCGTCAGTAACCTTATAAATTTAATATAATGTTTTTGGTAAAGATGTTTTCTATACGTGTACTAAGTGATTTGTTTCTAGGTGGTGTGGTTTTAGAGATATTTCACTTTTTCTGTATTTTCTGTATGAAGATTGCTCACGACCATTGACAATGCCTTGAGTTTGACGGTACGCGCAGTGCAAAACATTAGTTTTATTCAAGATTAATAGAAATCAAGAACCCTATATGATATAGCGATATAGCGATTGGTAGACAGGAAGTGTGAACACTTATTTGTCATGGGGGTTTGCGATTTCCTAGGAAATCACAAGTGGGGGTTTGCGATTTACAGGGTTTGCGATTTCCTGCTACACCGGGACAAAAAGGAATGGATGAAATCAATGGTAAAAATGGGTGTTAATCATGTCAGAACAATCATAGCAGAATGCTCTCCAACAGAGTATGTCATGATTCGGCATAGACACAGTGCCAAGACTATGCCAGGAGAGCAGTATCTGAAACCTGACTAATTTTCAGCGATTCACTAAAAGTGCTAAGCTATAAGTGTACGGGAAGAGAATTTTCATGTTTTCACGGAATTTGGTTTGTTGGTTGATTTTACATCCTGGCAACATCTAAATTCATATCAGGACGGGTACCGACTTTTGACAATATACACTCATGGCAACTTTATAGTGCTACCCCACTGGGAGACCAGGCTGTCAGCACGGCAACCTGATATCCCACTCAGTCACATTATCCTGACACTGAGCCAACCAGTCCTTGCCCTATCCTAATAATGCTGAGTGCCTGGTTAGGAAGAGACAGTCATGGGTTTGACTTGGCCAGGGTTTGAACCCCATAGGTTAGCATCCCACGTCCTGCTGCACGGAAAGCGGACGCTCAACTCACTCAGCCATCCTATCCTGTCTGGTTGTGTGTAAAACTAATTTGCAGCAACAATGTTACCAAGAATCTAAATGTAAATTGCAACAATATGTGAGCAAGTGGTGAGACTGCTTACCGTAGTTTCTGTGATTCCAGATTAGCACAATACTCAATGCCGGGTAGCGAACAATTCCGAAACTGTAGGTTCTGCACCATCACTTGCCCAAAGCGGTCACCCATGTTTACCTGAGATGAAACAGTATTCCAAAATTGACATACTTATACAGTGAAACCTCGGTTTTCGAAAAGCTCGCTTTTTGAACAAATTGGTTCAAAACATTTGTTAAAAAACATAAAATGCATCGGTTTTCTAACACATTTTCGGTTTACAAACAACCGTTACTGAGTTGAATACTGCAAAGAAACAGAAAACAGAAATAAACCAAGGTGTTAGAGAAAGAAAATCCAGAATTTCGGTTACCTGATGTTCTTATGGAGGGGGACAAACAGTAAGATCCCTCCCCCCTCTTCCTTACTCAAAATTGGTTTCCGTTTATGAACAACTTGGTTTACAAACAAGTTTACAAACAAGATTTACGAACGAATTCTGTTCGAAAACCGAGGTTTCACTGTATGCTATTTTACAGGTATGCTGTGTTAACACAAAGTGAACAAAATCCCATCAGATGTATCAGAATTGGTCAAATACTGTGCAGACACATACACTGGCAAATTGATAGATAGTCAACTCATAATAATGGCCACTTGGGCCCAGTACCAAATCATTCGTTCTATAGACCATCAATATAGCCATGTTGTCCATAATTGTTTAGACCCACATCTAACCCTTTAAAATTAAAATATACTTCAAACTAGATTATAATGATTAACATATTTACCATTAAAAAAAAGAAATGGGAGAAAAAAAACCTCAAAACCATCGGATTAGGCAATTTTAACTCCTGTCAATCGATAGGACTATACTTTACCCAACTAATTAAGTTCTCTGCCTTTTCTTTACTCACTCTTACCCTTATTTATACTCTTTATCATACACGCCCAGACATGTGTAACTTTGACTTGGTGTAAATTCACAAAGGAAAATAAAAAAAACCTGACTAAGAGTAGTCTTTAACAAATACATTAGCCTACCTGCTCATAATTAATGAAAAATGCTGTCTTGAATGTTTCTGCTATCCACTTGAGAAGATTCGCTGAGCGCGCGGCATCCAGGTACACAAGAACGCATTCTGCTATCGCCACAGTCGGTAAGTTGTAGTCCACCTACCAGAATATAACGAATATTTGTTTGCCGTTCAACAGGCAGAGAAGGAAAAGAGAAAGGGAGTTAGGAAGAGTGGGCGTGAGAAGGTTGGGCAGAGAGGGAGGGGAGGGGGAGAGGGGATGGAGAGAGGGGAGGGAGGGTGGAGAGAGGGGAGGGCGGGGCGGGGCAGGGACGGGAAGAGAGGGACCGGGGGGAGAGGAGAGGGTTGGCCAGAGAGGGCGGGATGGGGGTGAGGGGGCAGGGAGGGGGAGAGGGGAGGGAGAGGGAAGGGAGGCAGGCATATCGCTAGCTGTGAATAGCTGTCATCTGCTGTAATAGTCGTCTGCCTCTGAATGCATGGGGTCTGTTACTGATTACAGTATGCTGTAATAGTCGTCTGCCTCTGAATGCATGGTATCTGTTACTAATAACAGTATGCTGTAATAGTCGTTTGCCTCTGAATGCATTGGGTCTGTTACTGATTACAGTATGCTGTAATAGTCTGCTTCTGAATGCACGGCATCTGTTACTGATTACAGTATGCTGTAATAGTCGTTTGCCTCTGAATGCATGGCGTCTGTTACTGATTACAGTATGCTGTAATAGTCGTCTGCCTCTGAATACATGGTGTCTGTTACTGATAACAGTAGGCTGTAATAGTTGTTTGCCTCTGAATGCATGGTGTGTTACTGATTACAGTATGCTGTAATAGTCATCTGCCTCTGAATGCATGGTGTCTGTTACTGATTACAGTATGCTGTAATAGTCGATTGCCTCTGAATGCATGGAGCCTGTTACTGATTACAGTATGCTGTAATAGTCGTCTGCCTCTGAATACCCGTGCCCCCAGCTCTGCCAATTTGGATTTCCACCACTGTGTATAACTTACAGTGTCATCAAAGGCCGGTTGCTCTCATACCATGTCTATGTGGTGCGGGAGGTTAAAAATCCCTTGGGTCAGTAAAAGTGTAGGCTCGGGCTTTCTATCGACCAGCAGTGGAATGAGGAAGATGACTGAAATTTCCCCTGCTTAAACAACTAATGGACCAAAAAATAAATAAATACATGGCATCTGTTACTGATTACAGTAGGCTGTAATAGTCGTCTGCCTCTGAATCCATGGCGTCTGTTAGTGATTACAGTATGCTGTAATAGTCGTTTGCCTCTGAATGCGTGGCGTCTGTTACTGATTACTACCTATCTTCAGTGACCCTTGTGATTAGCGAAACCCTACCAGCCATATGAAACAATGTTTCCATGTACAAACTGGCCATGTCTCATTTGACTAGTCCCTCTGACGACAGGACACCTGTAATGTCAGGACGCAAGTCTGCTACTTACCGAACACTCGCTGAGCTGGCTTTGCACTTGGGTAAGGTCCCTGAGGTCAGCATGTACCACGTGATAGTCGGCAGCGTGCATGTCCAGTCGACTCACCTTAATCTCCCCATCTGCCGACAGCATAGTGGGGTGTTTAATTTTTTAGTCACTACTGATTTGGCAGGTTATAAGGGTAGTTCTCAGAAACTGTGTACTACTTTTGTGACATGGAAACCAAAAGTAAAAACATTCCAACTAATAGCAGAAAACATTCCAAACAATAGCAGAAACCATGTTCATACGTTCAGATCAATGTCAGATGACAGCAAATTTTGAAGTGGTTAGACTTGTGTCAAATAACAATGCAATCTAACTCACATGAAATATGCAAAAGGACAGGAGGTGATATAAGCTAAGTTGTTTTTAGGAACTCCAAGAATTGTTTGTGTTTGATAAAGAGGTCTTGCATGCTATTTACATCAAAACAGTGTTGACACAAGGCCATGAAATGCATACAATTGAGCAGATTGTGTCTGGGTGTTACTTCTGCACTGATACACAGTGCACTCAGTCAGAGGTTGGTTCTCCCTTGAGGCAAAATGCATGAGTTAGCAAAGAGTGACCAATGTGACATCGAGTGAGGACTACTTGATGTTGATGTTTATATAGATGTTCTTCAAGGCATGGGTTGAAGTGATGCAATTTATTGTTTGGATGGCCGTCCTATTCATCATGTTGCCATTTTGGATATACAATTCTGTTAATTTATTCAGCAGAATAAGGATTATTATGGTAAGATAAAGGCCACGAGGGGCCCAGTGGCTACTGGATGTTGTATCGTTTGAGCTCCCATCATTTTTTGTAGTTTAACAATTCTAATAAATGCAGTTGTTCAGGGTGGGTCGAGATCCAGACATAGGGTGGGCCGCAGGCCCCTCGTGGCCTTTATCTTACCATAATAATCCTTATTCTGTTGCATAAATTAGCAGAATTTTATATTATGATGGTAATCAGGCCATAAGGGCCATTGGCTACTTTGTATAGACTACATCACGTTCTGACTGCGCATGCACTGAAAACGGCCATGGGAGCAAAGCAAAGGCGTACGGCCATTGAGTTTGCCTATACGCGCATTGAAAAACGTCAGTTTTATTCACAATTAATAGAAATCCCAAACCCTAACCTTATTAATTTAATATAATCTTTTTGTTAAACCTGTTTTCTATATGTGTTCCAAGTGGTTTGTGCCTAGGTGGTGTGGTTTAATCAATATTTTACTTTTTCTGTATGGAGATTACTCACTGCCATTGACAATGCATTGAGTACTCTGGCTGTGGCTCTAACACTAGTCTGAGTGCCTAGATCTTTCTAAATCTAAATGCACATGGCATAAGATGTGCTGATTATATTGATGTAAATGCAATGCTGGATAACAGATTAATATCTTAATTTATTATATATATATATTTTTAGTTAGTATTCTATGTTTCAAACAAGAGCTGAGATGAGGTGAAACTAGCACATTTCATAGCTGCACCCAGTGTATTAGCATGTGCCATGTGCCATGTGCTTTTGGGGGGGGGGGGGGGTTTGCTCTGATCCATCCCACAATGCACCACGCTGCTGGAACCATGATGTAGTCTATAGACTACATCACGGTTCCAACTGCGCATGCGCTGAGAATGGCCTTGGGAGCAAAGCAAAGGCGTTTGCCGATACGCGCATTGAAAAATGTCAGTTTTATTCAAAATTAATAGAAATCCAAAACCATAACCTTATTAATTTAATATAATCTTTTTGTTAAACATGTTTTCTATATGTGTTCCAAGCGGTTTGTGCCTAGGTGGTGTGGTTTTATCAATATTTTACTTTTTCTGTATGGAGATTACTCACTGCCATTGATAATGCATTGAGTACTCTGGCTATGGCTCTAACACTAGTCTGAGTGCCTAGATCTTTTTTAATCTAAATGCACATGGCATAAGATGTGCTGATTATATTGATGTAAATGCAATGCTGGATAAAAGATTAATATCTTAATTTATTATATATATTCTTTTAGTTAGTATTGTATGTTTCAAACAAGAGCTGAGATGAGCTGAAACTAGCACATTTCATAGCTGCACCCAGTGTATTAGCATGTGCCATGTGCTTTTGGGGGGGTTGTTTTGCTCTGACCCTTCCCACAATGCACCGCGCCGCTGGAACCGTGATGTAGTCTATTGCTGATGCTTTGTTAGGATTGTTCTTTAAATTCTTGTTTGTTTATTCATTAAATACGCATAACACATGCCTTTTGGTGCTTAATGCTTTTCATTTATTTTTAAATGACTCATCGTGGCTCTCAAGCCTGCTACTTACACATCTGTTAATATCAGTACATCACTTAACATGTGTTTTTAGTGTCCGTTACCTTTCTTGGATAATGTTTTACATTTATGTTTAACTCTCGCCCTGTTCCCAGATGTCTGGGATCAGGTTTGTAACCGTATTGTCTCTGTTGATCTGTCGGTTGTAGAATCTCCGTAATGTTCCGTCTCCTGTCCACCCTGGTGCTAGCAGCATTGTGGCCAGTGAGATCTGTCTTTGTGCTGCCGCGCTCCTTACAGCATGCCTACATGAGTACAGTGTGTACTTAGCCATGGCTATGCCTGCCTCTGTTAGTGTTACCGTCACATACCTGGTTATTGAGTTTTGGGATGCCTGTACGTGAGGTGGTCAGGTGGTGGCAATCACTGCCGGCCCCGCCCCCTCCAGTTCCCGCATCCCCAGGTATTGTTTCAGGTGGCTGTAGACAGAGTTCTCTCGTTTCAAACTCCCTGAATGTCAGTGTCAGTTTTTTTTTTATACAGGTCGTTCGATTTGAGTTTCGTTGTGTAACGAATTGTGCACGTCCCTTCCCCCCAGCTGAAGTCAATGCGCTTCATGAGTCCGCGGCTACTAGTTTCCCTACGAGTGCTGCTAATGTTTTTATTTTTGGTGTTTGCATTTGTAGTACTTCACTCGCGAAGAGTTTAGGCTCTGTACACTTCTTTCTTGGTATGTCCACTCTCATAAGATTAGTGTTGATCCTAAACCCCCAAAATAGCAGCTCTCATGTCAGTGTTAGCACCGATTTTTCACTGTTCACCGTGAACCCTAGTCTGGTCACTAGTTCTATTGTTATTCTCACTGCCTCTCTCACCTCAGTTTGTGTTTTGCCTATGAGTATCGTGGCGTCTATGTAAAAACAAGGCATTATGTTATGTTGTGTCCTGAGGTCGCTCATTACTGCTTTCATTAGCTTTGTCAAAGTTTTTGGTCCCGAGCTTAGTCCGTTCGGTATCTTTCCCCACCATGTATGAATTGTAAGAGGTCACGATCTGCCTCCCTTATTTCTATGCTGTGGTACGCTTGAGATATGTCGATGCTGACTAGCCACGCCCCTTCCATAACTAGTTGCATTACCGTTAACTGTTCCATTTTAAAGTGCCTATAAACCACCGCATCATTAAGCTTGGACAGGTTTAAGATCAGTCTAAAGTCCGCATCTTTCTTCGGTCTTAAAAGCAAGTGTGATACAAACATATGTTTCGATTGTGTTGCCTTTTCTATCACCCCTTGCTTTAGCATTTCTTCTATCTTATTTTTTAATGTGTCATCTTTCCATTTAGTATCCGAAACTGGTTCTACGTTCTGTTTTGGTAGATTAAGTATTTCGATCTTTACCCCCCTGAGCATTTGTTTCAACCATGAGTTGTTGATGACTATCTCACTCATGCGCTTGCTCCGTGACATCCCCTGCTTTATATGTGTGTTCATTCGTACTCACTTTTTCTACTGTCTTGCAGGCCTGCCTCGGTAGTTGCTTGCACCTCCCCCCTCTCTGCTGGTGAGTTTGTCCGCCTCCGCTTGGGCGGTGTTGGTCGTGTCTAGGCTCCTCCTGACGGTGCCGTGAGGAGTACTGTGTCAGGCGGCCTCTACCCTGGCCGCCTCTGTAGTTTCCCTGCCTCCAGTCCTGGTTTCTCGGCTGCTGCCTTCCACCCTGCTGTCTGCAGATGGCGTTGGCCGTCTTCTGGTACGATTCCAGAGTTGTCACCTGGTTCGCCAGGTCATCTCCCAGTAGGTATTTAAAGCCTCTGTTCCCGTCTTTTTTGGCCAGTGCTTTTAGTTGGTTATTTAGCGTTGGTCTCATCTTGTCCCGCCTTAGGCCATAACTCGCTTTTACTCGTTCTTGACAGTATGTTGAGTGTGTTTACTAACGCCTCCACCAGCTCTGTCTTGCTCAGTGGGTTGCCAGTCTCTATCCCGTCGAGCACCTTTGCGATCGGCCTGGCCGCAAACTGTACACCCCACTGGGCCGTTGCCAGTGCCAGGTCATTGTCTGTCACTCTCTGATGTAATGTGGCTTCGATCTCAGTGTTCATGCGGGTTTTATGTAGGGCTTCCGCATTTGATGTCCTCGGCATTGTCGCATAAAGCTCCGCCGTCTCTGTTTTCATCATGGGGTTGGTCCCCATGTATTTCCAGCCAGTTCCACACATTCCGCGTCTAGTAGGGTTTTTTAGGCCGGTATGAACTGCTCTAGAAATGAGTCGTTGGTCAACAATTGTTGTTGCCGTCCTCGCAGCTGCTGTGGGGGTTGGTGTGGGCGTCGCCATCGCTGGCCGCCTTGTCGTCTGTTGTACCATTGTTGCCACCGGCGTGGAGGGCCATGTCCAGTATGCGGGGTGCGCGTCTTGTATCGCAGCGACCTAGCACGGTCGGCTGAATGCGGAGGGGCGTGGTCTCTGTACCTGTTCGGACCCAGTGGGTAGCGCACCTCCTGCTAGCAGTGGCGGGGAGGGCCGCTGGGACCAGTTAATAGAGTATCCGGTCCGCCTGTCCCTGATTTCCGCCTCTAGCCGTTCCAACTCGGCTATTGGTGTTGGCACATAGTTCGGCCCCCTCCATTGATCCCCACACGTGGGATCCGGGGGCGGGCTGAAAGTGTTAGATAAGTCCGCCACTACCATCCTTAAGCCCCTATGCAATCCTCCTATGTGTGGTGGTGTGTAGGTCGGTGAGGTTGCAGCCAATACCAGTCTCCTGGGATTGGTGTCCTGTGTCGCCACCATGTCCGGTGACGGTGGTGCTTTTCCCGTCGATCCATTGTCCTCGTACTCATCCTGTGTAGGCGTCTCGGCGCCTGGTGTCCCCATGGCCTCCATGTCGGCTTCCGATCTCTTATCGGACTCGTGGGGTAGCGGAACGTATAGTGCTTCTCTTTTTTTCAGCCACGTCTATGAAACTTGATAGGATGCTTACGGCTTGGCTGCCCCTCACTGGGCTAGCAAAGGTGGGTGTATTTGCCGGGGAAGGGGTGCGTGACATATAGTGTGCCATGTTGTACCGTGGAGCTTGTGCTGCTGTGTGGCTAGTGTGTCGTAGCTCACAGGTCTCCTCCCGCCGCCGTGTGAGCCTTAATTCAATTACGGCTCTGGCCCGATTATGGCGCATTGGTGGCCTCCTTGAGGGTGGCCACCTGTTCGGTACACCGTTTGACCTTACGTCCCACCCGAGGGCGGTAGCACAAAGTGTGATACTTAGCAGGACAATTAGCTGTGCTCAAGCCATGAAATTGTCCTAACCTCCGGAACAGTGAGATACTGTCCGCGCTAGAAGCTGAGGTATCGGCGTCCAAGTCACCACACGCTGGTGTGTGGCCTCGGTCCGCCCTGGCGTCTTCAGTGGCGGTCTCCGTCTCCGCCGCACTCCGTCTCATATGAAGTGCTGCTCTCGCGATAGCTCTTCCAAAAGTGAGGACGGGAGCTCAACCGATACAACATCCAGTAGCTGCTGGCCCTCATGGCCTGATTACCATCATAATAACGTACGGCCGATGTAACACCCATGCATTGTCGTACTTCGAAAGTTTTATGCATGCACAAAATTTTTGCAACCCCTTAACGAGTGACGGCGTATATCAATGCACGCATAACGAACGTGTCACGCATTACGACCAAAAATCACCTACGTCGGCACACGTTTGCACGATGCGTCGTAATGTGACAGGGCTATTTTAGGTTTCGACATATTTTGAGATAAATATATTAGGTTGATCGTTATTATCGACCTTACTTTTTAGTTTGAAGTAACTTTTATTTTAAATAGCTAACTTTGGATATATCTGAAGTAAAAAAACCATGCTAAAATAATTTTGGTATGCACATAAAAATTCTGGATGCCATAGGCTTCAGTAGTAGCCGGTTCTATTAAATTGACTTAGTATTTCCTTCTGTGTAGCAACAAATCCTTAATAAGTGCACCAGTATGTAAGTTGAGTATGTCAGATCTAAGTGTTTTGGTTTCGAAGAGTTGATGCTTTAATCGGACTATACAACTGTATGCTTAAATACGGGCGGGTTAATTTCTTATTCAAATTTATCTATTCATAGAAACTAATCAATTTATTTCATCAATTACTTATTATTTTACAATACAGATCCGTTTCTTTGGAGAACCACATATTGTTAATATAGTTTGATCAACATAAAATCAGCATCTACATTAATGGGCCTTGCGATTGGTGAACCATTGCCATAACAATTCTTTTCAGTGTATGAACTGTATTTGTCTCATTTGACTAGTCCATCTGCAGACAGGACACCCATTATGTCAGGACAATATTGATCTGGATGTAGAATATTCGCCGTGAATATGGCCTATACTGCCGACTCACCAATCAATCAATCAATCAATCAATCAAGATGTAGATCTCAGGGTCCGTACACATGTGAAGATATGGAATTCAAGGCTATTTCAAGACTTTGCAAGGCTGTTTTGAATAGGAATTCAAGACTATTTTCATTTGGATTTAAGGAAAAAACAACAATGGCGATTTCAGACTAATTCAGATCAGTGGGGACAGTTTAATGGAATTCAAGGCTTTTCAAGACAAATTACCCAAAATAGGTTAAATTCAAGGCTTTTCAAGGTCTTGAAATGGGGCAAATGAAGTTCAAGATTTTTCAAGACTTTCCAGGTCCCGCAAGGGCACTGAGAATTATCCATTGAACACAGGTATTACACAAATAACTCACGCTACCTTCGGTGGTGAGCTTGGCCAACAGTGGTTTGCGCGTCTTGATGTACTGACACTTGCGTGCTGTAACTTCTGGAAAGTCCACTTCTATGAAGTTCTTTGGGGCGACGCCTTCATCCTTCAGGTTCCAGTAGGTTGTGTCAAAGCCAGCTCCCAAATTGATCACCTGACACTCCCCTTTAGTCAACTATAAAAGAGTTGTTTGTGGTAAGACAAATGAATTGCAAATACATGTACATTTCGCAATTTTTAATAATAATAATAATAATTGAAATCACTCCGCCCACCCACGAGGACAATAGACGGGATCACGGTTCCGACTGCGCATGCGCTGAAAACGGCGTTGGGAGCAAAGCAAAGGTGTGAGGCCATTGAGTTTGCCGATACATGTAGGGCAAAACTTTGGTTTGATTCAAAATTAATAAAAATACATAACAATTTAGCACAAACATGGATGGAAGGATGCAATATAATAATATAATGAATATGTTTAAGACACAACTCTCCATAATTAAGGATGTTCAGCTAAGAAACATACAATTTCAGTCACTTTACAGGCTGATGTTTACATCACCATTGATTAGCCATAAGTAATTCTTGTTCTAAATATTAAATTGTCAATTGTGTCAACAAAAACTTGTTTCAAAGAAATATATAACCAATATCTGATTAACCCTACTCATTTTCCATTTCTACATATGTCATTAACCATAGGATATAAATAAAAACATGAATAAAATAAGTTTGATTGATTGATTGGTGGTTGTTTTACGCCGTGTCGGCAGCATAGGCCATATTCACGGCGAGAAATGTTTGTTTTTTGTTCAAACCATCGCTTTTACATGTAAAAGCAGACAATCAATTATGTGCCAATAGACACTCATTAAATTAGAAAGATCACAATCATATATTTGTGGTCAAGGGAAACAAATTCCCATAGAAAAAGAAAAGTTTTATTAATAATTGATAGAATCTACTTAGTAAACTATATGAGGTGGTACAGTCCAGCTGCCCTCAAAAAGGCTAAAATGTTTTCCTGTTTTACCTTAGTAAAAAGGTCATGCATACTGTCTGCAGTGTAGAACTGTTGGCGCAGGGCCAAAAAATCAACGCAACTTAATAAAATGTGTTTGAGTGTCAGCAGGGACTGACACCCAATACATTCAGGGGGAGGTTCCCCCTTGAGCAGAAAAGCATGTGTAAGCCACGAGTGGCCAATACGGCAGCGGCTAAGGACCACTTGGTCCCGCCAACCTCCCGCATGAGTCTGTGGTGGCTTTCCCACAGATGGTTCAATTTCTTTAAGTTTATTAATGTTTTCATCCCACTCATGTTGCCATTTGGATTTTATGTGGGTGGCTATTAGTGGTTTCAGATCAGAGTGAGGGATCAAACACGGTTCAAGATCACAATTCAGGGCCTTCTTCGCAGCCCGATCAGCTCGTTCGTTTCCTTGTAGGCCGGCATGTCCAGGCACCCAGCACAGGTGGATGTCATACCCATCCGTTGTCAGTTGGTTCATTTTATAAATGACCATTGCTAGAATAGGGTGATTCATTTTCAGTCCAGCAGCAGCCAGGAGGCAAGAGAACGAATCACTGTATATAACATAGTTAGTGTGGTTGGATACCTTGATACACTTCAACGCAAGAAGGAGTGCTCGGGCTTCTGCAGTGAAAATTGAGCTCTGATCGGGCAAACGTACACCAAATTTGTCCCGTCGGCAGACTGCCGCAGCAGCTACCCGGCTTTGGTCTTTTGAACCATCAGTGTATATGGAGAGGTGGTCTGCAAACTGGCCTTGAATCTCTGCATGCAGTCCTTGGTACTCGAGTGTATGTGTCCCAGACTTCCTCAGTTCCGTGAGGCGGAGGATAACCGATGGCTTTCTCAACGACCACGGGGGATGTTCTGGGACTTTGGCATCCTCCAACACGTCCAAATCCACGCCCAAGGCCTCCAAATGAGGTTTCATTCGGAGCCTCAGTGGCCGGATGTAATTCGGCCTGGCTTCATACCTGGATTCGTCATGTTGCTCGAATAGACAATTGTGTGCAGGATTCAATGCATTAGTTTTTATCTTGACTACATATTGCATGGCCAGTTTGATTCTCCTGGTGTTAACTGATGGTTCATTGGCTTCGACGTAAAGGCTCTGAATCGGTGAGGTGCGGAAGGCCCCAAGGGCCAGGCGCAGTCCCTGGTGGTGGATCGTGTCTAGCAGCCCAATATATGATTTCCTTGCGGAACCGTATACTATGCTGCCATAATCCACTCGTGACCGAACCAAGGTTCTTTGGACGGAGAGCAGAACATCTCTGTCCGCTCCCCACTCTGAGCTGGACAGCACCCTCAGAATATCCAGCGCTTTCAGGCATCTTGTTTTCAGGTACTTTATATGTGGCACAAAAGACAGTTTTGCGTCGAGAATGAGGCCCAGAAATTTGGTTTTCTCAACGACTTTAATGGGATCCCCATCCAGGGTCAGCTCCGGTTCCGCATGTATTCTACGCAGCAGGCAGAAGTGCATGCAGACTGTTTTGGTCTTGGAAAATTTGAAACCGTTCAGAACTGACCATCGATGGATCCCATTTATGCTTGGTTGTAGCTGTCTCTCTATGACATTCATGTTAGCACCGCTGTAAT
Organism: Branchipolynoe longqiensis; assembly: GCA_030323885.1. NCBI lineage: Eukaryota > Metazoa > Annelida > Polychaeta > Phyllodocida > Polynoidae > Branchipolynoe > Branchipolynoe longqiensis. Next base: position 40,069,682 of record CM059197.1, read on the forward strand.
ATAAAACAAAGTCATCCATGAAAAGACTACTGGAGACCCCCCGCTTTACAGCAGCAGCAATACCATTGACCTTGACCCTGAAAAGGGTCACGGCCAGTATGCTGCCTTGAGGTACTCCTAGTTCCTGTGAGTGTAGGCTGGAATAGGTAGTCTTGACACGGACGCGGAAATGCCTGAAGGCTAGAAAGTTCCTGATGAAAATTGGCAAGTGGCCACGAAGGCCAATCGCATGAAGATCCTCCATGATGCCATGCTGCCACGTTGTGTCATAGGCTTTTTCGAGGTCGAAAAAGACAGCCACAACATGCTCCTTCTTAAGGAAGGCATCTCTTATGAAGGTCTCCATGCGCACCAAATGGTCGAGGGTGCTGCAGCCCCGTCTGAAGCCACATTGAAGGTTGGACAGGTGGTGTCCTGACTCCAGTAGCCAGATGAGGCGGTTGTTTACCATGCGCTCCATGGTTTTACAGATGCAGCTTGTGAGGGCTATGGGACGATAGTTGTGGGCTTCACTCTGGTCTTTACCAGGTTTGGGAATCGGCATTACTGTCGCCTCCCGCCAAGAGGCGGGGACGACACCCGACTCCCAGATAATAAAATAAGTAAAACTGACTCTGGCTATGGCTGAGTGCCCAGATTGGTCTAAATCTAAATGCACATAGCATAAGATGTGCATATTATATTGATGTAAATGCAATGCTGGATAAAAGATTAAAATCTGAATTTATTATATATATTTTTTTAGTCGGTATTCTATATTTCAAACAAGAGCTGAGATGAGCTGAAACTAGCACATTTCATAGCTGCACCCAGTGTATTAGCATGTGTTATGTGCTTCTCGCGGGTTTGTTTTTCTCTGAAGCATCCCACAATGCACCGTGCCACTGGAACCGTGATGTAGTCTATTATGGTGCCTGTCATTGGAGGCTGAGGCCGGGAATCGGATGACTCAGGGGGCACAGGCGAGACAGCGCAGATGGCACAGCGCCAAACCTCACGCAGTGGTGGGCACCTACAAGACACTCCAGCCTAAATAATATGAGCATAACATGCTATAGTATACAATACATAATTGTGTCCTTTACATTTTAGTGAACATTTGCAGAGCTGTGGATTCCAATGACTTTATATGGTACTCGTGTCATTTGACCGAGCAGAAGCTACCCATTCTATCAAGGTAATATACATGTGCAATAATTAAATAATTATAATATATGTATGTATGTATATGTGTGTGTGCGTGTGTGTGTTTTTCCAGATCCATGGAAAACAGACTTAACGATAAGACGGAACTGGTTAAGAAAATATTTATATTCTCTGACGGGAATATAATTATATATTCATTACCCACCCAAAAAGTTAAAAATCTGAGCAGTTGTACCAGGTAATGGGTGTTGGTGATGACTCGTAGGTGGCGCCACAACGGCTGAAAATGGGAACTAGACCCAAATGTGATATATATAATAAGTGTATTACAAAGCAGTTATAAGGAAACGTACAAAGCGATATTGCAATTAAAGCTGCATAGTAAGTACTCTAAACTGAATTTTTCTTTTCACAGATTTAATTTGCAAATGGTACAGTTAGTAAGCTCTTATCATTCTGATTACATATATATATAATAATGGAAAATTTGTCTATTAGTCCCGGAGTTATGAATTTCTTAATATATAGTTTTTGCCCTTAATTTTACACACATTTTTCATGATTCTGCAAATGCTTAAATCCTGATGTTTGAGGCTGCCTGCTGAAGGCAAATTACATTTTAATCACACAATTATTCTTTTAACTTTTTAATTCTAATCTCACTTTTTTTCAGACCTTACAAATAGATATTTGTCGAGGAATTTGACATCAAACATGGCAGATCATGTGATTTTCACTAACCGTCCTTGATCAAATCTTTAGAAAATGAATATATCTGGTTCTATTTGAGATATTGACTTGATTTTTATATCAAAATGACCAGAACACATTATCTTTAAGCTATATATGTATCCACATGTAAAAAATCTAAAAAGTTTGATTGCTCTAATTAGCATACCCATCCTATGGTTAAGTCCAAACTGCTGAGTGTGAGTGCTAAATGGTGGTTAGCAATCTACACAGATTTGTAAAGAATGAATATTTCTATGTAATATTATTTTGTTCATGAAAAATATTTGGTAAAATCATGTTTTACGACCATTCCAAAGTTTTCAAACCTCAATTTTTCCTGCCTGAAGTCAGCCGTAATGGATACAAAACTAAAGCTAGTGATCTCTACTTTACTGTGAAAGTAGATATTTTTAGCTCTGATGCACAGACTCGCAGCACACAATGTTCAAAGAGGGGTAGTATGCTGAGAGCAAGTCTCCTATTTTTTCCAATGGCCAGTCAGCATCAGCAACCAGTCCTATGTCTGGAGTACCTATGTATAGTCCGACAAAATCATAACACTTTTCGAAACGTAAATATTTACTTAGATTTAATCTTACATATCCAACTTAGATAACGGTATACTTAGTTAACATTTATTACTGCATATAACTTTAGAAGGAATACTAAATCAATTTAATATGGAACCTGTAACTGTTGAAGCCAATAGTGTCCAGCATTTCGATGTATATGCCAAAGGTAATTGTGCATATTTTAATTTCAAATACCTCCGAAGTATATCCCTTAAAATAAAAGTAGGTTTCCGATTCTATCCAGAAAGTTGATTAAAATCATAAGTTATCACATAGAAGATAAGTAACATACTTTATGAAACCTAAAGCATATTTTTTTCAAATCTATTTGCGATGTGTGTGTTGCATGTGGATGAAATCCATTTATTCCCTCATAATGTTTTTCGTTTCTCCAAAGCGCACGTCAGCTCTAGAACAGCTCATTCTGTTCAGTCTGCCTTCTCCTTACCCCTCCTTCCCTGCCTGCCTGGGTTTTAGGTCACAGCTCTTGGCCGTTTTACTACAGAACAAAAGGCCCATAATCGATATAACTTTCTTGATATTTACATTAGACAAATTATATGACTACCATGTTGAAGTTCCAATCAGGCTTTCCATTGGTACGTCTCAGTGAGATAAAATGAATTCTTTTTAAAAAATTACACAGCTCCCTAATCATTTTTTTTTTTTTTAAAAGAACACTTATTTAGATGTACTCCTACATACCTAACTTAGATAGGCCTACTAGTAAACTTAGCTTTAGGGCAAGGATTGGTTTTCTCAGAATCAGGATAATCATGTGACTGAGTGAGCACTCGGGTCATGGGCTACTGGCCTGGTATCCCAGTGAGGCAGCACTATAAAGCCACTACGAGTGCGCATTGTCACAAGATTAGTTGGCATCCATCCTGAGGCTGATATGACCTTAGCTGCTTAGCTTAGGCTTAGAATTAGATGTTGCCAGGACGTTGGCAAATAAAAATAAACAGCCTTAAATCAGACTAATCTTTGCTGGTGATATTGTTTGCAAATATTGACCTACACGCATACAATGATATTGCAATGAATATACCAGACTAAATACCTTTAAGAAGTCATGGAGTAGGGTTTGCACCCCTTTAACCCGCGCAAAGTAGCCCCTGTTGATTTCAGGGGCCCGCCTTTCGGGGGTGCCGCGAACTAGGTGCTGGATATAGGGGTCCACCCAATAACCCTGCTGCACCGCAAATCGCTTACAAGATGAGGCGTCATCGTTCGTCGCTTGAGTGGCTTCATCCTGTTCCATCATCCTGACGACTTCTTGTCCAAATTTAAATCACAATACACAGAATGGAGTGTATTAATTAGTTCATTCGAAGTGACTACACCGCGCTGGCAGCAGCGATTCTTTATTTTTGTTAGTCGCCGTAGCTGGTTGTCGGAATGTTGAATTGACGGTAAATGTGGATACCAGCGAAAGTTAGCTATTTCGTTCATAAGTTGGTTTTATTCCTATTATTTAGTTTTCACATTTGAAATAGTTTTAAATTAACAACTACCGATGATTAAGATAATGCATTAATATTCTTAGGTTCTATTTATGGATGGTTCTAATGTTACTTTTGGACATTTTGAAAACTGTCGTATTTCATCAACGGATCATAAATGCATGATTGACTCGCCAATTGAAAGACACGGCGAAAGGGGTGAAAAACACGTCTAGGACTTGGATGTTTGTTGGCGAATTATAATCTTAATTTTGCCCTGTATCATTGCGGAAGACAGCACGTCGTTTGATAGGTGGCCTGACGAATCGAATGGATATAGATTAACACATGGGATAGGTGAGTGAAGTAATCAGTATTCAGTAAGGTGGAAAAGATAACCATCCCCGTTGTCAGCATTCTCGGGCATAACTCAGCCTACCCTCCTACTAACTAGGCTAGACTAGAGACTAGAGTAGTACTAACTACTAGTAATATCAATCATTCAATGCCAATGGCCCTTTAAAGACTCGATTCTACTAATTTCTAGTAGCTGTGGCCGTGTGTATCGCACTTTCCATTCTCAAAATTAGGTACATCACATGAAAATTTTAAAATTGTTGCACAGTACTGAAAATCGGTAGGTAGACAGAGCTCACTGAATAGATTAAAGGGTTTTTTAATTCGAGTAAATATGATTAGTCGTTCCAAAGTTATCTACGATTTAGTTTTCCTAGAAATCAATATTTTGTCCTATTGGTTATAGCTCATAAGTTGTGACCATTTGTGTTCCAGGATAGGTACATTTCTGTCTCAATTTGCTCAACCATTGGTGTAAAGTAGAATGTTCATAACTTGACATAAGGCTAAGCTAATACTTCAATTACATTTACAGTCCACCTACCTAGCCTCCTAGGCTAGCCTAGGACAGGTAGGTACGATTAAAATACAAAATTGAAATAAATCATAATGCCTTACAATTATGATAGTTAGGTAGCTAAACTAAACCAGAACTCAGAACTGTTTAAATTATCTCAATATCTTCAATAGAACCAAAGTTATGTCTTATGATGATTCTAAGGTTTCCAAATGGGGCATCAATTTTAAAGGGACCAGATATAGGTCGCTGACACACTACCCATACTCTGACAAATGCTCTCCAAGCATACGTTTGCCTGTTTTCAGTTTATGCAACTACATATGTGGGGGAAGAGTGCTGACATTGGTTGCTTCTGTTGTGTGTTATTTAGTCCAGCAGCACTGATCAGTCTTTTGTTACTATGTTAGTAGTATTTGCATTACAAAACTTGAGAAAATTGTGAAAGACTTGACATTTTGAAGGGGGTAAAATGCGCCATTGGCTTATATCGACACAACCCTATCAAGTAACATAAAATGAAAGGCAAATCACCTTAGGAATCTAAATACCAGGCACGGTGGGCTAACCAGAGTGTGGGCCTTGCATGCGGAAGTTGGGAGTTTGGTTCCCGGTCGAGTCAATTGATTCTTGTTGCTTCCTAGGCTGGTGCTCAGCCCAGTGGGGCAGCACTATAAAGTCACCATGAGTGTGCACTGTCACAAGTCGGTACCCGTCCTGATATGACCTTAGATGTTGCCAGGATATAAAACTCTCAACAACCAACCAACCAGGAATCTAACTAATGGCATTAACAGAGGGTTAGATCACCAAAGACTAAGTTAGGCAGAAGGAAATTACCAACTCGAGGAAGTGAGAGGTGAGTGAGAAGGGGGACACAAACTTCAGGAACTTGAAAAACATCAGTGCTGATATTCCGGTCATTATGAAAGTTTACATAGAAACGGTTAAGACACCAAATAACACGTCTCTGCTGGGGTAAGGAAGTCTGGTATGTTGTATTAGTGTACTAATGTAGGGAAAATTAGCTTCAAATTCAGGAAGCTAGATATTTTTCAATTCTTGATGGATTTTGACGTGGCACAAATTAAAATCTGTGAAGTTTAATGTACTTCAAAATAACCCTATTCCCGGCACAATTGGAGCAGAGCTAAACCCCTAAACCCCCGAATCCGCATTTTCGTGCGGGACGAAAAACGGTGCACTGAATAGTGATCACGTCACAGCGCAAGTTTAGCATTACTGGCAAGCTCGCTGGATTTCCAAGTGCCTACCATGAGTTTTGAGGGACGAAATACCTCTGCGATTTCGCAGATTTCCGCGATTTTTGATAGTTACCAATTAACTTCACAAAATGCCAATATTATATGACAGCAATTTGTTAGTTCGAATTCCATTCTTATATTGATTGAGTGATTCATGGTTTAATCTGTGTTAACTGACTTTAGATATTGCTAGATCATAAAACCCAAACAAGAAGGATTTCGCCATGGGTGATAATACAGTCTTAACACGGACAGTACAGTGTTCTCCAAGGATAGTCTATACTGACTGATCAATATAATGGTGCTAGGATAGTGCTAGCTGAGGAGTGGATGAAACCTGACTTCCAGCATAAAACCTGACTTCCAGCATATTTCTGCTATCTCTGACAGTGCTAATTCTATTGGGGGGTCTGGGGTCGGGAGTCCGTGCTTTCGCGGAAATTCCCTGTTGGTGTAGTAACCATGCTTGGTTCTGCCGGAACCCTCTAGGTTCCATGATTTTTGCCGGATGCCACTTTCATCCCAGCTGCATACATATTGCGAGAAACTCAGTCAAACTGTTGTCTGGAGCAATTGTACATATGATATGGGGAAAAATGATCACAGATGTGATGGTGTGCAAACTCATTTACATTTTCTTGGTTTGTTTTTTTTAAAGTAAAAATTACTACAGTAAACAATAGTTCAAATATCACTTAGGTTAAATCCATCAGACATTCTGATACATGGGAGTGACTTTATGAACGAAGCTATTTTCCCTATGGATTAGTTTTCAACTTGAAATTAGGCCCCAGAGCACTTTTTCGAGTGCGCTGGTGGTAAAAATTGCCACCCAAATTGATTCTTTTTTAATTATCCCGGGCCTATGGGGTAGTGCTAGTAACTCTATTTTTTTTCAAGGCCCCAAACCATGGGGAACAATTAAAATAAATAGGCTGAAAACACCCGAGAGCCAGTTTTGGCAGGTGATAAAATTTGGTGAAAAATCTGGCTTTTTGGAAAAGTTTGAAAAATCACAGAACAAAAACTGTACAATGGAATTGGATGAAATTTTCAGGTGCTATTCATCTTTATCAGATACTTCAATACATCCATAACAACATACATTACAAAACAGTTAAATATTTTATAAGTGAGGAGAAAGAATGCACATTTCACCAAAATCATGAAAAATGTTGAGTTTGAAAAATCGCAGGAAAAAAACCATTCAACAGAATTTTCTTTTATTTGGGCGAGAGGTGGAGCTTGAGTTAGGAGTAAGTTCTACTAGATGAGTGGGCACAGGCAGACCAGACTTCTCAGACAAAAAACACATGAAATCATCTTTCAATTTGTCTATAGTTTTGGAACCAACAACTAATCTTGGATCCTTGTGGCCAAGTACCTTAGTGCAGTAGCCCAATTCAGCATGGAGAATTGCTTTCATGTCTTTCTTCAATATTACACCAGACAAAACATTGAGAACATCTGTTATTTCTGCTGTCATGAATTTGTAAAACCTCTTCTAGATTTTTTTTACCAGGGAGTTGAAGTGAACCATTTTTTCCCCAAGATATATTCAGCCATTTTCAACAGGTTATCTGCATGCAGTTGGGGTACCTAGTGTAATGGCCCACGGCCCTCCGACTCACCCTTTCTCACACGAAAGAACACCAAGATTCAATTCGGTGTACGCTTCACCTGGTTTATTGAACCCTCTGCTCTCCGCGACGTCAGTAGTTGTCTGACCCGCCCCCTGACTCGCCAGATCCCACATCGACTCTATAGGTGTGTGTGGGGGGGTGGGTCAACCACACGCAGTAGAGGTCAGCCCAGTTGGGGTCTGACCGGTGGTGACCCGTGCCGCCACCTAGCGCAGTGTAGTGGAACTGCGCTGATGGCGTCGTAGTCTCCGCTGCTACCGCGTGATAGTAGAGCTCATGTTCAGACTACTACACTAGTAATAAGTACTACTACCACATAGGTATCCCAAGTGATTTTAAAAAACAGGTTTGAGCTTGATTTAATGGATTTCACTTGTTAGGATATTGAATTTGAAAGAAAATGACATTTCATTTGTCAAAATTGATCCAATATTAAGGAAGATATGGATGTTTTTAGGTTGCTACTCTATCGGTCCTGCTCAAAAAAATTATAGCTCCCAAAATTAAAACTAGGGAAATGAGCAGTGGAAATGAGGAAGACCAGTTCTCCTGCTTAAATTACTAATGTACCCAAAAACTAATTTTAAAACAAATTTAAAAAAAAAAGGTTTAAAAAAACCCCATTTTTAGTCATTAAATCACCGTGCGCATGAGCGCCATAGGTTCGCATGAGCGCTGATAATTATGATTGGACAGGAAATTAAATTCTCTTTAATTCAATACCAACTTTTAATGGTTTTAAAATTATATTTTCAGTAGAAAATAGCACTTAAAATGGAAATTTTTGTAACTTCAAATTTCAATCATTTTTTTTGCATTTTCTCTAAAAATTAAAACATATACAGTTTTATATGAATGGAAAGCTCAGAATCTCACCTATCTAGGGGTATTAGTACCTTTTTCCTGGGTACTTTGATCAACAAATGGCGTTGTTGCACAAATTGGATGTACACTAGCTAATTCTACTAGGGATACCATGATACATCTCCACCTGGGAATTTACATGGTTTGAGAGTGAAAAATGGGAGTTGGTGGTAGTTTTTATTTAGCTATATCAGGCTTATTTATTTGAATAATAAAATGAATCCAAGACCAGGTTAAAGGTAAGAGAATAAAGGTTGTTTCTGCTGTAATACATTTGTAAAAATCCTTTGTGGTTTGTTTTGCCAAGGTGTTGAAGTGGAGCATTTTTTGACAGAATTTGGCATATTCAACAAGTAATCAGCCTGGGTTTGGGGTACCTATTTCAAGGTCTAGTTAAAGCCGACCATCCGAGTCAAGCAACACATTTTTTTAAACAGAATGCTTATCTAGATTTAACTGTGCATATCCAACTTAGAAGTTAGATAGTGGTGCACCCATTAAACATTTATTTCAGTTTGGTGTGTCTGTGCTACGCTAACAAATATAACAAAGTCTTGTCTAGCATTTTGATGCGCAGACCAACATTTACTTTTCTGCGTCCACTTTAAATATTTCCTAAATTAACCCATTAAAATAAAGTGATTATGATGATCAACCTAAACTTTCTTTAAAATATGACATGAACTACAATAGTCATTATATATCCCGATGCATAGCAATATATGAAACATAATTGTAGACAATATTGTGAGTTATCAATGGTATTCATTACTTGTGGTGTATGCGGTTGTTCTGTTACGTCTTAGTCTGTTACTGTTAATGATTGTTCCAGATTTGCCTGCGTGATTTCTGGTTTAATCTGTGTTAACTGTACTGTTCGTTGGGTATCATACCAGCAAAATTTTGTTCTCCAATTTTTGTTTCATGTGTTTTAGTCGCATTGGGTGGGTGTTGGTGGTGAGCGCAGCGAGGGAGAGTGGGCATACTTAAGTTAGAGTGAGTTCTTTTACAGGTGTTGACCTCTCCACTGTGCCTGTGTAATGTGGCTGTCACACTACGACGACAAGGGGGTGACGACAGCCCGGCAACTGGTATTTTATGAAATCAGGACGACATATGCAAATTCGGGCCGATTTGGACGACAATCGGACGACAGCCCGACGACATCGGGACCACAGACGGGACGACAGCGGGACGACAGTGTCTGTGTGTCTGTGTCTGTGTGTGTGTGACTCTGTGTCTCTGTGTGTGTCTCTATGTGTGTGTCTGTGTCTGTGTGTGTCTCTATGTGTGTGTCTGTGTGTCTGTGTCTATGTGTGTGTCTATGTGTGTGTATGTGTCTATGTGTGTGTCTATGTGTGTGTCTGTCTATGTGTGTGTCTGTCTATGTGTGTATATGTATGTATGTGTGTGTATGTGTCTGTGTGTGTGTGTCTGTGTGTGTGTCTGTGTGTGTATGTGTGTCTGTGTATATGTGTGTGTCTGTGTGTATATGTGTGTGTCTGTGTATATGTGTGTCTGTGTGTGTATGTGTCTATGTGTGTGTGTCTGTGTGTGTGTGTCTGTGTGTGTGACTCTGTGTCTCTGTGTGTGTCTCTATGTGTGTGTCTGTGTCTCTGTGTGTCTGTGTCTATGTGTGTGTCTCTGTGTGTGTCTCTCTGTTTCTGTGTGTCTCTGAGAGTGAGAGTCAGAGTGAGAGTGAGAGTCAGACTGAGAGTGAGAGTGAGAGTCAGACTGAGAGTGAGAGTCAGACTGAGAGTGAGAGTCAGACTGAGAGTCAGAGTGAGAGTCAGACTGAGAGTCAGAGTCAGTCTGACTCTGACTCTCACTCTCAGTCTGACTCTCACTCTCAGTCTGACTCTCACTCTCAGTCTGACTCTCACTCTCACTCTGAGAGTGAGAGTCAGACTGAGAGTGAGAGTCAGACTGAGAGACAGACTGAGAGTGAGAGTCAGACTGAGAGTGAGAGTCAGACTGAGAGTCAGAGTCAGACTGAGAGACAGACTGAGAGTGAGAGTGAGAGTCAGACTGAGAGTGAGAGTCAGACTGAGAGTCAGAGTCAGACTCAGAGTGAGAGACAGACTGATAGTGAGTCAGAGTCAGACTGAGAGTCAGACTGAGAGTGAGAGTCAGAGTCAGACTGAGAGTGAGAGTGAGAGTCAGAGTCAGACTGAGAGTCAGAGTGAGGCACACACAGAGACACATACATACACACACACATACACAGACACACACACAGAGGCACATACACACACACAGACACACATATACACACACACAGACACACACAGATACACAGACACACACACATACACACACAGACACAGACACACACACATAGACACACATATACACACACATACACACACATAGACACAGACACACACATATACATATACACATATACACAGACACACACACACAGACACACACAGACACACACACAGACACACACATAGACACACACACAGATACACACATAGACACACATATACACACACAGCCACACACATAGACACATACACACACATATACACAGACACACACATACACACACAAACACAGACACACATAGACACACATATACACACACACAGACACACACATAGACACATACACACATATACACATACACACACATAGACACAGACACACACAGACACACAGAGACACACACACATATATACACACATATACACACACACAGACACACACATAGACACAGACACACACATAGACACATAGACACACATATACACACACAGAGACACACAGAGACACCTACATGGAGAGAGAAGCAACTACAGCTTAACGACAAGACGACAGTGCCGCCACAGTGCTGCGACAGTGCGACAGTGCCGCAACAGTGCCGCGACAGTGCCGCGACAGTGCCGCGACAGTGCCACAACCTGGGCTGTCGTCCGCTGTCGCCGAAGTTTTTCAACATGTCCAAAATCCCCGCGACAACTCGGCGACCATCGAGAAATAGTGGAGAAACTGGAGCTGCCGCGGAGGTGTCGCGGCGGCACTTGTGCGGCACCTGCGCGACACCTGCGCGACAATCAGCGACAAAGGGGAGTGGGTGTCGCAGGGCTGTCGCCGCTGCTTGTCGTCGTAGTGTGACAGCTACATAAGGATCTGTCAAGATTGGTAGATTTCACTAAGTTCCTTAATATTGGCTAGCGTAGTTAATTTCCGCTGGTACCTTAGTGGACTGAATCAGCAGTCCTATGTGTAAGCCTGCCGTGTTGCAGATTCAGCTTACATGCCGGAAGTTGGTGTTGGTGCTCTGCCCCTCCCGGCCCTGTCCTTCACAATAGACTCTAAACTCACTTTGCACCTATGACCAAATGCTTCCTCAAGTTCCTGGTGTTCAACCTTGATATAAATTGCAGTGAAATTGTCATAGTAAATATTTTACATTAAATAAAATACCAATTTGTGTATGTGTATTCACCGTCTGCCCAGCTAACATGTATGCGAAAGCTGTGACCCGAGCCCCTGACGTCACACTAGTCTGAACTACAAAAGCAGTTTGTCGCCTCGAAAATGGCCACCCACATAGGCGGTGGCCATTTGCAATGGAAAAGCTGCGCTGTAATTGGCTGAAACCACTGAATGCGGCAGCCATTTTCGAGGCGCATCTCATCTCCTGTCTGAAATGGGAGGCGTCTCCGAGATGCACCCTGAACGGAAATAAGCCAAAAAGCATCTCTGAGACATACCCTGAACGTGGCCTTGGTGTGCTGAGTCGCAGGTTCAGTTTTTCCTGAGGAATCAGCAGTACTCAGAATACCTGTATTTATTATATTTTAAGGTGGGTGCTAGCCTTCCTGATCCTAACTGGACGTTTGTTCCATAACATGCTACCCACATTGGTGCTTTGATTAATTTCTTAGTAGTCGGTTTGTGGATGTGAATGGAGTTCCCTTGCCTTTCCTGTTTAGTTGAGTTTCCTTGCCTTGTAGAGACGGAGCCAGAATGACATCTACGTCAAGTAGCGGTGAGGAGTGCTACGCATCCCAGCATCATGGCAACAAGGTCAGTCACGCATCATTGGAATTTGGAGAAGTGGAATTGGGGGGGGGGTGACGCTAATTGAGTTTTTCTGTCTTACTTGGGAGGAGTGGAACCCTTTTATTTGTATGTACTTTCTCCGCTAAAAAAAAAAATAAGAAAGATTTCAGCGCCGTCTTCTAACCGTTAATATTAACAGTTATTTATGCAAATATTTTCTAATGGATGCACCTTTTTTTAAGAGAGCAAACACGTTCATGCAAAAATCAAAGTAACAACACGTGTTTGCTTGTTAATTTCCATTGGATTTGTGTATTAAAGCTGCATAGTCCAATGAGAAGATCAAATTTTCAAAACCAAAACAGTGATCTAGATTTGATTCTACTTACGTAACTTAGATACCGGTGCACTTAATCAAACATTTGTCGCCACATAGAATGGAATACTAAGTTAATTTACTCAGAGTTTTTTGTGTGTTTTTTTTGGTAAATATGTTTATTCTGCTGAATAAGTCTTTTATCAGTGCCGAAGCACTGGTCTTCCAGCCATTTTTCAATTCAGGGTTATTTACACAAAAGGTATATAGAATAAGGTGTACAATACCTGTTGAATACACAATTTGCACCATGTAACACAATTAAATTCTGAAACCCAAAAGTTCCATAACAATATGGTACAGTAGTGTCATATAACCAGATCAATATTAGTCAGATCAATGTGAGTATTTACATAGTATTTAGAATGTAAGCAGACAACAACAATTCAAAGCGAAAACTTGTTGGCGTCTGCTACATACAGGTGGTGGATGGGTTCGAAGGCCTGTGGCGGTCTGGCCTCATGTGGGACACGGTGCTGGTGGCCGAAGAGCAGAAGTTCCACGTACACCGTGGCTACTTGGCAGCCTGCTCCCACTATTTCTACGCCATGTTCACGGAGAACTTCAAGGAGAGCAAGCAGTCCGCAGTCGAGCTGCAAGGGGTGACAGCCAGCGGGCTCCAGATCATCCTCCAGTACGCCTACACTGGCCAGGTAGGGGGGCATTTGTTGTTTTGGTTGCTAGTGATCTAAATGTACCATTAAGATTTTTCACTGATTTCCGGGTTTGTTTTGGAATGGTGATGGTCGATTTTGCGATTTTCGTCGAATTTTTTTTTTTTCGATTGTTGGTCGATTTGCTATCGATTTCCGATATTTTGTTGGGGGGGGGGGCGATTTTCCGATTGTCGGTGGATTTTCCGATCTTATTGAGATTGCAAAGAATGATGAATTGGGGATATATTTATTCACTGTCGCTGCCCCAGGACGTAAAAATCCAATAAGCAATAAATGAAATTACTTTTTATTGTTATGTTTTAAGTTACTAATTTAAAGATTCAATCTTAATGGAAAATTGGTCTGCCCTGACTCAGGGATCTTAGATGTTGCCAGGATGTAAAACTCCAACAACAAACACACACTGATCACTGTGTGTGTTACCACCGTGTGTGCCTCCTGTATCTGGCATGTACACTGCACCAGTTTTCTGGATTGATGTAGTTTATTTCATCTCCACTATAACATTGCCAGGAGCCTAGCAAAGACCCTATAATACTAAGACGGCTCATTCCCTTTCTCTCCCATGGTAATGTAAATTTCGCAGTGCCACCTTGTGGTGGGTTTGATCAGGTTGGTGTTTCACATGTAAACGCATACAATTATATTATACATGAGATAGGTAAGTATGAATACACATCAATATGAAATTACTATGAACAAATACACATCATCATCAGCATCATCATCAGCATCACCATCATCACACATCTTTCACATTCATATATACATTTATACATATAATATAGCACCTATTTAACCAAGAGAACAGCCAGTGCACCAAGTGGTGGGTTTGATCATTTTGATTACACAGTACAAGCTGAGTGAGCCGTCTTAGTATTATATGGTCTTTGAGCCTAGTTAGTGGCCTGCTGCATCACAGTGTCTGAATCTCGGAAGACACATATTTATGACCAAGCATGCCTGTTCTTTTCCAAGAACCACTGGAGTACAAATGAACACATTGCTGACACTGACTTTGACCTTTTCCTGCTAGGTGATTCTGAGCCACTCCAACCTACAGAATGTGATTGAGGCAGCAGCACACCTCCAGTTCCAAGAAGTGCTTGGCTTCTGTGCTCAGTTCCTGCGCGACCGACTCACCATCGATAATTGCCTCCATTTCTTGCACATGGCAGAAACATATGAACTGCGTGGCTGTGAATACGACATCAAGGAGTTTATTCTCCAAAACTTTGTGACCGTTGCACAGAATGATGCCTTCAAGGACATCTCCGTGGATCTGCTCACTGAGTTGGTTTCGAATGATAAGCTACAGGCGGAGAGTGAACTGGACGTGTTTCAGGTTGGGCTGACCTGGATACAAGCAGACAGCGAGCGAATTGCGATGGCAAAGCAAGTGTTGGAGCATGTGCGCTATGGGCTGATGACAGCCGAAGAGCTGGAAGAGGTCTATGGTAACGGGCTTATGCTGAGTGAACAATGTCAACCCGTGCTCCAGGAAGCGCTCAACTACCATCTGCGGCTCTTTGTGCAGCCTGTCATTGACACACCAATAGCACGCATGCGTGCCTCTGTCAAGAGCCTTGTGTTGCTTGGGGCAGGGAAAATGGACAACTCACTGTGTGGGAAGATGCTGGCAGCAAAGTTGCACAAGGGTCGTCGGATGGACTTCCAAGCCCTAACTCCGATGAAGAATAAGCGGTATTTTGCCTCAGTGGCAGTACTGAATAATTTTGTGTTTGTTGTTGGCGGTCAGGTGGCAATGGCCGGTGATGGAAGTCATGCAACAAACACCGCCTTCCGGTACAACCCACGTGATGGCAAGTGGCTGCAAATCTCATCCATGATCACCTCAAGGACATACTTCTCCCTGGTGACGCTTGCTGATGGATTGTTAGCGATTGGTGGGAAGCACAATCGTGTATCGCTTCGGTCAGTTGAGAAGTATAACTTCAAGTCAAATGAGTGGGTTTGTGTCGCCTCGCTTCCAAACACGTTATTCTCACATGCTGGCTGCATGCACATCGACAAGGTCTACATCTCGGGCGGGTGTCCTGGTGAGAACTTCACTGACCAGGTGCACTGCTATGACCCAGTGCGTGACGGCTGGCAGATCTGCAGCCCGATGAACCAGTCTCGCGGCTACCATGTGATGGTCTCACACAATGACCAAATTCTTGTGTGCGCAGGAAACACGAACGCCGGAAGCCGGGCTGATGTCCTAAACATCGAAACCTATGACATCGAGACGAACCAGTGGACTATTCTTAGCGAAGCAGGGCAGGGCCAGAGTGAGGCTCCGGCTGTGCAGGTGGACGAGCAGCTGTTCATCCTGGGTGGCTACAGCTGGAATATGCACAGCTTCCTTGACCTTGTCCAGTGCTATGACCTTGACAAAGACAAATGGGCAACCTTGGATGTGCGTCTCCCAGAGCCCATGACTGGTGGAGTGGCGTGTTGTCTACAATTGCCCACTAAGCTTTTTGACCACTATTCAGCGGAAAATGGCTAGTGAGGCCTAACTAGACTTAATGCCGGTGTACATATATATATACAGAGCACACACCTACAAGAATCACAAATTTGTGCTGTGGGAATGAATATGACTATTATCATCAAATAGAAATTATTTGAATTCCCTTGAAGTGTCCAAAGAAGAAGTGTAAATTATAGTGACTTATGTTCAGATACCTTTCTAGCTAGTCCTGCCCTCTAGCGGGCAATTCTTGTGGATGTGGTACTCCAGCAGAGATTGGTAGAATTTTGTTTTTGAGAAATCAGTGTTTTCTGAGCCTTTTAAACAAATTAATTTTAATTTAAAATCTTTTGTTTTATTGTAAATTGGTTCAGGGAAATTTCATGTGATAAATATTTAAATGTTTGTTCTCTGCTTGTGTATGCTTTTTTATCCTGTATGTCTGACTCAAGTGCCGTCTTGATTATGACCTTAGATGTTGCCAGGGCATAAAACTCCAACAAACAATATGCTAATATCATATGACTAAGCCAATAATGGTGGCTTAAGGGTTTAAAATGCTGGTAACCTATTCAATGAGAATTCTGATTTATACCCAGAGATTATTGCGCATGCGTGTTGCTTTAATACTAGGGGGTCCTTTATGCTCCGTTACATGACACTGGTGCCATATGGAATATATTATTAGGTCAATAGCTAGGGATGGAACATTGTGCAATAAGAAATGAAAGCCATAGTTTTACATACGTGTACGCGTATATAGCAGTCTTTCTGAGTCGGTGGGGTGATTTCAAATGGGCTAAAGCGATACTGAAATCCAAGACCCATTTGAAATAACTCCACCCGAACTGACCAGAGGCTGAATCGATAAGAGCACTGGATGACTTCCTGTTTAGGCGATTAAGCCAATGTCTGCATCAAACCAATGACTTCCAAAATAAATACTTGTCACTACTTCACCTGGCGCTCAGCATTACTAGGATAGGGCAATCACTGGTTTGCTTAGTATCAGGATAATGTGACTGAGTGGGATATCAGGTCATGCTGTCAGTGGCCCTGTCTTGAAGAGTATATTGCAGAGCTATAATAAAGTCACCCATGAGTGTGTGCTGTCACAAGTCGGTACCCATCTTGGTATTCTATTAGATGTTGCTCAGGCGTAACACTCTAACAAAATACACAAGCTATTATGTACACCTACCCTTAAATGTAAAATCATGTTCTTCTGTAAAATTGGTGATTTTCATGATGGACTGTTTGGCAGTGTATATGTATATTATTTATTACTCTTAATCGTATCCTCTAATGAAGATTGATGTACTTTGTCAACATGTTTTTTTGTTGTTGGTTTTCTTTTTAGCAGTGCACTTGGCTAAGAGAATTATGTAAACTGCCAAATAGAATTGCAATATTCTTAGTGTTTTTCTCCAAGTGATTTGAATGTTGGTTTCTTGCTACTTTCTTTGTGTATCTCGTATTGCTGGGGGTCTAACTAGTGACGTCAGTTCCGAGATAGCTAAGTAGGTCTACTTATAGTTGCACAATCCGTTGGGTTACATTTTTCTCTCCTATTCCTTTTAGTTAAATAGATGAGGTTGACAATTATAACCTACTCTGTACTAAAGTAGAGTAGCTTTTGTGCCAATTGACTAACTTTGGGGATATTCGACATCTCTGCATGTAAAAAGCATGTACACAAATTGAAGCCTAGTGTCCAGTAGTATCTAAATTGGATATTATGATTTCATTAGATTGTGCAATTTTATGTGGGCTGCAGGGTAGGGTTTTAGCCAGCTAAAACCTGTTTTAGCCATGACGGTGGCTAAAACTAGGTTTTAACCAATTTTTGGCGGTTTTAACCTGCAAAAACTGGCTGTAACCAGATAAAGCCTGATGGTGTTAGATCTTGGTCTAGCAGGTTGAGGACATGGGAGAAGCACCAATAGTCCTACATGATGCGGATCTCATCTTCTTTCTCCAACTCTGTCCTCATCTTTTGCAAATTTGTTGCATTGTCAGTGATAAAGGAGCGTATATTTCTATCTCTGAAGTGGTCCATTTGAAACAAATAGGGGCATAATCAGACTCTAAATATAGTGGGAAGAGCAGATCAACAACAAAAAAGCTCCATGATTCTTACTAAATTTAAAATTCATTATACACCTTTGTTGTATTTAACATCAAAACACTAGGAAGATAGAGTTTTAAAGGAAGTACAGGTTCTGTCAGCATGGGCTTTGGAGTCCTCAAACATGGTCTTACAGGCCTCAGTAGTCTTGTTGGTGGTTCCTGTATTCTTAGCATCCACGAAGAAGCCTTTACCGTGTCTGACGACTGATGTAACGATTACCATGTTCCCAGCAAACTTTTCTATGCGACACTGCACCACTATGCGACCGTGGATGTTTGCGTATTCATTGTGACATCAGAACTAACACCGCCAACCATCGCACAACTGTTGTTGATCCATCTTCGCCAGGTTTGCAAATGCAGTGAGAGGGGAGTTATTGGTGAAAGATTCTCCGCAGAATGTCGTTGTGCTTTGTTTACATGTGCTGATGTAGTATGATTTGCTGGAAGTCATGTGCCTAGAAGTTTAACGCCCTTCCTTCCTGTCTGAATGCACACCAGCAATCAGCTCAGTGTTACATCCGGTGACTGACCGCTAGTGACTCTGAAGATACATATTGCTTCTAAAATAAAGTTTATATTTATCTTATTTAGCTTGTGCTGGTGGTGACTAGTTAGATTCAGCCTGCCTTAAACTTAAACTAAAGGATCTAAGCTAGTCGCATATCACACATGGGTGCTATTTTGGGAGTAAATCAATCCTGGGACGTTTTAACACATATCTAAAGTTTTCTCATCGCCCCTTAATCCTTTGAATGAATATATTTACTCTTCATTTAATTGACCTTTTCCAATGCTTCCAATTAGGGTGTGCTTAAGCAGAAAAAAACTCATTATTTAAATATATTTACTGTTCATTTAATTGACCTTTTCCAATGCTTCCAATTAGGGTGTGCTTAAGCAGAAAAAAACTCATTATTTAAATGTTTCTCTGCTTGTGCATGCATATTTATCGTGTATGTCTGTCTGAAGTACAGTCTTGATTAGATAAAAGATTCACTCGGTACTTGTAGTACACGGGTGAAGGACAACATAGCCTAATTATGGGCGAAAATAGCTTTAGTATGGAACCTGAACTAGAAACTGTGGCTCCAGTATCAAATGGCTACTTATATCGACACAGATTTGGTGAAATGGGAGAGAATGCAAAAAGACAAGATGGCGGCCGTAGAACGCCGTCGATTTCACTTTTAAATTGCATTAAACTAGATATTATATTATATTTTTCAACTCAAAGGTAGCGGGCTAATAATAAAACAGATGTAAAGAATAATTGTTGCTTCTTAGATTATGAAATTAGGCTCTCAATTCTTTGACCCGCATTTTCGCCAGCTTTTACATAGGGTTGGTTTGCACCCCTACTGCAGCAGTACGGGGTGAATCTTGTATCTAAGTCTTGATATGACCGTAGATGTTGACAGGGCGTAAAACTCCAACAAACAACTGTCTCAAGTGACGTGATTATATATATATATATATATTTTACCTCGGTATATAGCCTCAGGCTAGCCCGCAGGCTAGGGAGAGGTAAGCACATCCGGGTCCAGCAATTAGCATAAGCAGCTCACAGCGGGAGGACGTTCGCTGAGCTGCTCCGGCAGGATTTAACTACTACAACACTTTAACTAACTGTAAGTATTGAGAAATTGCAATAAACTTCTTAAGGATGGTTTATAGCATCCCATTATGAAAGCTTAGAACTTTCTCAGGTCCGATTTGGACATGTTTTGGTGTTATAAAAAACACAAGGATAGAACGCTTATGTACAGAACCGAAACCGATACCGCTTGATATAGCGAAACCTGTATACAGACAGGCAGAGATGTTAACCCGAGTTGCATCTCCTAAGGAAATTCCTCCGAACCCTAAAGAGGGTTTTGTTGGGGATGATCCTGGGTTTCTTTTATAGACTCCCCAGACCGGTTTTTGAGGCGAGCCTCCGAGTTTCGTAATATTTTCTTCAACTTGCTGGCGCAGAATGCGCAGGTGGGAGAAGTGTACGAAACAGAGAGAGCGGGCGTGCCAATGGCCGCCCCTCCGTATGGTTGGTTTCACTACCGATAAAACCTACGGCATACCATTAGCTTAACGCCTGTATACAGAACGGTGTAAACACATTACTCTATACCATAAGAATAATACCTCAACCCAGTTCTGGGGCTCACTCTGTGACCATGTTGAGATGATACCGGTATTAAGTAACTTTTTTGTTACAGAAACCGATGGCCACCAAGCGAAACAAGGTTCCGCCGGCAGCGGCAGAAGGCCGCGTGCCCTCAGGGTACGATTCGTCGCCGCCACAGACGCGTCCACCGTCACCACAGCCAGGAGCTGGTGCTTCGGATAAGGATAGCGGTGAGGCGGACCTAGAAGAAAAGATCGTCAGAATTATGGAGAAATACAAATACACGCAGCCCACAACACGGGCTTCCTCTCCTCCCATCCCAGACGACGACTGGGAAGACTTTTCGGATGATGAAACAGAATCAGCATTTGAGGTCCGAAACCGAAAGTCAAAAAGCGCAAAAGACTCGTGAGTAGTTCAGGTGATGAATTCACCAAAGTCAACAAGAAGCAGGTTAAAAAGACCAAGAAAAACAAAAAGAAGAAGAAGGACTCATGATCTGATGATTCAGATGACTCGTCCTCAACTGAGTCTGACCAAAAGAGCGGGTGTTTATGCAAGGATAGGGGCGAAAATTAAAAAGAAATGCCCATTGGCGAAAGCAAAGAGGTTGCGTACCACAACCGTGATGAGGGAAACGTTAAAAGGACATTTCCACACGTTCAAACCCGCTGAGGTGATCAACAAGTTAACCGAACAAATCTCGGGAATCAAAGGCGTTCCCGAGTCCATCAGCAAAGAAATGGATGCAGGTATCCATCTCTCGGATGAAAGACGGCGTTACGAGAACGCGTTGTGTACGATCCAAAAAGCAGTGGTCGGAGCTCTGACATCTATAACTCCGGTAGCAAATAGAATGCAAGCCGAGAATAAATTCTCGTCGCTTGCACGAGTCATGGATAAAGGCATTGCGCTGCTTACCGCAGCGTCGAACTTTATGACTTTTCGACGTTTCGAGAACGTCTATAAGTCAGTGACCACTGATGCTGGCAAAGAAGTAGCCAGGTCTAAGAAAGTAACGGACAATGACGGTAAAGAATATACACTTTACCTCCCACCAAAGCCAGTGCTAGGTAAGCCGCTGGACAAAACCAAAATGTTTGGGGGACAGCTAGCGCACCTCTTCAACGCAGTGGAAGTAGACACTAAAAGTGCTAAGAACACTGACAGGAGTAAAAAGTTTGACAACCCCAGCAAATTCCGACGCCCCCGCTCGGATTTTCGCTTCCGCTGAGGAGGCAGGCCGGGACGAGGAGGTCCATCCTTCGGGTTCAATCCCAGAGGACGAGGCAGAGGAGAACGACAGACCACGGGGTGGAACAACAACCGCGGGTACAAAAGGGAGTTTACACCCAGTTCCCACGGCCAGGAGCCAAGTAGAGTCGACGACACAGACATCTACCCTCAACATGGTGTCTGAAGAGACACAAACATATGTAAGCAAGTTTAAGGCAGGCAATATCCTGAACTGTTTACAAAACTGGTGTAATATTAGTACTGATAGCGAAATTTTGGACATTGTTAAAGGGGTTCAAATACCGTTCACAGACCTACCAAAACAGAAAAGAGTTCCGTTCCCATATAAATTTAACACAGAAGAAAAACTACAAATTGATTTTCAGGTTTCTCTTTTTGAGACAAAGAGAATTATTGAACGAGTACAAAACACAGAAGGACAGTTTATTTCTAATGTTTTTTCTAGGCCGAAACCAAATGGCGAAATTCGCATGATTTTGGATTTAACAAAATTAAATGAATCGGTTACATACAAACATTTTAAAATGTTCTCATTAGAAACGGCGAGAGATTTAATTACGCCGGAAGCCTGGCTCGCCAGTGTAGACTTAAGAGATGCGTATTACACAGTCTCCATTTGCAAAGAACACAGAAAATTTCTGAGATTTATTTGGAACGATACCCTCTTCCAATTTACATGCATGCCTAATGGTCTAGCTTGCGCACCTCGACTGTTTACAAAGTTATGCAGTCATGGGTAGAATAGGACACACAATGTTCCCATACATAGATGATTCATTTATTATGGCAGAATCCTTTGACAAATGCCAAACAGATTTAGGTTTTTACATTCATGACAAGAAATCTGTTTTCGTCCCGAATAGGGAATTAAAATGCTTAGGTTTTCTGATTAACACCAAAGCCATGACCGTATCTCTAACGGAACAGAAACTACAGAAGTTTCATAACACGGCCTCCCAGCTGCTTGACATATCCAGGCCAAAGATTAGACAGGTCGCCGTCCTTATCGGTATAATGGTCTCGTATGCACCGGCTGTTCTTTATGGAGCGGCGCATATCAAGTCTCTAGAAATAGACAAGAATAGAGCGTTAGCACGCACAAAAGGTAACTTCGAAAGATCAATGAACATTTCCCAAGACGGGTGTAAAGACATTTTTTGGTGGATCGAGAATATTAATAACTCTCCCAATCCCATTCGAATGGGTCAACCCAACACGGTAGTTACTACCGATGCTTCATTACAAGGTTGGGGAGCTCATCGAAATGATGTAGCAATAGGGGATAGATGGTTAGAAAACGAAAAATCAGACCATATTAATGTTCTTGAATTAAGAGCGATTTACTTGGGCCTTTTGAGTCTAATTAAAATACCTAAAAATAGGGTTCAACTTCTGACAGATAACACTACAGCTATGGCATATGTCAGGAATATGGGAGGTACAAAGTCAAAAGAATGCAATAACTTGGCACAGAGTATTTGGAACTGGGCGCAACAACATCAAATATGGTTAACCATATCTCATATCCCAGGGTCGCAAAACGTCCTGGCTGACAAAAAGAGCAGAGTCTTTCACGATCACTTAGAATGGAAATTAAACACAAAAATTTTCAACAAAAATTTTCAACAATGGGGGTCACCTACGGTAGACTTATTTGCATCAAGAAATAATTTCAAAATTAACAAATATGTGTCATGGCACCCAGAACCATTTGCTTGGCACATAGATGCTTTCTCACTGATTTGGGAAAATGAATTTTATTACATTTTCCCCCCCTTTAACATCATTACCAGAGTGGCACGAAAGATAAAGATGGACCGGTCCCACGCCATCCCTTTTGTCCCCGAATGGGACACACAACCGTGGCTAGCGGGACTAGTCTCGACAGCCAGAGACTGCCTCAGATTCCCAAAATGCCGAGGAAATCTAACTCACCAAGGCCCTCTGGAACATCACGGCAACATAGCAACAACACCATTGCTTGCATTCCTTTTCTGAATAAATACCTAGAACAATTTGGTTTAGACAAAATTACACAAGAACGGTTGGTGTCGCATGCGTGGAGAAAAGGAACAGTCAAAATGTATACCACATATTTGAAGAAATGGGGCGTTTACTGTCTTATTCAAAAGGTTAAACCTATGAATCCAACTATTGCCCAAGTGTGCAGATTTTTCAGGATGTTAGAACAAGATGGGCTAGGTTACGGCGCAATTAATGCGGCCAGGTGTGCTCTCTCGATCATTCTTCCCAGGTTAGGGGGAGAAACAATGGGTAAACATCACGTAATACACTGGGTACTAAGGGGGATTTATGAACGAAACCCACCTAAACCAAAATACGACCGATTTTGGGATGTGTCACTGGTGTTCAAAATGTTTAAGGATTGGCCACATAATAGATTTCTAGATATAAAACAATTAGGGTTTAAGTTAGCACTTTTATTACTGTTAGTCACAGGTCATCGAGGCCAAACTATAGTGGCACTTTCACTCGATGGACTGGAAATAGATAGAAGGCAAGCGACCTTCGATTTAACAACATTGTTGAAATCTAATCGCATAGGCGACCCTTTGTCATCAATTGATGTAACGCAATTCAAGGACAATCCAAAACTGTGTGTAGTATCTGCGATTAGAACATATATATCCAAGACACAAGGAGTTAGAAACTCAAGACAATTATTGATAAGCTTTATTAAGCCACACAAGGGCATTTCAAGGGACACACTCGCCCGTTGGACAATTAATGTGCTAAAGATGGCAGGAGTGAATACGGACAAATATGCGTCACACTCAACGAGAGGAGCCATGGTGTCAAAGGCACGCCTCCTAGGAATTTCGGTCAAGCGCATACTAGCGCATGCAGGATGGAAGACCGAACGATCGTTTGCTAGACATTATAACAAGCGTTTGGAGAAGCCCAGTGGTGTCGCACAACGACTGCTACAGCATTAAACGGTCAAAAAAGGTGAGAACATAAGCCTAGTCACAAACAGTGATTTTAACAATGTTCCATACCACAAAAATAAACAGAAAATAACATAACAATAACAATTAAATATCAGGATAAAATGATATTACGTAAAGTCTCCCTAGCCTGCGGCTAGCCTGAGGCTATATACCGAGGTAAAATAGATTAGTTAGACGAATCTTACCTTGGCATAGATGATGGATAACTATTGTTTTCCCGAGGTATAAGCCTCGGCTAGACGTGGGTGAGGGCCCACCCTCCACACCCTACCACGTCTAGACTGTTGCTTGTACCAAGAAAACATTAGTTTTTAGAATTTTTTATTAGAGATCATTTTATCCTGAATTAGTAGGTAAAGATTGCTGGACCCGGATGTGCTTACCTCTCCCTCACCCACGTCTAGCCGAGGCTTATACCTCGGGAAAACAATAGTTATCCATCATCTATACCAAGGTAAGATTCGTCTAACTAATCTATATATATATATATATATATATATATATATATATATATATATATATATATTTATATTAACTAAAACTCCATGCCAGGGCATAAAACCCTATGATCCCACCCCCACCCCAAACCCCGCCAATAGTATTACTCACTAAGGGTACCAAATGATCCTATGCTATCCTCAACACTCCAATCAAACACACTCCCTATTTTTCATACCAAAGGGCACGTCATAGTTTATAGGAATTCAATTGGGCATACAGTGTGAAAGATCACCCCATTCTGGTCAAATTCATTGTGCTATACATAGTATATTTGATGGTAAAATTAAATCCAGTTCAGTTCAATCCCCCCCCCCCCCCACACACACACATCTTTTCTCTGTGGATACATCTTATGGAATCCCAACACGAGTTTGAACTACCCTGTGGTGTTTGTTGTAAATCTGTTTTATATTCGTTGTTAAATATATTTGTGATGGCAATTGATCTTATGGACTGTTATGTTGCTAACGGGTATAATCCCTAGACATGCGCAATAGCTGGTTTTAAGTTGCATAATTTGTTACTGTTTTTTTTAAAATCATCTTTTTAGTTTTAAATACATCAATTTGACAATTATAGCGTTTTACTTTAGTTTAGAGTAACCTTTATGCTAATTAAATATTATGTAATATGTCATTGTTACGTTAACTAGGTCATATCAAAGCCAGCAAATTTGATAATTCTTAAGGGGGCGATCCCAAATAGCTGATCAATTCATTGTTGTTGTTAATATAGTTTATTCATTTAATGAAATCTTTTGTCAGCGCCGAGGCACTGGTCTTCTGGCATGTGACAAAATACCTATTCACAATTTGTAACCTGATATTGCTACCAAAAGCTAGTATATGTAGGTTGAATGATGAGTCGATAAATGACGATATTATCCATTTCAAGACATATATAATATAATACAAAATTGAGTATACTTGTGTGATGGACCGCGTTCTACTACACCTGAAAAATAACAAGGTAATGCTGAAGTTGCTTCAAACACTGGGCTATTCCTGGTTTATTCTGCTATGGTCAGAATAGAAGTGAGTTGTCACTGTGCAGCTAGGTGGCACATAACCTCCCGTGGGAGTGGGAGGGGGGTGGCCATTAGCCATGTGTGGAACAGTCCACTACCAGGACTTCCTGCTAGGATGCTGCCACCTGTCGATAATTCTTATCCACAAGGGTCGGCACAGTTTGAAACTACCACCATATGGTAGTGGGCTACCACCGTGTGGTAGTGGGGCTCATAACAGACTAGCATACCACTATCTAAGTTGGATATGTATGGTCAAATCTAGCTCCATATTTTTGTTGGGAAAATATGATTTCATCGGATTATACAACTTTAAATTTAGAAAGAGTCTGAGTAAGTTTCCCGGTGTGCTTAAAGTTGCATAGTCTGACGGTTTTGAGTTTCGGCCTTTTTCTTAGATAAATATATTACATTCATCGTTATAATCTACCTTACTTTAGTTTGAAGTAACATATTTTAACTGGCTAAGCTTGGGAAGCCTGCGCTCTACCGATTAGGCCACTGCGTCCGGTAGCTAGATGGTAAACCCTTATGTTTGTGCTAAAGTTGCCCAGTATAAAGGTGTGCTCGGAGATCATTTGTCAGAGTACAGTTCCGGTCTCAGTGGCCTAGACCGAGTCCCTTTAATTGGCAACTGGTCAGTTGGTCCTGCCACTGGAATTCGGGCTTTTAAATAACAAGTTGTGCAACGTGATCAAATTGAACACAGTGATTCTTTGGATGTAATGGAAACCAAAAGTGAAAACCTCCCAAATTATAGCGACAAAACATTTCAAATATAACAGAATCTATATTTCTATGAAGGTTTGCATGTTGTGCATATCAGAGTTGAAAACAAATATATTTCACTTTTGTATTTAGATCTTGTACAAATTGAGCAATAGGTTAGTTAATATCACTCGTATAACATGAACATCAAGGACACATCGCAAACATCATTTTAGCATACACAACAAAGTCAAACAAGATTTTATTTAGTACAATTAAGCAAACAAGGTTATGTCTTACAAGAAAAAATAGAAATTTCGTTTGGCTAAATGCATGGTGTCAATATAAAAATTTTCACTCTAGCACAAAATCGCAAAAGTATAATTTCGATATTTTTGTGTGGGATAGATTCAATACATATAGAACTGCTAACATACTTAATAGACAGAGGATACAATTATTTGAGTTGCTATCAATAGAAGAACAAATTAATTATCAGCATCTTAATGTGGAGACCAAATATGTGGTGCCCAGTTTTAGAGAATACCCCAATTTTATAAGACATTTTTCTTAGCTATTTTTGTCCTCATACTACATGTTTTTCACCGGGACACCCCCGCCCCCCCTCCGACGTACGTATCACTTAGAAGATTCTGAGAAATAAATAACTTGCTACTGATAACTTAGCAAAGCACTGCGGTAAAGAAAGACCGCTGCGAATATATATGGAATATTTGGCGCTCAGTTTAAATAAAAAATTGTTATTTTTAATTTGATGTAATTGTACCATTGTCATGTGGAATAGTTGTTCTAATTTTATGTTCTCTCATAGCGCATCTTGTGTGCTGTCAGGTGCTGGATAAATAGATAGATGGGTAGATGTCGTTGCCTGGCCGTAGAGTGAAGCCCCCATAATGCTTTGGAAGTAGTCACTTCCACCAGGCTGAAAGTGCTGACTCATGATGTGCCGATTTCTACATCTGAAGAGTTCCATTTGAAATAAATAGGGGCGTAATCAGATTCTAAATATAGTGGGTAGAGCAGATTTTAACAAAAAAGTACTGTGATGCTTACTAAATAATTTTAAATTCATTATACATTTTTATGTTGTATTTAATATCAAAACACAAGGAAGATACGCTTTTAAAGGAAGTACATGATTGTTATTTTGTATTATAATCAAAACAAGGAATATATGTCTTTTAGCACACAAGGGAATTAAAGAGTCAAATTGTTGAAAAGACCACTTTAAAAAAAAAGTGCTGTGGGAAAGCAATCGCTCCTCTGCTCCCCCTCTGGCTACGCTATTGACCTCAAAATGTATTTTCCAACATGGGTTCTATGTCTAAGCATGTAATGCAGTTTTCCCTTTTGGGAGGTGAGGTGGGTGCACATACAATTTAAAATATGGAGATTGATACCGCACTGTGGACTGAAATGAGCGATAATAGGGGAGTTGCAGGTTTATTTTGCCAGTTCCCAATTAGGCACAATTCTCTTTGTACCGTATGTTATGCTGCTTGAATAAGCCAACCCCTTAATTTGACCTTAAATATCTGGTACAAAATGTACCTTTTTGTTATTACATTGTTTGATTAAGTTGGGGAAATGTCAATCATGGACAGTTGATCTACCTCATTCCACTGTTCTTTGTCATATCCTAGCAATGCCAAGCATCAGGCTAGGTAGTGACAAGTATAATTTGTTTATGTCATTGTTATGAGTCGGCCACAACCTGCCACATAGGAAGCTGGCACTCAACTCATTCGGCCATCTCTCATAGATGAAAGACCTCCGCGGTTTCGCGGATTTCCAGGATTTCTTATATTCACTGATTAACGTTAAACAAAATTCCAAAAGATGGGATTTATATGACAACAGTTGCATGGTTCGAATCCCATTCTTATATGATCTTAGATGTGGTTAGAACATAAAACCTAAGCAAGAAAATGTTAGCTATAGGCGATAATGCAATCACAACAAGGCTAGTTGAGACCTGACTTCCGGTATTTTTCCACGATTCCCTGACAATGCTAAACCTATGGGAGAATATCAGCATTTCCGCTTTTTTTTCCCCAGAAACCACTTTCATCCCTGATCTCTAGATAAACGATTCACCCTCACCCAGAGCAGGGGTGACTGACAACCTAGTCTAAATCTGAGAAAAAACTGCCTTGGTATGAATAAAGTTGTGGAATCGCTGCTTCCAACGTGCAATGCTGTGTATACTGACATAGAGTTGAGAAATTGGAAGAGAAGGCAAAAAAAAGAAAACCACACAAAAAATGACGATGGCAGCCACAAAAAGCTCTCGATTCGACTTTTGAAGTGTATTAAAGTTACATAGTCCGATGGCTTTCGAATTTTTGCATCATTTTTTAGATAAATATATGAAGTTTACTATTGTAACCTACTATTCATTATTCCGGAGTCATTTTGATGGAAAATGGCTAGTTTTGGAGCAATTTGATTTGAAAGAAACCACAATCATTTCGGCAAGCTTGTCAAAAGTCTTGCTGTTGTGGCCCAGATTCACATCTTGTGATGGTCATGTGATGAGAAATGACCTATTAATGTGTAGGTAGTGTGGGACCTGACTAATGCCATATATGGTACTGGGAATGAGGGTATGACTAATAAGGTAACACGATTGACTTAATTGGTTAGTGGTCTCCCTGCCTAATGGCTGTCTCAAAGTAGGTGCCCAAAGGGATGGGGGTAATAAATTCACTGATTATTCTGTATATGCTGCCCCAAAGCCATAGTTAATGCACCAGCACCTAAGTTGGATATATAGAATCAAATGTAAGTAGGGGTTTTGGTTTTGAAAAAAATATGTTTCATCGGACCATGCATCTTTAATCTACATGCACTTGACCAATTACTCACTTCAGAAGCAGCGGACTATGATAGATAAGTGTATCAATCACATATTTAGCACATTAAATTGCAAATTTATGTGGTTATTTCCATAACCCAACCTTAGAATACTTTCTCTAATGGGTTTAAACCCTGTCACAGAGGCGGTGCTGAGGAAGTAAGTAAGCCATCTCATACCTATCTGTGCTGTGACTGTATATAAGTCTGTTCTGTCCTTTCGTGGAAAGTAGGCATACCGTATGTCCCAATAGACATGCATTGCATGAGTGCAGACACATGGGTGCGCGTCTATCCAAAGTTAAAGAATTTCATGGATTTGTTTTTGTCTAGCCTCTGAAACAAAGTGGGATTGTCTTATTTTATGTGCATTCAATCTGAATATGATCGTAAATTTTTATTTGTTTTTGTCGTGCCTCTGGAATAAAGTGGGATTGTCTTATTTTATGTGCATTCAGTCTGAATATGATCGTAAATTTGTGTGTGCTTTCAATCTTGAAATGGGGGATGTGCTTCTATTGGGACATATATGGTTTTCAATACATGGCAACAACATATGGTACCAGCTCTACGATGGTGCAGATAATATTGATGTGTACTATAGGAGAGGTATCTGCCGAGTAGCCTTGCTGTGGAAAGCTCTTATGACGTATGTATGTCCCTCCATGCACACATTTTGTTACATAAATCTGTATTACATCACGAATGTTGAACGAGGCCATGTTCAGTGCTGTGTGTGCTGAGCAGTTGTTCTCTTCTAACGGTACTTGTTACCGTATGCAATGATGAAAGATCTCGGCGATTTTGCGGATTTCTGCGATTTTTTATATTTACTGAATAATGTTAAAGAAAATTCCAAGGAATCAGTGGTATATGAGAATAATTGGTTGTTCGAATCCCGTTCTTATCTGACCTTAGATGTAATCCAAACAAGAAATAGTTACATTTGGGCAATAATAGAGGGGGTGTAACGAAGTCACGAGACAACTTTTGGTGGCCATATTGGATTACATACAGAAGGCTTGCAACTATCTACATTGTGCTTATTTACCGATTTGTTGGTTTATTTGTCACTGTTTTGAGTAGTTTAGCCGCAAAAGTTGTTGTTAAAGTACTGTAAGTAAACACATTGGATGTAAACTTCCCAGAACCACTCAGAACACAAGAAAACTTAGCTAGGCAAGGGTGCTTGTAATCCAAGATGGCTGAGTGATGACGTCACGTGCACTCCCTCGAGACAGTCACAACAAGGACAGTTGAAACTTCTGGCATTTTCCCGCGAGTGCATTTTCCCAGTGCTAATCATATGGGGGGAAATCCACATTATCGTGGAAATTCGCCATCAGTTTGATTGCCGCGTTTTTTGCCGGAGACCACTTTCATCCCTATGTATGACTGGTACTACTTTCAACTTAGGATAATCCGGACAAGAAACACTAACATTTAAAATATTGATATAGTCAATTACAATATTTATTTCTAAGTAGTAATAAGCATAATAGAATGGTGTAATGAATAATTGACGTCTTTCCACTATTAAAGTTACAGGACTTAACCTATTATCGGACGTGGTGGCCTAATCGGTAGAGCCCAGGCTTCCCGTGCGGAAGGTCGGGAGTTCGAGTCCCAGCCGCGGAAAACCAATGACTTATAAAATTTATACTTGTCGCTCCCTAGCCTGGGACTCAGCATTAATAGGATAAGACAAGGATTGGTTTGCACAGTTTCAGGATAATGTGACTGGGATATTGGGTCATGGTGCCGATAGCCTGGTCTCCTAGTAGGGCAGCACTATAAAGTCGTCATGAGTGCATATCAGTCACAAGTCAGTACTCATCCTTAGATGTTGCTACGATGTAAAACAACAATAAACAAACATACCTATTACAGGTTGGTATCAAAGTAGACTTCATTGCTATTCAGTCTTGTAGAGTTTGATATCAGTCCGCGACAAGTGTGTCCTGTGACCCTACTGGTTTGTTTGTTGTTTTACATCCTAGCAACATCTAAGGTCATATCAGGACGGGGACCCGACTGGTAGAAGATGCATATATATAAGGCAAGGGCGTAGCTAGGCGTACACGCATACGCCAAAACGTCCAAATCGTTTTGTCAACGACAACAAAAATTAAAAGAGAGAGAGGAGGCATGTAGTAGTCCGGAGTGTCGAAAACTCAAGTCTAAAATGTGTAAAATCCGCCAGTTTAAGCTTAAGCGGCCCCCTAAACCCCCTGCCGAAATTAGGAGTACACATCGTTAAAGGTCTAGCTACGCCCCTGTAAGGCTTTGCCGGAGGGCATGTCCAGATGGTAGTCCTCGTGTCGCCCCTATATACATGGCCCCTTCAAGGCTTGTCAGACCGGTAATGAGATGAGTTTAAGATTCTGCAACTTCCGTCTTGTCTCTGATGGACCTAACTAAGCATATTTTTCTCCAAAGAATCAGCTTTAAAAAAAGAAAATTGTTGCCTTTCTTTGTTTATGTACATTTATGCATGAATTGATTTCTTAGCCTCAATATGAAATAAAAGACGATTGTTGAGAATAAGATTATTTAATATTTCCGAAACCATCGTGAATATGGCCTCAGTTGCTGGAATGGCGTAAAATCACTGTTGTTTACTTACTGGCTCTCCAGGGAAAGTATGCACATTAAGAAGGGAAGCCAAATGTACAAGTCCTATTTATAGAATGTATGCCTGTTATATATAGTGTGACAATAGTCGCTACTGGGCAGTAAATCAGATGCAATATTTACTTTATGAATGTACGGTAATTTCCCCAGCGGGTCTATATAATTTATTGAAATTATATTTTATGATTTAGGAAATTGTTGATGCATCATATGATCTATCGCTAAATATATTTATGTCACTGTTGATTATATATATTCTGTGGAAACTAATGCTATTTTAATATTAATAAGGACATTTTAAGGGGATAATCATTGCAATGGTATCAGCTGATATAGAATGTAGATATGAGCATTAATTGAGTTTTATTACCATCTATCGACTCATGTTTTTGCAATTAAAAAAAAAATCATCATCAGTTGGCATCATTTTGTATTAAGCATATATTATAATCACGTGATTTTATTTCCAGAATTTTGTATTTGTTGTATTGCAAAATCTAGGAGAGAATTCAACCTCATTTATTAAAATGTACTAACTGACTCGTCTTGGGTGTATTTGTTTTTGTTCATTTGAATTTTATTGATTAATTTAGCAGATTTTGTAACCACTTAGAGATAATGTATTTGGAAATGAGGGTGTGATGAAGCCGTTCCGATTCCATCCGCAACTCATTATTAATTTTTTTTTTTTTTAACCAAAAGTCTATTTTCCATTTTTAACTCGAAAAATCATTTACTTAGATATGTTTAACCACTGTAACCCCCACTAGCTGATGTTTACTTTTTTGTGCTTGGGGGGCGAAGGATCGTTAAACAAAGAAACAAAACCTATACACTGATATGCATGCATACAGGATGCGGTTTTTGTTTTATTATAAAGTAGTCAGCCTGATTTCAATGCAACCCAAATTAGTGTTCGCTGGTTCCTCGGGAAGGACTGCATTTTATATCTAACAAATAGTTAAAATGCCAGAAGTCGGGGTTGGTAACCCTCCTATCCCTGTCCTTCACTATATACCATACGGTTCTGAGTTTCTGTTTTCGATAAATATATCAGGCTTACCAGTATCTAAGTAACTTATATTTTTATTGGCTAACTTTGGAGATATTGGAAATGAAAATATGCTAAATTAATTTTGAAATGCATATAACAATTCTGACACCATGGGATTCAGCCGTAACATATTATTTCTTTCTATGCAGTAATAAATGTTCAGTATGTGCATCAGTATGTAAGTTGCATCTAGGAAATCAAATCTACATGAGCGTGTCCATTTAGAAAACTTTATGCTTTCATATGACTGCAGCTTTAAACTCACTTTGCACCTATCACCACATTTATTTTACATCAGATAGAGGGTAGGGAGAATGCTTACAAACAGAGAATGCAGTAGATATGTATACAACTGAAAGTAACAATACAAGGCGAACCACGAGACTATAGAGGGAGTGCAAGTGACATCATCACTCAGTGTAGATACAAGATTCACCCCGTAGGGGTGCAAACCAACCCTATATAAAAGCTGTTGAAAATGTGGGTCAAAGAATTGAGAGCCTAATTTCACAATCTAAGAAGCAACATTTATTCTTTACATCTGTCTTATTGATAGCCCGCTACCTTTGAGTTGAAAAATATAATATAATATCTAGTTTAATAAGATTTAAAAGTGAAATCGACGGCGTTCTGCGGCCGCCATCTTGTCTTTTTGCATTCTCTCTCATTCACCAACTCTGTGTTGATATAAGTAACCATTTGACACTGGTGCCAGGCATTCTACTTGTTGTTCCATACTAACGCTATTTTCGACCATATTTATATAGGGTTGGTATTCACCCGTGTACTACAAGTACCAGGTGAATCTTTTATCTACACTCAGTGGTGACAGGTCAGGAATCTGCCATCTTGGATTATGAGCACCCGTGCCTAGCCCTGTTGTGAACATATGCTGATGCAGTAACATCATTTTCCTTGTGTTCTGGGCAGTTTGCATCCAATGTGTTTACTTTCAGCACTTTAACAACAACTTCTGAGGCCAAACAGCTCAAAACAGTGACAAATAAACCAACAAATAGGTAAATAAGCAGAATGTAGACAGGTGCAAGCCTTCTGTATGTAATCCAATATGGCCACCGAAAGTTGCCTCGTGACGTTATTACACCCCCTCTAAAAGTAAGTAAGGGTGAGTGGGTGGAGAAAAAATGGTGGAGGAGTGCTGCAGGGGGCATCAGGAGGCGGAGTGGCAGAGATGTGAGGGGAGGTGGCGGTGGAGATGTGAGGGGTGTGAGTGGGGATGTTACGTAAGCGGCCGGCAGGGCGGGGCGGTGAGATGAGAGGATGGCGAGCGACGCCGGTCGTCTCGTGAGGGTTGCGTAAGACTGGGATGTGGTCGGGGGAGCGGCTGCCACCCGCTGGGGTGACATCCGGGGTCTTAAGTGGAACTTCCGGTGCTCGGCGAGCGAAGTCATGGGTGGCAGGGGTGATGGCGGTGGCAGGTTGACGGTTGATGTCAGATATGACGTCATCAGAGGTTGGGCGGTCGTGTAGGTGGCGGGTGGTCGGAGGATGTGAAGGGCCCTCCTGGGGGGCCGCGGCTGCCGGGGGCCGGTGAGGGCCCCCCGCCAGGGTACGACGGCGGCCCGAGGGAGGGCTCCCCGGGGCATGCCCCCCGGGGGGGCGTGTCGCCGCCGACGTGCTAAAAATCCGCCGAGGGGATCGCGGGGGCGGCGGAGGCGCGTTCCCGGGTGCGCTTGGTGAAGCAGACCACCTCACTATGCACTGTGAGGATCCACCCCATGTTGGCGCAATACGCGCAGGCGTGTCGCCTCCTGGCGCCCTGCTCTCCGTGCGCCTCGCCGGTGGGGGCGAGATCGCACGAGGCGGGGTCACGCTTCCAGGCCTGGCATGGCATGCCATAAGCCTCGTGGGTGTAGGGGGTGCGGGAGTCAGCCTGGGAGGAGCGGAGCTGGGCGGCGGCCGCAGGGCAGGTGGAAGCCGTGGAGCGGGAGGCTGAGGCCCGGGAGGTGGCGACGGCAGTCGCGGGGGCGGTGATTATGTCAAGCCGGACCGCGTTGATCGCTATGGGATCATGCCAGCCGTCCGGGAGCCTCCCGTCGGCTATCCAGGCAAATACCGTCTCGGAGTACCTCCGGATGGTAGGCCAGGGATGGGTGATACAGTCTCGTTGCACGGTGAGGTTGTGGTGGAGGAGGCCTGGTATGGAATCCGAGGGGAAGGCGGGGTGAGACTCGAGCATCCGGGGGGCGAGGTTGTACACCTCCAGAGTCACCTCTGCCCTCTTCACCGCCTTTCCCTTGGGGGCCCCTCTCAATGAGGTCGTGGGGGAAGATGTACCCCGAGGGTATACCTTTATGCCGTCCCGTGTTCTGCGCCTCGGCGGACTCCATGATCTCCCGGACCGCCTCGGCGGCAGAGGTGGGGGTGTGATCCGTGGTGGCTCGGATGGCTGCTGGGAGGCGGTTCGCGGAGGCGGCCTGGTGTTTCGCGGAGGCGCTGTGACGCACGTAGCGTCTGTAGATGGGATGCACTTCTTGGGCGGCGGGGGCCGAGCAGCGAGGTGGCACGGCATGGCCGGGGCGGTGGCCCCGGAGCCAAGGGCCAGCTCTTGCACGATGTCTGCAAGTCGCTCCAAAGCCGACGGGGGCATGGGTGCTGGCCCTGGGGGGCGGGAGGGCGACCAGTGCGTCGACTAGCCCGGTGAGGCGTTCCACAGTGAGGGCGATGGCGTCCATCCTGGTGTCCACGGCGGAAGCCCAGCTGGTAGCCTCGGACTGGAGGCGGGGGCAGCGCCCGCCCCTCTGCGTGATCCATGTCGGCTGGCGGGGCGGCCTCGTCCTCGTGGTAGTGAAGTCATCTTAGTGCGTAGGCTGGTGACTCGACAATCGCTGAGGCGTGGAGCGTGGAGGTGAGGAATGGGGCAAAATAAAAAATGGCGGAGGAGTGCTGCAGGGGGCGTCAGGAGGCGGAGTGTCTGGAAGCAGCAGGGCGGCCGGGTTATAAGGCCGAAGGAAGGGGGGGGGCGGGTGTTATGTAAGCTCAACGGCCGTCGGAGGGTAGGGGGGTACACTCCTCCTCCCCTGCGAATTAAACGCAATGCAAGCATTACGACCGATCCCGTCCAAACGATAACGCATGACCAGGAACTGTTCCTGCGATCATAGCATTAAACCTGGAAATCTGCATTGCTATCTAATGAATTTGCATTTCTTATATATGGGTTACTCTCCTGAAAAGTGGTCAGCATGGGATGGGATTTTAAAATATCAATAAAAAAACATCCTACTTATTTTTTTCCTTATGCTTTTCATATTCATGTTCAGATTTGATGTAAGAAATAAAATAAACCACATGCAACCTTCGTCTTTTTAGTTATGAAGTGTTTTTGTACAAAAAAAAACATTTTACAGTCAGCCATTTGTAACATGACATATGGGACATGGTTGGATCCTTACTAACATCTTTTATTGCATTGATATATCAAACAAAACAGTTCCCAAATCAAAAGGAAGTATTTCTTAACATGTATGCGTGGTTAAATTTTAAAAAGATTATTTACATGTCTTCAGAAATAACATTACAAATTTCCATCACAGATGTATCCAGTGGTGTCTGGATGCCACACAAATATTGTACACTAATTATTCAGTGGATAAAGCATGGCTGGGAATTACTTTTTTTTAAATCAATATAAGCACTACATATTTCTGTATATTATGCCATGATTAATATGCTTCTCAGTATGAATTTATTTCGTTCTGCTTAGATTTTTATTAAGCAGACTGTGTGGTGTCCTAAACATGTGTTACGTCTGAGCAACACGTGTTATACTGCCATATGAAATAGCTTAATCATGGACTACACCTTTATTTTTTATCTCATCAATTTATATGTTACATAGATGTAAAGGGGAGATTTCCAGCTTTCATTTGCAACCAAAAAATCTTTAAAATTCAAATATTAAATTTTAACCCTCCATGTGACACTTCTGGCCAGTTTCAGAGAGCGTGTATATAAACAGATGAGAGGGACAACTCCCGCGAAAATATGTAACACAGGCTGCAGTGGCGATCCTGGCGGTTATTGTTGAACAAGCCTTGAGTTTGCCGGTACGCTCAGTGCAAAACATTAATTTTCTTAAAAGATTAATAGAAATCCAGAACCCTAACCTTATAAATTCAATATAATCTTTTTGGTAAACATGTTTTCTATATGTGTAC
Organism: Branchipolynoe longqiensis; assembly: GCA_030323885.1. Taxonomy (NCBI): domain Eukaryota; kingdom Metazoa; phylum Annelida; class Polychaeta; order Phyllodocida; family Polynoidae; genus Branchipolynoe; species Branchipolynoe longqiensis. The sequence continues at coordinate 40,107,238 of CM059197.1, forward strand.
TAAGCGGCTTGTTTCTATTTGGTGTAGTTTTAGAGATATTTCACTTTTTCTGTAGGAAGATTGCACACGACCATTGACAATGCCTTGAGTTTGCCATACGCGTAGTGAAAAACGTCAGTTTTATTCCAAATTAATAGAAATCCAGAACCCTAACCATATCAATTTAATATAATCTTGTTGGTAAACATGTTTTCTATGTGTATTCCAATCAGTTTGTTTCTAGGTGTTGTAGTTTTAGAGATATTTAACGTTTTCTGTATGAAGATTGCTCACTGCCATTGACAATGCCTTGAGTTTGCCCATTTGTTCAACAACCACCACTTGGAGCGCCACAGTCGGCAGCTGTTACAGGGTCTAGTATGATAGTTGTCCCTCTCATCTGTTTATATACACGCTCTCTGCCAGTTTTCAGGAGAGTGACCGCCTAAGAACTAACTTGTTCTTGGCGGGGTACCAAGCTAAGGCAGCAGGACCCACTGCTGCTCCACCAGTGCACCACACACGTACCAGCATATACACTGCATCAGTTTTCTGGATTGAAGCAGTGTGCTTCCACCCCACCAGAGCAGGCCAGGAGCCTCATCAGTTGTGAGCTGGTCCCCAACATCGATATCTGGGGACACTTATTTGTAACCAAACATGTCATCAGGAATCCGGTGTGGCGGTTTCAGTGTGTTCCCGTGCTCAGACGTGTCCCATTGCTTCTGCGCATGCGCGGATTTCGCATCAACTCGGATCACCCGAGACACTTATTGGCGCATGCGCACATCGTACAAACACGGGTCGAATAATCGAATACGCTTCTCCGCGCTCGGGTGGACAATTTTTTTTTTTTTTTAATAACCGATAACAAATACAGCAAAATAGGATTTAAAGTATTTCATGATGGCCTAGTTTACCTATATTTCCATTTAATTAATCTAAGTTATTCTTTTTTGGCACACGGCACGTGTATTTGTCGACTCCACTCGCCGTGTTCTATTTGAAATTCTGACGACTGGGATGACCCGAGTCGCCCGGGTAGTGTTAATCGATTACGGCCATGTTTATTAGATTCTGACGCATGCGCAGAAGCGAGGTACACGTCTGAGCACGGGAACACGCTGAAACCGCCACACCGGTGTTCATTGGTCCACTAGTGACTTTAAGGTTACCCAGTATAGTCCAATGAGATGACAAACAAACTCTGAATGTATTGTATGAGTGGCATCATGGGTGGGATTCCCTCAGCACATGACCTAATCTGGTTCCGCACATGACCAAATATGTTCCCCACCAACACGGAAACCCCTTTAGGTTGCACTTGCACACTAGCGATTGTGGACACTGACTGCAGCACTCCCCCTCCACATATTCAGTTACACAAACTGAAAATGTGTGCTTGGAGAGCATTTGTCAGAGTAAAGTTACAGGCTCAGCAGCTTGTACGGTGTCTGTTTAAGGAACAGTGAAGTACAGGGCTAGGAAGGACCACTTCCAATTGTAGCGATACTCCAGGTTGCAGCTTCAAGCCCTCTCCAGGGGTCTTAGAAGGTCCATTTGGTACAAACCAACAATGAAACAGTACGACTATGGAGAATATAACAGACTTGTTTACTCAGTATCAGGATAATGTGATTGAGTGGGATATTGAGTCATGGTGCTAGCAGCCTGGTTTCCCAGTGAGGCAACACTATAAATTCGCCATGGGTGTGCACTGTCACAAGGCGGTACATGTCCTGATATGACATAATATGTTGCTAGGACGTAAAGCCCCCAACAAACAAACATTGTGCCTTGACTTCATTATCGATGCTACCAGGTCATATACTATTACTATCCTGGAGAACATTTCACCCTTATGAATGACCCTGCAGTAGTGTGCTAGCATCCCCACCACACCAGGCTCTCCAGCTCTGCTTTCAACATCTCCATCCTACTAACGACCTGAGCTTGCACTGTATGTAGCTTGTATACAGTGATCCGTTCTCTTGCCTCCTGGCTGTTGCTGGACTGAAAACGAATCACCCTATTCTAGCAATGGTTATTTATCAAATGAACCAACTGGCAACGGATGGGTATGACATCCACCTGTCCTGGGTGCATGGCCATGCCGGTGTCGTATTTTCAGCGCCCGGTCATTGTCAGCGGCCTGTCGTGGCTTCTGCGCATGCGTGGATTTTCGTACGTTGCGGCGATCACTGCTATTTGTTTTGTTTACACTCGGCGATTCGACGCTGATCTAGCTGCTACGTTAATATCGCTTGTAATTTAAGGTTAATTTAATTAAATTTCATTATTTGAGTATGTAATTCTGTTAAATATGATCGCATTCAATAGATTTCGGCCTAATCGGTCCCTAACACTGCCGGGTACCGTGGCTGAGCTTGTAGCCGGCGAGGGCATGGGTGTTTTGCATATGTCTTAAAGTCCGCGCATGCGCAGAAGCCACGACAGGCCGCTGACAATGACCGGGCGCTGAAAATACGACACCGGCATACAAGGAAACGAACGAGCTGATTGGGCTGCGAAGAAGGGCCTGAACTGTGATCTTGAACCGTGTCTGATCCCTCACTCTGATCTGAAACCACTAATAGGCACCCACATAAAATCCAAATGGCAACATGAGTGGGATGAAAACATTAATAAACTTAAAGAAATTGAACCATCTGTGGGAAAACCACCACAGACTCATGCGGGAGGTTGGCGGGACCAAGTGGTCCTTAGCCGCTGCTGTATTGGCCACTCGTGGCTTACACATGCTTTTCTGCTCAAGGAGGAACCTCCTCCTAAATATATTGGGTGTCAGTCCCCGCTGACACTCAAACACATTTTATTTACTAAGTTGCATTGAATTGTTGGCCCTGCGCCAACAATTCTACACTGCAGACAGTATGCATGACCTTTTTACTAAAGTGAAACAAGAAAACATTTTAGCCGTTTTGAGGGCAGCTGGACTGTACCACCTCATATAATTGACTAAATAAATTCTATCAATTATTAATAAAACTTTTCTTTTTCTATGGGAATTTGTTTCCCTTGACCACAAATATATGATTGTGAGCTTTCTAATTTAATGAGTGTCTATTGGCACATAATTGGTTGTCTGCTTTTACATGTAAAAGTGATGGTTTGAACAAAAAACAAACATATCACGCCGTTCTATATGAAGATTGGTCATAACCATTGAGTTTGCAGTGTCACCGCGTGTCGTCCTCCAGCCAAAAGGTACGCGCACTGACCTAAATACCCATGCTGACGTCATATGAAATAGGTCTATACTCCGCAATTTAAGTGTTCTTAATGTTGGTTGGTTGTTTTACGTCCTGGCAACATCTAAGGTCATATCACGACTGGTACCGACTTGTGACAGTGTACACTAATGGTGTATGCCCAACCAGTCCTTGCCTTATCCTAATAATGCCGAGTGCCTGGCTAGGAAGCAACAAGTATAACATTTTTAGTCATTGGTTTGATTTGACCGTGGGTTCGAATCCAACGATCTACCAAAACGGACGCTCAACTCATTCGGCCATCCCGTCTAGAAAGTGTCCTACATATCTACTTTGACATGAGTGCAGTTATTAATTATTTGTTCCTCCATAGAAGGGAATACCAAGTCAATTTAAAGTTGCATAGTCCGATTAAGCATGAAATCTTTTAAACCAAAACACTCACCTATATTTGATTCTAAATATCTAACTTGGTCGTAATGCTTGCATTGCGTTTGATTTGCGGCGGAGGAGGAGTGTCCCCCTCCAGCCCGCCAGCGACCGTTGGCTGACATAACACCCCCCCCCCCCCCCCCCTGTTCTCCGCCTTATAAGCTGCAGCCCAGCCTCCTCCAGTCTCACTTGCTATCCGGGCCGCACTTCGTCCACACCTCTCTCTATCACCTCTCTGCCGGCCTAGCACCTCCTTGATATGTCTGAAAAGAGTTCCAGGAGGGGGTGCCCACCGGCATTTCACTTCTATCTACTCGTCCGTGTCTATGGCTCGCGGATGGTCACCGCAGGCAATAGACACGGTCCTTTGACTCAACTCCTCATTTCCTTTCCTAGATTCTGCCATTCGATTCTCCAGGCACACGTCTTCCCCTGACCAGGGTTGTCGTGTTCTGGGTGGGCCCTGACCTATTACGATTCTTTGTCTGGTTCTGTTGCCGGAACGACGCTGCTCCACCTTTGCCCGCCTTCCTCGAGCCCTGCTGACCAGATCAAGTGCTACATAGACACACCTACAGCTCTACTACATACCGCACGGAGAGATTCGCTGCCCGTCGTCACTATGTCGTGAAGGATGTCAGCCTTCATAACGCTCCTCTAGAAGACAAGTCTTCAAACCAAGATTGGGCCGAATTATCGGAGCCTCTAATGTTGCAGTTCTGCAACAGTAACCGTCGTAAGGTTACGAACACTCCCAAGCAACCAACACGTCTCCAGTCACTACGCCTCCACGCCTGGCCTGAAGCACTCCTCACGATTTTCTCCACCCACCAACCCTACTCTCTCTTTTACTTCTTCCGGCGGCGGGCTCTTCGGGGCACCTCCCCTAACATTGACACTATAAGACACTATTGCATTGTTCCACTGATTCTTATGTACTTTTCCTCATTTTATTTTCCTTTTCCTCATTTTATTGTATACTTTTTGTTCCTCATATTACTCCTGCATTACCCACTTTATAGACAATAAAGTGTTTTTTATTTCCACTTCCTGCCTTGTCTTCCTCCTTCGCTGCGTATCAAATACTAATACATTGATTAAGCGTCTGTTCCCAAATAGGAAACACTGAGTCAATTTAAAGTTGCATCGTCCGATGGTTTTGAATTTCTGTAATTTTTCTGAGATAAATATATTAGATCGATCACTAGTATCTACTTTACATTAGTTCCAAGTTACTTTTATTTTAAATGGTAAACTTTTGAGATATTTTGAGTACAAACATGTAAAATTAGTTTTGGCAAGCTTGCCAAAATTTTGACACCATAGACTTCTGCAGTAACAGGTTCTGTTAAATTGACTCAGTATTGCCTTCTACGCAGAAACAAATGCTTAATAAGTGCATCAGTATCTAAGTTACATATGTAAAATCAAATCTAGATATTTGGTTTGGTTTAGAATATTTGATATTTTATCGGACTATGCAGCTTTAATCAAACCTGTTACTGCCTATGGTGTCAGTTTTGGGCGTGCTTACAAAATTCATTTAGCATGTTTGTGCTTCAAATATCTCCAAAGTTAGCCATTTCAAATCAGTTACCACAAACTAAAGTCGGGTAGATTATAACAATCAATTTAATATATTTATCTAAAAACTAAAAAGCATCGGACTATGTAACTTTAATAGAACCCGTTGCTGCTAAAACCCTATGGTCTCCAGCATTTCGACGTGCATATAAAAAATAATTTGGCATGTTTCTCCAAACTAAATCCATTTAAAATGATTATATATTATAACCAACGTAATGTATTAATCTAAAATATATTGGCAGAAAATCAGAACCATTGGGTTATGCTAGCTTAATTAAATAGTAAAATAAATAATTCAAACTTAATAAAATGCCGATAATAAATTAAATACTTAACAGAGAAGATGGTGGTTCATCCACATTTCAATGCATATTTATTTATCATTTCTGCATTTGATTGTTGCGCTCTTTGATTCATGTTCAATGCGAAAGTGGATATAGAACAATATTTTCATGTATATTCGAACAATGAAACAGACAAAGAAAGATTCCTGACATGGATGGAGAAATTTCAGGTCTCTCCGCACCATATGGGGAAAGACTGCCGGTAATTAGATGTATATAATATGTAAAGGCTGTCTAAATCATAAGAGTTATCCCATTAGTAACAACACCTGCATTAATGCATCTCTAGTAAAGACAACACTTGTATTTATGCAGCCATTCTTGCCATATTAAAATTTATTTAATTGATACATTGTCAGCCAAAGATGGCATACAATATTCATATTTTGAAAGATGAACTCACAATACATAATCTTTTTCTGTGTGTTTCTTTGTGTGTATATGGCATAACCAACTTGGCTGCTTTATATGCAGGCTGATACCGTACTTCTCACTGGCTGCATTATAATTAAAGGGATGCGGTATAGCTCACTGAGACGGGAACCGTACTCCACGAATGCTGTTCAAGCACAACTTGGCTAATTGTTTTGTTTGTTTATATAACCAAATATGTGTTTCTGATTGATTACTGCAATGAAATTATGTAATGAAATTGTTCATACATATTGTACATAAAATCTGTCTGGAAACAAGTATTAGAACTAGGCTCTGGACAGAGGACTCTGAGAAATATTCCAAAGTGGGCCAGAAAGGACTTTGGACATCACATGACCATTCTACGTCACTGCATCACTTAATGGCAAAGTTCAATACCACATGTGGCAACACCTGCGACACAAATTCCGATTTCTGATTAGTGAGCGATTTCAAATGGGTCATGGGCAAAATCTGAGGCCCATCTTTAAGGGTTCCCCCCCCCCCCCGCCCCATGGGGACGTAGGATGCATACAAGTGTCATGGGGGTGATGAAAATGGGATATTTGCACCTAGAGCAAGACTCGAACCGACATCTCTTTGCATTCCGGGCCAGTGTGCTAACCATTACACCACCTAGGCTCCCTGATATCACCATACTACCCACGCCTACCTGTCTATGCGGCTCCTTGCCTGAGAGGTCAGTGCAGACCACTACACTTGTCCCCCTGGAATTGTAAGTCTTTACTGCTTACAATTACATACATACAGGCAGTGCACTTACATATACACAGGGTAGGTTCAACAAATATACAGTGCATAGCTTGTATAGGATCATGGTCATGGCAACCAGTGTCGTGGGGGGTGATGAAAATGGGAAATATTGCGCCTAGAGCGGGACTTGAACCGACATCTCTTTGCATTCCAGGCCAGTGTGCTAGCCATTCCACCACCTAGGCTCCCTAATATCACCATACTACCCACACCTACCTGTCTATGCGGCTCCTTGCCTGAGTGGTCAGTGCAGACCACTACACAAGTATGTATAGTCATATTTTTCATTTGTATTGCATGTGTACAGAGCTATTTTGCGATTCACTATGGAATTATATCTTCATGACATCACATGGTACTAGGGTCATTCGGCTAAGCAGAAAGTATCGCTTAACATGTGTGTATAAAAATTGCGAGCCCCAACCTCAGTGGGCTATGGGTAAATATAACCTTTAAAATATCTAGATATTTTCAAAGACCTCACTAGATATATAATGAGTGATTGATTGGTGATGTTTTAATGCCATGTCAGCAGCAAGGGCCGTATTTACAGTCAAAAGTCTACATTGAAGATCTAAAATGGTCACATGTGTGTCAAATTGCAGTAAATTTTGATTTCAAACGTAATTTTGAAGTGATTAAGTCTATGTCAAATGACAGCAAAATTTAACTCACAAAAGATGGCTGAAATTAACAATACATTCCAGTTGTTCTTAGGAATTCCTAAATTTGTTTGTACTTCACATTGACAACAAGGTCTCATGCTATTTACATTAAAGCTGCATAGGCCGATGGTATTGAGTTCATCATTTTACTGATATACATATTAGATTGATCATTATAATAATCTACCTTACTTTAGTTTCAGGTAACTTTTATTTTAAATGGCTAATTTGTGAGATATTTGAACTGCAAACATGTCAAATTAGTTTTGGCAAGCACGCCAAAACTCTAACACCATAGGCTTCTGCAATAACAGGTTCTATTAAATCGACTCAGTATTCCCTTCTATGCAGAAACAAATGTTTAATAAGTGGATTGGTATCTAAGTTAGATATGTAGAGTCAAGTCTAGACAACGGTTTTGGTTTTGAAAATTTGATACTTCATCAGACTATGCAGATGCAAGACATTGTTGGAGCATGGTCATGAAGTATCCACATTCAAGCAGAATGTGTGTCAGTGTCAGTGGACCTTGACACTGAATGCACTCAGAAAAGGGTCTCATTTTGTTTTGTTTAAATGCATGAGTAATGAGTGGGTGTCATTGCAAGAGTTGTATGACGTCACATTACACCACCCTCCAAATATCACCATGTATATCAGAATGCTTGTTCACTTGCCTGGGACAAGTGTTTTGGGTTGTTTTTTCTCCTTTTGTGTAGAGCATGTAAACTGCCGTAAACTAACAAAACAACTTGTCCGCCCAGACAAGGGGACAATCAATTACAGTATATTTACCAAATTAATATTGCTTGATTCTTTGAACAACAACTATGGGAGTGTGGGCAGGCACATTTCAGATGGAACAGGAACAATGTAGAGGCGTTTGTCTTTATAGGAAAAGAGGGTGTATATATGTGACGTATAAGAATTGGGTCAATATAAATTAATCGAGGCGATATCAACCTTTCAATTCACTTCTAAAAGTAATCTAGGTTTTAGGTTCTAACCGGTGGCGCCTCCGTTTGGCTCCCGACCACACTAACCGCGGGTGAGCTATTGCCTCACTCGATCGCCGCTCAAAAAACTAATATATAATTATGTATTTATATACATATATATATTATATATACATATATGAGACTGTCTCAAAAGGTGCATATGGCAATATGGGACAAAACATTGTCCATTCTAACGATCAACATACTATTTGCTTATGCATTTGCTCAGGATAAACTGATTTGTTTTTTACATGGTGTTTCATAATCCCAATAGAATACATATTGATTTTAAGCAAATGTCCTTGTGTTTTCAGTGTAACCGTTTCTGTGCTGTTTTGTGTCAATCATTACAATGGACAAAAAAAAGAAGAGTTATCTCCTTTTGAGACAGGCTCATCTATATATAGGCATAGCATATAATTCACTATATGAGTATAAATAACATAAGTGTAAAATATCATTCCTTGCTATATACAATTTCCATCACTAAATGTACCGGACTGCATAGTAATACTGGTGGCGCCCCACAACGGCTTCCCATCTCACTAAACCTACTACTGCGAGCCATGTCAGTCGACGCAGGATATATCAATATACATACATATCACCTATATATATAACCAGATATGGCAACTTAATATTTAACTAGTTGATTTTTTCAGGCACGCGGCTCTTGGCGATCCTGACCTGCTTCTTTATCTCCCCACCTGGATGCTTCTTTGGGCCGCTGGCACATAGGCCCCTGCGGTTCGGGTTGGGCGAAGCAATGGTGGTGGCCCGGGGTATGACATAGACAGGGAGGGTTGTCCGGCTCCGGGATCCTCCCAAGCGAGGTGCATTTCTAACACTGCTGTCTTTGCTCTGCGTTGCTGGAGGCCTTCGCCTACGAGAGAAGGTCTGCGTGGCTGATAGGAAGACCTTCTTCGATGGATCCGATTTTGTCCCAGTCCGGGTCCGGCGAACATTACTGGTTGATACCCCCACCTCCTGACTTGAGGACTTATTGTACATCACTGTCTTCTTCCCTCTCGTCGATGTGACAGTCCCACTGTCACTCATGTGACTGACGACTCGCCGCGCGCTGTCATTGCCCATGTGAGACTTTGGTGCCGTTACCTTGAGGGCATCTTCCCACTCTGGCAGGAAGCGGTGACCTGAGGCATCATTGAAATCACCCAAAATCACCAACTCTGGATTTGTATGTGCTAACTGCAGCGCTTCATCAGACATACCAACAGAAGTATTTGGAAGATTGCCCAGAGATATTATCGGTATTTCCATTGGGCTGACCTGCGTACTGTGAACTGAAGTGACACTAATGCTCACTGGATTGGAATGTTCTACTTTCAAACAAGTCTTTCTTTTTTGTGAATTTTGATTAAATGGAGAAATTTGTTCTGAAAACAGCGAAGTGGAAACTGATAGATTAGAATCAAAAGGGGAATCGTAAATGGATGTGCTAGAAGAATCATTTGAAGGCCTTGAAGTTGTGTTTGTCACCTCCGAAATGTGAACCATCTCCTTGAAACCTGCTGGACACCTAGCTGGTGTACTCTGAGCCGAACTAACACTTGAAGAGCTAATTTGATTAATACTTTCTACTTTTAGGCGTGGAGAACTTGCCTTAACCCTATGTGAATTGCAATGCGCTGAAGCGATCTGTCCTGGAGCAATCAAACCAGATCCAGGCCAATGTGAAGCATGAGTCGGTTGAGAAGAGTCTGTGGTGTAAGCAGTTTTCAAGTGTCTTGAAGATGTGTTTGTCCCCTCAGAAATATGAACCACCTCCTTGTAACTCGCTGGATATCCTGTTGATGTGCTCTGAACTGAACTGACACTTGAAGAGCTAATTTGATGGTTATTTTCTCCTCTCAGCCTTAATACATTCATTGGACAAGCCTTCCCCCTTTGTGCATTTTGATGAATTGTGTAGACCGGCTCAGAAGCTCCCGAAGTGGAGGATGGCTGGTTGGAATAATGCGAATAGTCAGTTATTTCAGTCATAGTTGTCTCTGAAACAGAAACTGCCTCATTGACTGGCGTCAGTTTCCCTCTTGTTTCGCTTGAGAATTGTGTCAATGGGTGGTCATAATCAGACAGTGACTTCTTAATGAGAATGCCCCTTGGAGATATAATTATATCTTTCCTAGTATGACTAACTTGGAATGGGATGTCATTCTCAGATCCTTGGGTTTCTGAACAACCAATATGTGGCAGATTTAGATTCTTTCCCAATTCATCAAAGCGAACTCTGCGCCTCATCTTTTCATAGATTGATTCGCATTCCGATTGAGCCTTGTTCACCTTGCATGTTTGCCTGTTGTCGTCAGCGCCAATTTTCTTTGAATACAGAAATTGAAACTTCATGCTTGGCGAAACGGGAATCTTAGAGGTGAACACCGGTGTCTTTCTTGTTTGAGATTCGCCCAAGTTCTGACTAGTAGTTGCAGTTGAATTACGACGCGAAGTACTCTCTGTCTTACTTGTAGTGATTACTTTGTAGTTAGTCCGGGTTGGTATTTTAGTAGGTGTCCTTTTTGTGAGTTTTATTGGTATCTGTGATATATTGGTTTTGTGTTTTCCGTCGTCAAGAGTTCTTGATTCAAATTGTTTAATCATTGCTTTGGTTTTACTCATGCCTTTGCTCATGCCTTTACTCATGCCTTTGCCTTTACCTAAAGATATTTTCCCATTTCTATGACGACTACTTGACACCTGAGTAGGGAGGCAAGTATTTGAATTCAATGCTTCTGACAAAATAAATTCAATCAAATTGGTGCATATCTCATCAACATCTTCAAGTGTTTGTGATTCGAATTTCTGAATCATTTCTTTAGTTTTGATCATAATATTAGTAGCTGCTTGACTATAATTATCTGAAGCTTTCCTGCTCAAAGATTGCTTTGTCGAGCATGGCATTCTCCCAGAACTGGTTCCCTTTTCCATTGAAATGACATCATTTTGTAGGTTGTCATTTCGAATACTGTTAGTTGAAACTTCTAGTTTCCGTGAAGAAACAAAGGCAGGAGGGCTATTGCTACTAATATTTGCTGTGCATAGTTTTGACATAGACGTATCCTGAATAAATCCAGTTTGATCACGTGACTGATTACAGTCATACTGTTCTTGAATGCTTGCCAGGTTTGTCTGACTATGCTGATCTTGTTGAACATTCTTAAGACCACCCTTCATTGAACTGCAATCGATGATTTTATCCAGATCCTCTGATAACATAAATTTATCGAGGTTCTGAAATATGTCATCATCTTCAAGATCTTGTGATTCATAGTTCTTAATGATGTCTTCTATTTTGTTCATACTAAGGTTACTGGATGCCAGACTAGAGTCTATTTCAACAGTCTTAACGGCGTCCATTTGTTTCTGACAAATATTCCCAGTTTCAACTGTTTGGAAAGTTCGTAAACTAGATTCCATATGGCTGCTAGGTGCATTAGAAGGGATGCTGGAACATGTCTCAGGATCTTCTGACATTATGAACGCATCCAGGTTCTGGAATATGTCATCATCTTCAAGATCTTGTGCTTCGAATTTCCTGATGATGTCTTCTATTTTGTTCATAGAAGGGTTTTTATCTACCTGATTCTGGTTCTCTGTAACTCTCTGAATCTCACGAGTAAGGTGGATTGACTGGTTTTTCTGGGGTCCCCTTGTCATGTGGGTTTCCTCGACAATCTGTCGCTTCTCGAACGTATGGGTACTTGTGGTACTCTTGCTCCCCATGGATTCCGTGCTCAGTTGGGTCTTCTGGCTCTCCTCAAATGACTGGGTCTTTTTGATCGTCTGTTTATCCGCGGAACCCTTGGATATCTTAGTCATCTTGGTTACCATCCGTTGATTACTAATAGAGGAAACACTTTGCATGGGTTCTTTAAATGTACTTAAAGACGACCCCATCTCCGATTCAAATGGATATGAGGAATTACTATGAAATGCTTCGAGGATTTGCGATTCAGCTTTTATTATATCGTCATTCATTATGGGCATGAGGTCATCAATAGGTTCAATTCGATGTGGTGGATTATCATAAAATGTTTCGAGAATTTGCGATTCAGCTTTCTGAATGTCATCTTTTGCTTTGGCCAAGATTTCGTCAATAGGGTCATATTGATTTAGAGAATTGTCATGAAATGCTTCGAGAATTTGTGATTCAGCTTTCCTGATATCATCTTTTGCCTTGTCCATGATGTCAGCAATGTTGCTTCCTCTAGCATCAACCTGTTTTATGGATGATTCAAAATATGAGCCCGTTACAGTCATTTCATTGGGAGTCTCAATTTGCAGCTCGATGCCTTCATCGCTCTTTCTGGCTAAGTTAGGTTCACTAACAGATGCAATAAGGTACTGATAACTAGCTGTATGTGCGTCTGTTTTCCTCGCCAACTGTTCAGCACTTTGCGATGTGATAAATTCCCCAGTGTATGAGTCAGCTGTTGAGTAAAATTCCCAGTCCATTTCACTCTGCGTGCATGATAAAAATGCATCGAACGACTCTTCGCTATTGTGTCTCTCAATGCGCCTCGCGCCAAAGCAAGCATGCGTAAAAGTATGGCTATGATTGGCAGCTTGGATCTGCTCTGTTCTATTTCCACAACTGCACTTCTTACCATGGCTTTTAACCCAGCTATCGCAGTAAGACAATTTGTCAAGCTCAAGACACATCTGCGCAGCTGTACTTTCCTTCCCAGGTAGAATGCTACAGAAAACCTTCGGTGATATCTTGTTGATGTTGGCAGATCCCTTGTTTTTAAGGATGTCTCTCAAGTCAATTTCAATCCGAAGTTCCGGAAGGTTGGAGTCGCCCATGGCATAGACCTCATCATCATCATCTTCTTCGGAGTATGATGATCTCTCCTCAAAGCTACGCTGGTCGCAAGTGTGGAATGATTCAATTGAATTTTGCCTTTTTACTTCCATTCCATGCCTCGGCTCAAAACAAGAAGTGGTGGTGGATGACTGTTGACGACTCTGAAGATCTGAGTAGGAGGAGTCCCAATCCAGCCCTGGAAGTTCTGGAGGAAAATAAAGGGAATGTTAATTGAACGGTTATTCTTTAAATATGGGGCAACCGGTTATATTGCCAGGAAATTGTGACATTGCAGTTAAAAAAAACTAAACCGCTAACAATGATTCACAATAATTGTCTTGAAATGTATTTCAATGTTTAAAAAGTAAGCCAGGGCATTGTAATATGTATCTTTTTTTGTGTTCAAAAGTATCTTTTATGGAGCATAAATTTAAGTAAAATGGGTTGGCAAGGTTGCCATAAATTAGCTTTGTGTAAAAGCTAAAACACCAATCTCGCTGCACTTATTTATACGGAGTGTAGTACCACATTGATAGCATTATTTTCACATTTTATTCTGACAATAAATTAGGGGCAAATGATGTTTTTGTTGCAGATATACTGCCCATATGTATTCACATTAGTTTCTAAATTATAAGACCCAAGCCTTATCTTCTAATGCAACTTTTAGCGGAAGTTAGTCAAATGACACATTACTTATTCACAATTATTACCATTGTTCAAATATGACTATTCATAGTTTGCATATCCTGAAATAACCTATTATTATCCTTGAAGTAGCATAATCCGATGAAGCACAACATTTTCAAAACCAAAACCATTATCTAGAATTGATTCTACATATATATATCTAACTTAGATACTGATACACTTATTAAGCATTAGTTGCCAAATAGAAGGGAATACCGATGCAATTTAAGTTGCATAGTCTGATGGTTTTGAATTTCTGTATTTTTTATAAAAAAATATATTAGATTGATCACTAGTATCTACTTTACATTAGTTCAAAGTTACTTTTATTTTAAATGGTAAACTTTTGAGATATTTTGAGTGCAAACATGGAAAATTAGTTTTGGCAAGCTTGCCAAAACTATGACACCATAGACTTCTGCAGTAACAGGTTCTGTTAAATTGACTCAGTATTGCCTTCTATGCAGAAACAAATGCTTAATAAGTGCATCAGTATCTAAGTTAGATATGTAAAATCAAATCTAGATAATTGTTTTGGCTTTGAAATTTTGATATTTCATCGGACTATGCAACTTTAATAGAACCTTTTACTGCAAATGCCTATGGTGTCAGAGTTTTAGCATGCTTGCCAAAACTAATTTTACATGTTTGCACTTCAAATATCTCAAAACTTAGCCATTTAAAATAAAAGTTACTTCAAACCAAAGTTAAGATAGATTATACCCAGATAACCCAGAGCCGTCGGGCCGATGTTGGCCCAAAGGTGGCCGCGCCGTCGGGCCAATGGTGGCAAACCGCCATCGGGATGACATTGTTTTGTTCACTGACCCACCTTTGGGCCAGCGGTGGCAAGCCACCCATACCAGCATATGCCGCCGTTGGCCCAACGGTGGCCCGACGGCGTTTGCCAACCATAGCAGCATATGCCGCTGTTGGCCCAACAGTGGCCGCACTGTCAGACAACACAGAATCCATATAGGGTCCATATGGGTTGGTTACATTGTGGGCCCCATATGAGTTTTCCAAACAGGAATCTCTGGATACCACATGGAGAAGATATATGTTTCCTGTGTCACAAAGCAGTTACCACATATGGCAATGGAGGAGTAAACCCCAATTTAAAAAAATCAGTTTAATATCATAGAGATGCAAGCACCTCATATTAGATATTAAGATGATAAGACACTAATCTTGGCTAAAATGTTAAGCTAAGAAGTGATGACTGCTAAACAAAACCCAGCACTCCTCACTAAAACACTTTTGCAATGAAAATGGTGTTTCATGAGCATTGGCGGGCATTTGTAACTTCAAATTCTCTACTGACCTGTTCCGAAAGCAACCGTATTACACATCACCTATGGTTGTTAGTTAGGCACATTTTAACCATATCTTTTTACCGGTGGCCCGACGGTGGCAAATATGTGGAAAATGAATGGCAACAAGCGGCGGACACCACCGTCGGCCCGACGGTTGCCCGACGGTGGCAAATATGTGGAAAATGAATGGCAACCAGTGGCGGACAACACCGTCGGCCCAACGGTGGCCCTACAGTGGCAAATATAGGGGAAAAGAATGGGAAAGACCGGTGGACCACCACCGTCGGTCCGACGGGGGCAAATATGTGGAAAATGAATGGGAACCAGCGGCGGGCCACCACCGTCGGAACGATGGTGGCCAGACAGTGGCAAATATGTGGCAAATATGTGGGAAATGAACAGCAACTAGCGGCGGGCCACCGCCGATGCTGGAAAATGTGTGGCGACCGTGCAACCAATAGCCAACGTCGGCCCGACGGCTCTGTGCTATCTGGGTAACAATCAATTTAATATATTTATCTCAGAAAAAGGACAGAAACTGAAAACCATCGGACTATGAAGACCAAAGGCTGCTGTGGTGAGGTTAGGACTAGGCCTACTAGTGTCAGTCTTCCCGGATGATGTTCATCAGCTGTTAGTAATATAGGCCAGGGAATACTTACACATTTGGGTAGGCTTTCTTTATGAAACAGAACTGAAACTGATTTCAACTCATAGGTCATTAATTATACAAACCTATACAGGAGAAGTTCATTGCCGCAAACTTCCCCAAGGACAGTCTCACAAAGTCAAAGGCTATTTGACAAATAGTCAATTTGAAGCCCTTTGGTGAGTTTGAGTATGCCTTATATTAAACAATGTAATTCCACCTATCCCTTCCCTGCCTGACATCACAGAATGGTTGGTTGGTTATTGGAGTTTTAACTCCTGGCAACATCTAAGGCCATAACATCACAATGTGCTATTTGAGCTCAACCCAGTCGGTGGGGCCTAGATTGTCCAGGAGCATTAGATAGAATGACCAATGAATAGCAGTTCAGTATTCTGACTTTAACAGTCACCCTAATGCATTGTCTTGTAATTGTAGTGACTATATGTCCTGGCAACACATATAGGTTGTATCAGGATGGGTACCGACTTGTAACAGTGGGCGCCTATGGCGACTTTCTAGTGCTGCCTCACGATAAAATCAGACCACCGACAATATATGACCTGATATCCTACTCAGTCACATTATCCTGGTACTTGACAAGCGAGTGCTTTCCCTATCCTAGAAATGCTGAGCGCCAGACTAAGTAGTGACAAGTATTGATTTTGTAAGTCATTGGTTTTATTCAGACGGGTTTCCAACCTGCGACCTTGTACAGGAAGCCCGCGTTGTTACCGATTCGGTCCGTCTTGCTAATATTACTCGTATTTGGTAGACATTAGGAAATGAAGTAGATCTCACTGATAACTGGCTTTGATGATGGCAGTGGTAGTTGATTCATATAAGACAATAATAACATATCATCAGTCGTATCCCAATTCTTATTTCAAAACTAGTAGGACCAGGAGTGCCAAAATTCGACAATTCATTGATCCCACACTCGTGCCGTCTTGATCCGAAAACGAGGTTAGTTCCACAACTGATCCTAATAGGTATCGGTCTGTACTAACCTCTCAGGCAAGGATCCACATATACATCTGGGCGTGTGTAGGGTGATTACGGGGAACATAGGTAGTGTCATGGTTAGCCCCAGAATAGTGAGAAGAGTGGGTTCGAAATCGGCTCTAGGCACAATGTTTCCCATTTTCATCAGCCCCACGACACTAACAAAAATCTAGCAATGCGATAGTTTACTCGTCAGTGCTTAGACGCAAAAGAGAATCAGGTAGTGAAAGTGTTATTCGAATAAGATTTCATGTATTTCCAACCAAGGATGCAAACAAAGAATGATTCCTGACATGTACGGTGAAAATTAGAGCAATTGCAGATCTTTCAGCATTGTTTCATTGTCCAGTAATTACAGCTGCACTGGTGAGTGTATCTGCACCTCCGGTATATAATATAATATAATCACAAATCTCTCAACACTGATGTCAATTGCATTCCAAAACAAGGTTACATGACATCGACAGTGCCCCCCGACACCCGACACCCGCCCCCCCCCCCCCAGAAAATAGTGAGATTAGTCAATTTATAAAAGCATTTCTATGTTACCGTACACTATTATAAATACGGATAACGAGAAAGTGGACAGTTGATTTTAGGTTTTAGTCTTTTTTTGCTTGATTCAGAGGCAGGGTTTTTAGTTAGTTTACCAAGAATAAACCCGTCGATACTTAGTGCTAACGTTGCGAATAAAGTGGATGTTATTGCTGTATTTAAAACTGTAACACTGCCAACAGTTTGAGGATTGAATTAGGATACTTGACACATATCCTAAGTCAATCCGTTAGCAAATAATTTGTCACGGCATTGTTTCACCTAATTGTGTATTTTCACACAAAGGGTGCTTAGAATGAGTCTTCGGCTTAAGGCTAAGCCCTACCTGAAAGCTTTCGGCTTAACCACAGCTTTTGGATTTTGTGTTGATAAGCGACTTATTATTTATTATAATATTAAATGGGCTGTAACATGGCCAAAACAAAGTTACTTATTTACAATTATTATTATTATCAAATATTACTAGTCATAATTTGCATAGCTTGAAACAAATTCTCTAGGACTGGCCTGAGGGTCGATGTGGTCAGGCTGTGCCTATTAAAGTTTCAAAGTCCGATGCTTTTGAGTTTCTGAAATTTTTTGAGATAAATACATTAGGTCGATCGTTATTATGTACCTTCCTTTAGCTTGAAGTAACTTTTATTTTAAGTGGCTAACTTTTGAGATATTTGAAGTAGAACTATGCAAAATTAATGTTGGCAAGCTTGTCAAAACTCTGACCACATAGGCTTCTGCAGTAACATGTTCTATTCAATTGCCTCAGTATTCCTTTATGTGTGGTGACAAATGTTTAATAAATGCACCAGTATCTAAGTTAGATATGTAGAATCAAATTTAGATCATTGTTTTGGTTTTGAAAATTTGATATTTTCATCAGACTATGCAGCTTTAATGTCAGTCAGATCTAACGACTGCCCTTGGAGATGTAGGTTAGGGCACATTAGACTTGGAAAGTAATGCAAATCACGCCAACTAAATCTGGAGGTTTTCAGTATACCTTATATATAAGTCTACCCTTCACTTTCCTGCATTACGTCCCAGCAGGGACAGCTTTAAGCCAATTGGATCCCGCACCCAATGGGGCCCCTTGCTACTAGTGTATTATACTCTGGTCTTGTAAATCATTTCACTAACGCAGACAAATCCCGATCTACTGGGTCCAGGTTTAAATATCCCATTCTACATGGTAAAATCATTTGACCAGGTCAAATTAAACCATCAAACCTCGATATGTGTTGTGGCATTCTGATTTTAATAGGGAAATCTATGCATATTCAGCACTACTTGGTGAGTCTTTTATATAAGGGGCGTCTGTTTGTCTAGAACACACGCATATATACATGTGTATATATAACCTACTTATAAATAAATATATATGTATATAGGCCTATATATAAATAAAGTATTGACTTGTTTTAATTATGACCATCATCGTTCACTCTTTCAGACTTCAATACAAAAAAACAGTAGCCATTAGATTAGATTAGGTATCACAGATGATTTTTGTTAATGCAAAATAGTGTTACACTTTTGCATCCACATTAAAGAGGGTCAATGTTGAAATTGATTAGTTTGTATTTCATCAAGATATCTCAAACGGTTTAGTTGTGAGAGACATTTAAAGATTTAAAAAATTGGGGTTAATTTTGGACTTGTAAAAATAGGACGAAAAGCCATTTTCAGGGACCCATATCTTAAAAATTAAGAATATTATACAATCAAGGCTCTGGAAATGACTTGTATATACTACATTCATTTTATTAAGCAAATTACAGTCATCACACTATTCATTTGTTGAAGTTACAGGCATATCAATTAGGCAGATTATTTTAATCACTGCCCAACCAGAAATGCACAGACGGCACAAAACTGCTACTTTGACTGGTCGTAAAATGGTTATTATTGTCCCTATACGATTCATCTTTGAGAAACCACCTGATATATCTACAGAATACATGTCTATTTTTTTTCGTGCCTCTGTATACATTAGTTTTAGAACTATAAGACTTCAAAAATTGAAAATATGCTAATTTTACCCATGTCCGAGGCTCAATTTTTATGGAAAAATACCTCAAATGACCCAAACTTCAAAAGTGCCTCATGACCAAACCGTTTGAGATACAGACATGAAACTGGCAATACAACCATGTTGGACAATGCTCTTGACAATGTAACCAAATTGGTTTCATTTAAATTAATATTTGCATAGCTCTAGTGGCATTAAAATATCCCATTTTTCAGATAATTTAGCATTGTTTTCAGTATGGAAAAAAATTGACCCATTCTTCAAACATGTCCCATGACCAAGCCATGTGAGGTACGAACATGAAACTTGCACTAGGACCATTGTGGGTCATGTTCTTTACTATGAAAACATATTTGGTTCATTTAGACTAATATTTACAGAGGTATAGTGGCATTAAAAGGTCTTTTTGTCTGTCAGAATGCACAGACACACCCCCTTCCCCCCAAATCTCTATGCCTTAAAGACATATATCAGAATATTCCTTGTACAAATTCTCAAGATCTGTGAGCCTAGGTACAGACCAAGACCGTAAATTAGAAGCATGGACTTCAAAATCATGAGCTAAAACAAAACAGGACTCAACAGTTGCAATATCGTCCACTCGTGGCCATCTGAAAATATTTCTGGGTCCACGCTTAAGGAACTGGACCGTAGCCAACATCGGATTGTCTACCTTAATTATCTCTCCAACATAGAAATGCTCATCATAAGCAACTGCAACCCAATTCCCTTGGTTGGACTTGCAGAACTCAAAAGTTTCTTCAACTTTAAGAGTATCATATGTCCTTTGTCTTTTTAAATTACCACTACCTGAACTCTCGGTCTCACTCTCACTAACTTTCCTTTTCTGCCCCCTCCCTACAGTCTCAATCTGATTCGCATTTAGGCCTACCTCTGGTGTTACAATTTCTCCATCTACCACTATTTCCCTCTCCAAGTTTAAACTTTCATCAAGAACAGATTTTAAATCACACACTAGTGTAGCCAAATCTTTTTTTCCCCATACTAACCGTTTACTTTTTACTCCCAACACATTTTTTAGGTATCTCATTTCATTATGTACCATGTCCTTTTTCATTTTGAGTGTCGCACACTTTTTCAACCCCTTATCAACATCGGACTGTTTTGTACACGGCCCACCATGTGCTTTGACTTTTGAAGCTAGATCTGCCCGCATTTGAATTTTTTTTGCTGCACTTTCTTCTTTTTTTCTGAAGTTTGCTTTTATTTTTTCCTTTGTATTCTCCAGTACATCCTTTTCTGCAGCCATATGTTTTTGTCGGAGTTCACTGCTTTTGCCTCTGGCCATGCTTAGCAATTTTGTCTGCTCTGCTTCAGATTTCCCTGCAAGCCATACTGAAATAGTCTTATTTTGCTTGACCATTTGGATGCCAGAATGAAAATGCAAAGAAGCATGCCTTCGTCGAAACTGAGAATAGTCTAAATCGCCAAACTCATATTCTGATATTAAGTTAGTTAGCTTACAATGCTTCATGTCAGCACGTAACTGAGGAGTTGGTGCCTGACCATATTTTCCACCAGGCAAGAAGTCATGGAGTTGCCTTTCAGTGACTGACACAAAACCCTGCATAATAGCACAAAGCACCTGTTTTGTCATTTGTTCCCCATTTTGATTTGAACTGAAAACACTGCTATTTTCACTGGCAATTTTAAATTCAGGCCACATTGCAGTTTCAGGGTTTAAAAGGTCTGCACTGTCTTCAGCCCAACTACGAAAACAATCATACATTTTCTGGAAATAGAGATACTGGTCCACATATTCAACCCCACCATGTAGCATATTCCAAAATGGACCGGTAACTTTAAAGTAAAGTATCCCCAGTGCACAAATTAATGCATTCATCTCTTCACTTCTAGCATCATGCAGGACACTTTCAAGTTTTAAATTTAATATTCCTTTATAATGATCAAGAAAGTCAATTATTTCCTGGTTCTGGCTATGCAAGGCTGCTGCTCCTTGAAAAAAGTTATTAAAACGGTTCATTCTAAAGCTTGTTATGCTAGATTCCATACCAATAATACTACAGTATGCCAACCAGTCAGTTCTACAAGGAGTGTCACCTTTTGTTCTGAAGTCATCATGTGACATTGCACTAACCAGTTCCGCTTTTAGCGCCACACATTCATCTCTCACCACTTTCAGTTTTTTACGAAGCTGTGTACAATTGGATACATAAAACTTAGATTTTGTATGTGAAGCAGAAAGCATGGTTTCCACATTCTTAATTTTCTTTTTTAGTTCATCTCTTTGGTCACACTTTTTGCACACTACTGACCCAGGAGTACTAGTTGCCCTTTTGACCTTTTTTATTTTACGTTCTTTTGCACGGATGTACTTAGATCTCCTAGAAAGTCTTTTATAAAGTGCACCACCTTTAATGTCTTTTATTTCTGCACTGAGCTTGTTGACATTTGCATGGAGGTTACTGTTTTCAACTGTTAACTTAACAATTTCGTCTTCTGCTGCTTTCCGGTTTCTTTCTGTGTCTCCAAGCTCTTTCTGTATAACTACAAATTTGTTGTTGCACTCCTCATACATTTCACCCAATGTTTCTGCTTTCACTTGATACTCACCCAATAAATTATCTTTCATTTCTAATTGGGATTTAGTTTCTTTCAGGTCTTTTGTAGCAATTTTCAGTTCACTGACTTCAGGCACATCAACTGGCTTTGGCATTAGTTCAGCGGGCTTTGGCTTGAGTTCACATGGCCTGTCACCTGAGTCTGTTGTTTTTACAAGTTTCTGTTTGAACTCTAGAAGCTTGGACCCTTTTTTTGACTTTTTGACTTTCTTAAGACATACTCACATCTTCCCTACATAAGATTTATAAGCATGCATATCAAGAAATAAGTTTGGCCAGAGGGTTTGAATAACATGAAACGTATTTACCTCGGAGTCCTCCAGTTCCAGGAGGACTCCATTTGTTGGTAGAGAGCTCGGGAGTTCCTTTGGGAAAGGTTCATTGACTATCAGACGATCGATTCCCATCTCAGCACAAAAGGGACCTGAAATGAAATAAACGATCCTATGACTGTACGTCAATATCATTTAAATATGCAGTTGTAATTTGTATAAGTAAATCTATTTTTACTCACCGATTCTATTAAAATCTGTGACAAGGTTGTAATATTCCTTTCTGTCTTTTTCCTCTGCCAACTTTTCTGCTTCTTGCACACACTTTTCGATGATGCTTCGGCTTTTTGATTTTGCCCAATTAGATAAAGCAGGGAACATTAACACCATCAAACTTGCAACATTGTCCCATGAAACACTACTTTCTAATTTGATATGATACACTTGTAAAAGTAGAAGATTTGATGCTTTATCATGAAACTTGGGTATATTTGGTCTGCGACCTCTACCTTTGGCACATAGAATACTTCTCAGTAGCTTCATCTGTGCATCATCTGAAATATAAAAACAAATTGTGAATTTCGTATTCAATTTCAGTTTGTTTGAATGCTAAACCAATGTTTTTACAAGCTGGTATTCACACATAGCTAGATACAGGCTGGCGATCAACACTGGGCGATAATACCAGTCCACTGAACAGCAAACATTGAGTTTCACCATTTTGAATACCCCCGGTCTTGCACCTCCCGAAAATTTTGATCACGGTTTTAATATTGAAGCGCATCATTGGTATCATTACAAATGAATCAGTTTGATTCAAAACATCATAAAAAGTAGTCATGATTTGTTTCATGGAGTTTTTTGATGTGAAACGGAACATTTGAGAGTCCCAAACTTTGTCTCTGTGCCCAAAATCCAGTGGAAACCCGGACATTTCACCATTGCTGTATCATGTATCAACAAGTTTAATCAGACAAATCTCGTAAACAGGTGCAAATAATTTTAAATGAACTTGTCAGAATATTGATAGGCATCTTATAAATCAATCACTTACCAATTTCTGTTCGAATCTTAGCGGGAATGTCCTGATCCGAGTCCATTTTGATAGCAAATCACACCGACAAAGTATACCGAAAATGGCGGCCAGTCTGAGAGTGACTAGGCGCGGATTAAGTAAAGCCAACCGCTTACAGTTCCCGAGTTGCGCATTACCCCACGTGGTATCGAAAAACATAATTCGATTATTTAAAAGGAGGACACAATTAGCTTTCAAACAACATAAAATAATATATATTGCGAATTATGAGTCGTCTTGGGCATCATTTTGAAGTTTTTAAACGTTTTTAAAAGATATTTCCGTTCAAAGTTCTTATTAATGATTGATACTAAACTGTGGCTAAGAATCTGCTCTATCACGTCTATGTAAATTTGCACGTGAGGCACCTATGGGGTTTTGCGCAACTTGAATTGAATGCTGCGTCAACATTTCTTGATGGTCGGGAGATGCGGCCAAAATATGTGAAATCCACAAATTCTACTCTCAAATATGTCACTTTTACCCAAAGTTCTGTACAGTGACACAAATAATAAATAAGAGATACCCAAAGAACAGTTCATCTCCTTTTATTCCATATACTTTTTATTACAATGGATAGATTTTAAGACAAATCATAGTGAGTTTAAAACGGCCTTTGTTTGTGCCGAATCACATATTTCCAGCGGCCTGAGGCGCTCTATTGGGATACCTAATTAGATTAGAGTGTTTGAGCTATATGCTCAGGCCAAGTCGGAGACTCCACTATCAGAGCCCATCACATGTGGTGAGGTAGATAAAGGATTCACCCTGTACTCACAGTACACGGGTGAATACCAGCCTTATATAAAAGCGGTCGAAAAAGCGGGGAAATGAAATGAGAGCCTAATTTCACAATCTAAGAAGCAACATTTATTCTTTTTATATGTCTTAATATTTCCCCGCTACCTTTGAGTTGAAAAATATAATAAAACATATAGTTTAATAGAATTTTAAGTTGAAATCGATGGTGTTCTATGGCTGCCATCTTGTCTTTTTGCATTCTCTCCCATTTCACCAACTCTGTGCCGATATAAGTATTCATTTGATATTGGAGGCAGGCATTCTACTTCCTGTTCCATACTAAAGCTATTTTCGCCCATATTTACACTACGTTGTCGTTCACCTGTGTACCACAAGTACAAGGTGAATCTTTTATCTAGTGGTGAGGATGCTCTGTTCAGTTTTGTCATGTGCAGTCATGAGTTTGAATCTGCTGGCGTTAGCTGGGTGTATACTGGAATCTGTGGTTCGTCTGGTATTGTTGTTAATACCTTATCAAGCTGCCTTTTGAATGATTGTACACTGCAGTTTGTTTGATTTCTAATGTAAGCTGGCATTGTATTGAAGAGCTGTACTCCTCGGACAGAAAGACTTCCTTCCGGCAGTGTTCTTGTTGATTGTGAGGCTTTTGTATTGTATGTATTGCTGGTACCTTACCAAGTCTGCCATATATTTATTTAACCAATGCTTTTCCAAATCCAACCCAACGATACGATTATTAGAAACATTGGGTATCCGCAGTACTACAAGTATTAGGGCGTGTCTACATTATTAAAAATGCATATGTGGTCGATAGTATTTGTTTACTAATTATTCCCATAACTTTTATAAGTTGTTTACAATCGGTCCGCCTAGCCCTAGAAATGGTTTCGTCCATATCGGAATTTGGTTGGAAATTCAGATCTGGAGATAAAGACATCTGGAATCATAAATACGCGGGGGGGAATATATATATATCCACTTTCTTCATATTAAGAACTCTATATTTTGTTTAAAGGAGCGCTTATTGTCTAAATAATTAAAATATAGTTTTAATCATGGGGCTGCTGTAATAGTTAGGCATTACTTACCGTAGTCAGTGGAATTCATTCTCACTAATTTTGCACTTTGCCAAAGTCACACAGGATGCGTTCTCCGCGATCGCGCCTTGATTCGTCGAGCTAAAAATAGCATTTGTTACGAAACACAACACTAACAGATGAATAACTCATATGTTTTGTTCAAAATTAGGCAAATCCCGTCTCATCGACAAAAGTTCAAAAGTGCGGGGGACGAAAGTCCGTAGCCATGGGTACCAACGTGACGTCACACATCACTATGCCCATTTCGAAAAATGAAAGCCTGGTCCCCTGGCCTTCTCAGCAGATTTTTATGGATCTCGCCACTCTGGCGGTTTTGTGGCGCATGTCGCTTGTCTTTGCAAGGGCATACAATAAGCAGTATTTGCCTTCAAAAGACCTAGTGTTCGGAGAACTGCTTCCATTATTTTCAACTTACAAACTGTCTTTGTTTCATTTGATTGTCACCCCAATGGCAGGACACTAGGTAAAAGATTCACGCGCCACACCTGACTAAAAAATTGCTTTGGTATGGAACAGGAAGTGGAATTTCTGATTCAGACTACATCACGGTTCCAGCGGCGCGGTGCATCGTGGGATGCATCAGAGCAAAACAGCACCCCCAAAAGCACATGGCACATGTTAATACACTGGGTGCAGCTATGACATGTGCTAGTTTCAGCTCAACTCAGCTCTTGTTTGAAACATAGAATACTAACTAAAAAAATATATATAATAAATTAAGATATTAATCTTTGATCCAGCATTGCATTTACATCAATATAATCAGCACATCTTATGCCATGTGAATTTAGATTTAGAAAGATCTAGGCACTCAGACTAGTGTTAGAGCCACAGCCAGAGTACTCAATGCATTGTCAATGGCAGTGAGTAATCTCTGTGAAAGTACAACGTCTGAACACTTTGACTTCTGGTTACTGAATGGTTTATTCACGGCGTAGGGCACGCTTGACCCGCCGGCTAAACTTTCCATGATGTCATCTCATTTGCATATCTCTTTGTCCCCAACTCTGCAAATCGTTAACATATATTAACCACAGGTCTAGACGTCTATTACGCATATATCACATCCCCCCCTCAAAGTATTTCTGAAACATGAAATGTTACAAAATAACAATGAAGAAACACAAAATATACAATATCAAATATATGCGCGCTTAAAGGGACCAGCTATAGCTCGATGGGACACTGCCCGTACTCCGACAAATGCTCTCCAAGCACAAATTTGTTTAGTTTTTATGTTTAAATGAACCAGGTATGTGTGGGGAGAGTAGGGGACCCACTTCACCACCAGAAGTGGGTCAGTTCTGAGGCTGGGAATAGCTGGCAGCTGTTGTTTTAAAAATGGCTGGGTGAGTGGAGATAAGGGAGAGTAAAACTGGGGTATTTTCAATCTTCTTTAGAGTAGTTCAATCAGGAAATATATTTGTGTAATGTAAAATATATGTTAGTACAATTACATTGCATAATTCAATGAGAAACAGATATAGATGAAAAAAAAAATTTGTTGATGAATGTAAAAAAGTGAATCACCAAACAACTTCAGATTACAAGTCCAACACTCTAACCACTAGGCCACAGAGACCACACATAATTAGCAGTCTCACTTCAGGCTATTTGTGTATAGGACGTCACATATAAAAGGTATGTATGTATGTATGTATGTATGTATGTATGTATGTATGTATGTATGTATGTATGTATGTATGTATGTATGTATGTATGTGTGTGTATGTATGTATGTATGTACGTATGTATGTATGTACGTATGTATGTACGTACACATGTATGTACGTATGTACGTATATATGTACGTACATATGTATGTATGTACGTACATATGTATGTATGTAAGTACGTATGTAAGTATGTATGTACGTCGTATGTACATGCATACGTACGTATGTATGTTTTTTTGTTGTTGTTTTACATCCTAGCAATATCTAAGGTCATATCAGGACGGGTACCAACTTGTGACAGTGCGCGCGCATGGCAACTCTATAGTGCTGCCCCACTGGAATACCATGCCACCAGTACCATGACCTGATATCCCACTCAGTCACATTATCATGACACTGAGCCAACCAGTCCTTGTCCTATCCTAATAATGCCGAGCGCCAGACTAGGAAGCAACAAGTATCAATTTTAATGTCATTGGTTTGACTCGACCAGGATTCGAGTTAGAGCGTCCGTCTCCCGTGTTGGTAGATCGTGGGGTTGTGAGTTTGAATCCTGGTTGAGTCAAACCAATGATTTTAAGTTGATACTTGTTGCTTCCTAGTCTGGCGCTTGGCATTATTAGGATAGGACAAGGACTGGTTGGCTCAGTGTCAGGATAATGTGACTGAGTGGGATATCAGGTCATGGTGCTGGTGGCCTGGTATTCCAGTGGGGCAGCACGATAAAGTTGCCATGAGTGCGCACTGTCACAAGTCGGTAGCGGTCCTGATATGACCTTAGATGTTGCTAGCACGTAAAACAACAACAAACAAAACAAACACATACACACACACGTTTTATATGTGATGCCCTATACACAAATATCCTGAACTGAGATTAGTAATTATGTGTGGTCTCTGTGGCCTAGTGGTTAGAGTGTAGGACTTGTGATCAGAAGTTGTTTGGTTGTGTGGGTTCAAACCCCATCCACAGCAGAACTTTTTTTTTATATTCAACAAAAACAATACGTTTTTCATCTATATCTGTTTCTCATTGAACTATGCAATGTAATTGTACTAACATATATTTCACATTACACAAATATATTTCCTCATTGCACTTCTCTAAAGAAGATTGAAAATACCTCAGTATTACCCCCAACTACTAACTAGGTCACTCTCCTGTACACCACCAAGTGGAAAAGTTCAGTACTAAGCATGCACCGCCCCTGTGGCACACATCTGAACTATTTCCGAGTTCGTTTGTTTTCCACGCGGCGGATATCTGGCCACTTTAACTTGCCAATGTCCGAGTGCACAATGCACTTAAGTCTTCACAATCCGGCCGTAATGCCTGATATCTCATATTGTCCATATGTATCAACAGTAAACACAAAGGCTGAAAAAAACTTAACTGTACATGCACATGTTAATCCTGCAACCGTCGGAAGCACACTGACCTACTATAGATCTAACCTGCTCGCCGGCCTTATCAGCCGACCTGACCTACTTAGATTAACCATACTGTTTACATTCGGCATTGACGCTGACCCAGATTGCGTCTGCATGACTAACTCGGGTCGCCCCTCCACTGGCGCTCCAATGATTTGCACTCGGTTACGATATAACATGTTGCCTGACTCATTTAAAATCTGATATTCTCTCCCGGACACCCCAGTCCGTCCAAAAATAACACCTTTTTTCCATTCCCCAGCATTATTTTTGTACTTTATCTTATCTCCAACTTTCATGGGCTTGTGCGCCTTACCGCACTTCCGGTCATGAAACGCTTTCTGACTGCCCTGCCGCTGAGCTGTCTGCCTTTTCTTAGGATCCTGCGTTTCAGGCATCAAAATACCCTTTGCCATAGGTAATCTGCCTCTCAACCTTCTGCTCATGAGCAACTGCGCTGGAGATACGTTCAGGACAGGCAACGGAGTATTGCGATAATTCAGGAATGATAACTGAAAATCAGCTCCAGTTTTCTCACACTTCTTTAACATGTCCTTAACTGTTTGTACGAACCGTTCAACCTGACCGTTGCTACGCGGATACTGTGGACTGGAATACACGGCCTTGAACCCGTAATGCAGTGCAAACTCCCTGTACTCATGGCTCTTGAACTGTGGACCGTTATCCGACACTACCTGACTAGGAATACCGTGCCTTGCAAAGTTGTCTTTTAACGCTTCAATAACAGTGACAGACGACGTATCGCCCAAAAGCGTTACCTCTGGAAACTTGGTGTAGTAATCTACAGTTATCAGGTAATTCTTATGATTTAACTCAAATAAATCGGCCCCCACTTTGTCATATGGCTGACAGGCGATCGGGTGATTTATCAATGGCTCGTTATGCAAATTCTTTCGGTTGTTTTGACAAGTGTCACACCGACTGACTTTATCCTCGATTTGCTTGTTAATATTTGGCCAAAACATACAGTCCCGCGCCAACTGCTTGGACTTAGTCACCCCCAAATGCGTCTCATGCAACGCCTCTATCATTTCACCACGAAGAGCTGGAGGAACCACCACCCGATTGCCGTTCATTAAAAGATTATTTTCAACTGTCAACTCATGCTTGTACGGAATGTACTGTCTCAGACACGGTGGTGTCTGTATACGTGTAGTGTCCCACCCATCTTCAATGTGTGAGATCAACATAGACATAGATACATCTTTTTCATACTCAGCTACAATTTTACTCAACAGACTCGACGACTGCACGTCCACTGCAGCAACGCAGAACGTGTCATCGAACAGGCTATCATGTGGATACAACCACAACAAAGGCCAGTGCCCTGCAAAAGGGAAGGAATGTGCCGGATGTGGGAAAATCGGACATTTTATAAAAGTGTGTCGAAGCAAGCGGGCAACGGCCCCTGTGAATGAGCTTGATGTTGATGAGCACAATCAGCCCGAGGAAGCGAGACCGTATGAGGAGGAAGATGCAGACCTATTTGTCGGGGAGATTGATGAAAGGGAGAATGATGAAGAGTTGTGGTATGCTGACATATGTGTGGGAAACACTGACATTCGTTTCAAGCTGGATAGTGGGTCGCAAGCGGATATATTGCCCAAGGCGATTTTCGACCAAATCCACAACACCGTGATGAAGCCATCCCGATGCCGGTTGATCACGTTTGCTGGGAACCATATCTACCCGGAAGGAGAAGCAGACATCAAGATCAACAGCTGTGTGCTGCGATTCCAAGTTACTTCAACAGGAAGCCCGATACTGGGGAAAAAGGCGTGCGTGATGCTAAACCTCCTCAACAGAGTCAGCGCGGTCAGCAAAGTCAGCGCAGTCAGCAAAGAAGGCAAAGATGATGAAAAAGCAAATGATCTGGTAAATACTTATAGTGATGTTTTCAATGGACTGGGCATAATTAAAGTTAATGCAAAGATTCATGTAGATCCAAATGTTCCACCAGTGGTTGACCCTCCTCGGCGTATTCCTCATGCCATAGAGAATGAGGTGAAAAAAGAAATTGATCGAATGATCGCTTTAGGTGTAATAACTAAACAGGAAGAGCCGACAGAGTGGGTCAGCTCAATAACGATTGTCCGGAAGCCAGGGAAGATACGAGTTTGTCTGGACCCCACAAAGCTGAACAAAGCAGTGTTGCGGGGGGCATATCCGACGAGAACAATCGAAGAAGTAATTGCCAAAACCCACGGGGCCAAGGTTTTCACTGTGCTTGATGCCAACAGTGGATACTGGCAGATAGTATTAGATGAACAAAGTTCACACATTTGCACGTTTAACACTCCGTGGGGCAGATACCGATACACACGTCTGCCCTTCGGAATCAAAACGGCAGGTGACATTTTTATTGAACAAATGAATATAATACTATGCGATCTGCCAGGTGTAAATGTTGTGGCAGATGACATCCTCATATATGGAAAGTCTCTAGAGGAGCATAACGAGAGGTTAGAGGCAGTGTTAAAGAGAGCAAGGGAGGTCAATCTAAGGCTCAACCCAAAAAAGTCTAAAATCTGTAAAAAAGAAGTCAGTTATGTGGGTCACACTCTTACTGAACATGGTCTGAAACCCAGTGCTGAGCGAATACAAGCGATAAATGAAATGCCAACGCCAACAAACAAAGCGGACATACAACGGTTTTTGGGAATGGTAGGATATGTGTCGAAATTTATTCCAAATCTAGCCGAAATTTCAAAACCCTTAAGAATCTTGTTAAAACGTGAAGTCGCATGGCACTGGGAGATCGATCAAAAACAAGCATTTGTGAGGCTAAAAACTGCTTTGACAAGAGCACCTGTGCTTAGATATTACAATGTAAAAGAGCGAACTACCATCCAGGTGGACGCTTCCAAGTCTGGTTTGGGAGCAACAATGTTCCAAAATGATCGCCCAATTGCGATGGCATCGAAGGCATTAAATGAAGCACAAAGTGCATATGCAGTAATAGAAAAGGAGCTTTTGGCAATCTGTTTCGGTTGCCAAAAGTTCCATGACTATATATTTGGGAAAAACACATTGATTGAAACGGATCACAAACCATTGATCGCGATCATGAACAAACCGATTTGGAAGTTGTCTGCTAGGATGCAACGAATGCGCATGCGCCTTCAGAATTATGACCTCGACTTTGTGTACAAAAAGGGTGTTCACATGTACTTTGCAGATGCCCTGTCGAGGGCCCACTCAACAACAACAGGGCCGAACAACCTATTTGACAGGGACATCAGCATAGCTGCTTTGGACATCTTTGAAGATGAACTGACGAGTATTGCAAAAGCAACACAAAACGATGAAACCTTAAAAGAAGTAGCACGCCTCACACGAGTAGGGTGGCCAGAAACAAACAAAAACATCAGAGACGATGTGAAACCTTTCTTCACATACAAAAATGATATCACCACAAGCGGGAACATATTAGTAAAAGATGATCGCATAGTGATACCGGAAAAATTACGGCCGGACATGATAAACAAAATTCATGAGGGCCATTTAGGGATAATTAAATCTAAACAATTGGCAAGGGATTATGTTTTTTGGCCAGGAATAAATGCTCAAATCGAAGATAAAGTATCCAGATGCCCAACATGTCAATCGTTTAGGAATAAACCACACGCAGAGCCATTGGTGAGTCATGATATTCCCGAGTTACCGTACAACAAAATCGGCATTGATTTCTTCCAAATTCGTGAAAGACACTTTATCCTATTCATTGATTACTATTCTAAATTCCCGGAAATCGTGGAGTTAACGAGCACCACGAGTGCAAACACGATCAGAACAATGAAACAAATGTTCGGTAGATATGGAATACCGAAAATAATAGTAACAGATAATGGGCCTCAATTCACAAGCAGTGAATACAGACAATTTGCAGTAGCGTACGGGTTTAAACCAACATACTCAAACCCCATGCATGCCCAGAGCAACGGGCAAAGCGAACAGTACATACAAACAATGAAAACTATGATAAAAAAATCAGTCATGGAAGGAACCGATGTAAACATAGCTCTGTTGAACTATCGAAATACCCCGTTAACTGGGATTGACGCCTCACCGGCCCAGTTACTAATGAATAGACGACTGCGGTCAAAGTTACCTGTCACCAATAAGAATCTGAAACCAAAGGCACAGCGATCAAAACTGCCGGAAATTATACAGAACCAAATGAAACAGAAAACAAATTTTGACAAACATGCAAAAACAGGACACCAACCCCTTCACATGGGAGACAAAATCAGGTACAAAACACACGATAATAGATGGGCGAAAGGGACCATAACGAAAACAAACAACCCATCTGACCGGGACTATGAAATAGTGAATGGGGATCAAAAGAAATTACGTCGAAACCGAGTGCAGATTTTCAAAGCAGAAACAGACATGAACGAGTCAGTGGGCATAGCCAACCGCGCGCAAACCCAATCACAACAGGCTGACGAGCCTCACGCGACAGGGGCAACTGCTAATAACAATTATGTTACAAGGTCAGGTCGAGTCAGTAGGCCAGTAGAGAGGTTAGGAGAGTAGGTCAGTGGTATATTGTACGTGCAAATGGCACAAAATAAATGAAAAATGTTAGGTCAGGTGGCAAAGAAACTGACCAATAGAGTTAATGAAACAGAATTATAAAAGGCAGACATTTGGGTGTCAATGTTGATGTTGGAGATGTTAGGATGATATGGCATTTGAAGTGTTGTTCGTTTTATGTTCATTCATATGTATATTTACATGTTGTTGTTTTTTTGTGTTTTCTTTTCTTATCCTCTGTTTTTCTCTTTTCATTCGCGAAAAAAGGAAATGACACGGGAGAACATAATGTATCTGCTGAACATTGTTTATTGAACAGGCAGGACTCGTAAAATGTGATCATTGTCCTGAAGGGGGAAGATGTAAGGTATGTGACATATGTATGGAATGCAAGACCGGGTGTGCTGGTCATGTGACCAGGCACGGGACACCGGCACGTGAGAGAGGGAAATAAACCAGTCTTACACTCGAGCTCAACGTGTCCACATCCTTCCATTACAATCATGACCTACTTTGGCGGTATGTGCCCTGGACAACGTGTCTGCAAAAAACATCAAAGAGCCCTTCACATGACATAACTGAATATTGTAATTCTGCAATCGCATTCGCATTCTTTGCATTTTAGCCGACAGCTTGTGTATTGGTTTTTGCATTATGGCTACCAACGGCTTGTGGTCTGTCTGAATTTGAACTTCCTTGCCAAATATATACTCATGAAACCATTGGCATCCGAAACATATGGCGAGCATTTCTTTTTCAATAGTGGCATATCCACACTGCGCTGCATTAAGCGCACGAGATGCGAGTGCGATTGGTTTACCATCTTGCATCAACACGGCTCCCAAACCTGACTGACAAGCATCTACCTGAATTACAATAGGCTTCTTAACATTGTAATATGTCAATACAGGAGCAGTTCTTAGCTTCTCTTTCAATTTATCAAACGCACCTTGCTGCTCGGCTTGCCAGTGCCACACCACGTCCTTGGCTAGGAGCGTGCGTAGTGGTTTAGCTATCTCGGACATGTTGTGTATGAACTTGTGCACATATCCAACCATGCCCAGGAACCTTTGGATGCTTTGTTTGTCACGCGGCTCTGGCATGTCTACTATTGCGTGTATTCTGTCTGGATCAGGCTTTACACCCTGCTGGGTAAGTTGATGACCTACATACTTTACTGTAGTTTTACATAGCAACGATTTAGCATCATTTAATTTAAGATTAACCGACCTAGCTCGGTCCAAAACAGCTCGGAGCCGCTCGTTATGTTCCTGAACCGTTGACCCATATACCAAAATATCGTCCGTGACTATCCCGATACCGGGTATGTCGCCCATGACACGGTGCATCTCCTGAATAAAAATGTCGCCCGCTGTTTTGATGCCAAAAGGCAAGCGTGTGTACCTGTATCGGCCCCACGGAGTATTGAACGTGCACAAACGTGAACTTTCCTCATCCAATTCTATCTGCCAATAACCCTGTCTTCGCATCCAAAACTGAAAAATACTTAGCATCAGCTGTTTTGGCAATAATCTCATCAATAGTTTTGGTTGGGAACGGCCCTCTTGTTATCGCTTTGTTTAATTTAGTCGGATCCAGACAGATTCTAATTTTATTTGTTTTTTTTTACGATCGTGATAGAATTAACCCACTCGGTAGGTTCATCCTGTTCCACTATAACACCTAACTCTACCATACGATCAAGCTCACTGCGTACCTTACTCTGAATTGCAAACGGAATCCGTCTAGGCGGATCTATGACAGGTTGAATAGACTTATCGACATGAATGAGAGCCTTTGCTTTGATCAACCCCAAACCCTGAAATACGTCTTTGTATTCGCTTACCAGCTTCTCTGCCCCTGCACTGGAACTGTTCGTCGGTGTGGCAATGTTCGTTGGTTTGGCCACGTTCGTCGGTTTGCCAATGTTCGTCGGTTTGGAAATGTTCGTCGGTATGGCCCTGTGCACCTCATCCACGCGTGCCAGCAGGTTCAAAGTCACACAAGCCTGCTTGCCCAGGATGGGCTGGCAATCCGGCACCACCTGGAACCGAAGCACACTGTCGTTGACATCAAGCAGTGCCTCTCCATCCGGCGTGATCCGGTGACCGGAGAACGTCACCAACGAACATCTGGTGTTCGCCAGCCTCCCCGGAGCGACTCTGTCGAAGACGAACCTCGGAAGCACGTTTGCCTCCGATCCAGTGTCAAGCTTGAACTTGACAGGACAACCGTTCACCCGAACGATTGCGTGCCACAGCTCGGCATCCCGACCAGCACCGCGATCGACGGCGCCCACAAACAGATCCGTTGCCAGTACATTGACTTCCGCCGGATCCAGGTCTTGCTCAGCATTGTGAGGGTCGGGCGCTTCGACGTGAAGCTCGTTGACTCTCCCGAGCCTGCTCCTACAGACCTTCCCGAAGTGCCCGATCTTCTTGCAGGCAATGCACACCTTTCCTTTCACTGGGCATCATCCCCGGCGGTGCTCAAAACCACAGTTCTGGCAGCGGATCTTGAAATCTCCTGCACCGGCGCCGCCGGCAATCCAAGATGGCGATTTCCAAGATGGCGTCGCCGCTGACCGGACCGCCGGTGCACCGGTACGCACATTAACATAATTCCGAATGAAATCTATGTCTTTACTTTCCACGTCTGATTTGGTGTCCTCCAACAGATCTGAACTGAACTCACTCATTTCACACATACTTATGCACTTTGTCAATGTTAACTCAGTAGTTTGAAGCAATTTGTTCCGCAAATTCACATTTCTTACGCCAGCCACAATTCGATCGCGCAAAAGCGACTCCTCCACCGCTCCATATTCACAGTCTTTGACTTTGTCCCTTAACGCTGTGATGTACGTCGCCATATTTTCTGACGCCTGATTATGCAAATTAAACTTATATCGTGTGATAATTATACTGCTTTTACCGACACAATAAACTCGAAATGCTTCAGTTAACGGTTTGATCTTGTCTTGATCGGCGAAAGCAAAAGTCATATTGGCAAATACCTTTTGCGCTTCCTCGCCAGCAACGTGAAGGAAGATGCAGCATTGCACTCGTTCTCCTTTCAATATGACACCTGCCGCAGTGGCGTATATATCATATGCTCTGATCCATGTTTTCCAGTTCGATCTTGCGTTGTTGCTGAGGACAAGCTGACCAGGCGGCCGCAATCCCGGCAAAGTATTTGCGGGCGGCATTCTTCCTCATCTGACACCATGTGAAAGTACAACGTCTGAACACTTTGACTTCTGTTTACTGAATGGTTTATTCACGGCGTAGGACACGCTTGACCCGCCGGCTAAGCTTTCCATGACGTCATCTCATTTGCATATCTCTTTGTCCCCAACTCTGCATATCGTTAACATATATTAACCACAGGTCTAGACGTCTATTACGCATATATCACAATCTCCATACAGAAAAAGTAAAATATTGATAAAACCACACCACCTAGAGACAAACCGCTTGGAACACATATAGAAAACATGTTTAACAACAAGATTATATTAGTTTTATAAGGTTAGGGTTTTGGATTTCTATTAATTTTGAATAAAACTGACATTTTTCAATGCGTGTATAGGCAAAGTCAATGGTGTTGCAGTTTCCCAGGGACACCAGTTTCCCAGGGACACATCGCTTCTGCACACGCGTCAAAATCGAACAGCATCGTCACTAACCTTATAAATTTAATATAATGTTTTTGCTAAACATGTTTTCTATATGTGTACCAAGCAATTTGTTTGTAGGTGGTGTCGTTTTAGAGATATTTCACTTTTTCTGTATTGTCTGTATGAAGACTGCTCACGGCCATTGACAATGCCTTGAGTTTGATGGTACGCGCAGTGCAAAATGACAGTTTTATTACAAATTAATAGAAATCCAGAACCCTAACCTTATCAATTTAATATAATAATTTTGCAAAAGATGTTTTCTATATGTGTACCAAGCGGTTTGTGTCTAGGTGGTGTAATTTGAGAGATATTTGACTTTTTTGCTCACGGCCATTAACAATGCATTTCAATGGAAGTGTCCCTGGCAAACTGGTGTCCCTCGGAATCCGCATCAATGGCCGTACGCCTTTGCTTTGCTCCCACGGCCGTTTTCAGCGCATGCGCAGTCGGAACCGTGATGTAGTCTGATAAATGGATACTTTTATCGGCACAGCGTTTGTGAAATGGGAGAGAACTCAATGATAGAATGCCGTCGATTTCACTTTTAAAGTTAATTAAATTACATGTTTTATTATATTTTTCAACTCAAAAGTAGCGGGTAATTATGAAGACGTATATAAAGAATACGGTTTGCTTCTTAAATTACGAATTTATCTGCTCATTTCATTTATGGGGCTGTCACATTGCGACGCATCGCGCAAACGTACGGCGACGTATGTGATTTTTTGCCGCTACGTCGGGATACGTCGTTATGCGTTACGCGTCGACTGAGAAGAATGTGGAACAGAGCATGGATCAGGAGGCGGCGACAGTTTGGTTTGTACGACCAGCTTCTGGTGGAACTCCATAATGAGGACACAGCTTCTTTCATCAGCTTCATGCGGATGCCTCCCCCAAT
This sequence comes from Branchipolynoe longqiensis, assembly GCA_030323885.1. Taxonomy (NCBI): domain Eukaryota; kingdom Metazoa; phylum Annelida; class Polychaeta; order Phyllodocida; family Polynoidae; genus Branchipolynoe; species Branchipolynoe longqiensis. The sequence continues at coordinate 40,144,792 of CM059197.1, forward strand.
GTTCGACGAGATGCTAGCCAGAGAGCCGATCGAGCCTGGCCTGAAGCTTGCCCTTACTCTGCGTCACCTAGCCTCTGGGAGCAAGTATGCCTCCATGAAGTTTGGGTGAAGGGTCCCCCACAACACGCAATCAATCATCGTGAGAGAGGTGTGTAAAGCAGTCATCGCCAAATTCATTGAAGAGATGATGACCTGGCCCACAACTCCTGATGGATGCCGTGCCATCTCGGAAAAGTTCATGAGGAGGTGGAACTTCCCCCACAAATGCGGAGCACTAGATGGGAAGCATATTGCCAGCCGTTGTCCCCCAAAGAGTGGATCCCTCTACTACAACTATAAGGGATTCTACTCTATAGTTCTCCTGGCGCTCATTGATGCAGACTACAAGTTCATCTGGGTGGCTGTTGGTGGAACAGGTTCGGCATCAGATGCGCAGGTTTTCAATGACTCTGAGCTGAAGGTGGGCATCAAAGATGGTACCTCTGGTCTCCTTGCCAGCGAGCCTATCGTAAACAGCCAGGACGCTGTACCCTACTTCCTGATCGGTGACGATCCCTTCGCCCTACGGCCAACAATGATGAAGCCGTACAGCTGGAGGGGTATGACGCTTGAGGAACGCATCTTGAACTAGAGGATTTCCTGAGCTAGGAGAGCAGTGGAGAATGCCTTTGGCATCCTGGCAAAGCGATTCCAGGTAGAGATAGAGATAGAGAGAGAGACAGAGAGAGAGAGACAGAGACAGAGAGAGACAGAGAGACACATCGACAGAGAGACAGCGACAGGGACAGGGACAGACAGACAGAGAGACAGACAGACAGACAGAGAGACAGACAGAGAGACAGACAGACAGAGACAGAGTGGTGCTACCAAAGACAATGGACAACTCGTACATTGTCTTTGGTGCTACCAAAGACCCTATAATACTAAGATGGCTCACTCAGCCTGTACTGTGTAATCAAAATGATCAACCCCACCACTTGGTGTGCTGGCTGTTCTCTTGGTTAAACAGGTGCTATATTTTATGTATATATGAATGTGAAAGATTTGTGATGATGGTGATGCTGATGCTGATGCTGATGATGATGTGTATTTGTTCATAGCAATTTCATATTGATGTGTATTCATACTTACCTATTTGATGTATAATATAATTATATGTGTTTACATGTGAAACACAACCAGCAGCCGGACTGATCAAACCAACCACAAGGTGGCACTGCAAAATTTACATTACCATTGGAGAGATAGGGAGTGAGCCATCTTAGCATTATAGGGTCTTTGGTGCTACTTAGGCGTCAGATAAATTGAATAAGGGCAGTTTGACAGAATGATGTTTTAGTTCCTAGAATTGTGACGAGATTACGACCTTATCCTAGGTCACGTGGCTGAGTAATTGAGACGCCATAAAACCTGGCTTGGTTCTCCACCAGTCCTGTAGACTTTAGGCTTGGCATAAAGCATTACATCATCGGACCATATATATGGAAGCCATGTAGGGAGGGACCAGTGTAGGTGTTCCTCCGAATGGCATGCACTAGTTTGCGGTAGAGCCGTCAAAGCATAAGGATAAGTCATCAAGGCATTAAGCGTAGGCCCCCTATAAGATATATAGGCCTACCAATCCCGGCATCTCCTTCGAGGTCGACATTTACATTCCTTAAACATACATGATTCAAATAAAACTCAAAGTGAGATGTCGGTACATAGTTATTGCACAATATAACCGTAAATTGATGGCCTGTGAGCTTATTGCTACCGACGCAGAATAGCGCACGCGTGGAGAAACACCTATACTGGTCCCGATGACGTAATGCTTTGTGTCAAGCCTAAAGTCTACGCGACTGGCGGGGAGCCAAGCTACATAAAACCAGAGAGCGTGTATATAAACAGATGAGAGGGACAACTCCCGCGAAAAACGGTAACACAGGCTACAGTGGCGTTCCTGGCGGTTAGTGTTGAACAAGCCTTGAGTTTGCCGCTACGCTCAGTGCAAAACATTTGTTTTTATTCAAAATTAATAGAAATACAGAAGCCTAAAATTATCAATTTAATATAATCCTTTTGGTAAACATGTTTTCTATATGTGTTCCAAGCGGTTTGTTTCTATGTGGTGTAGTTTTAGAGATATTTAACGTTTTCTGTATGAAGATTGCTCACCGCCATTAACAATGCCTTGAGTTTGCCGTACGTGTAGTGCAAAACGTGTATTTTATTCAGAATTAATAGAAATTCAGAACCCTAGCCATCTAAATTTAATATAGTCTCATCGTTAAATATGTTTTCTATATGTGTTCCAAACAGTTTGTTTCTATGTAGTGTAGTTTTAGAGATATTTCACTTTTTCTGTACGAAGATTGCTCAAGGCCATTGACAATGCCTTGAGTTTGCCATACGCGTAGTGAAAAACATCAGTTTTATTCCAAATTAATAGAAATCCAGAACCCTAACCATATCAATTTAATATAATCTTTTTGGTAAACATGTTTTCTATGTGTAATCCAATCAGTTTGTTTCTAGGTGTTGTAGTTTTAGAGATATTTAACGTTTTCTGTGTGAAGATTGCTCACTGCCATTGAACCTTGAGGTTTGCCCATATGCTTAAGCTGTTCAACAACCACCACTTGGAGCGCCACAGTCGGAGGCTGTTACACGGTCTAGTATGAGAGTTGTCCCTCTCATCTGTTTATATACACGCTCTCTGATAAAACCTAGATAAAAGATTCACCCTGTACTTGTAGTACACGGGTGAAGGACAACGTAGTGTAAATACGGGCGAAAATAGGTTTAGTATGGAACATGAACTAGAAACTGTGGCTCCAGTTTCAAATGGCTACTCATAGGCACAAAGTTGGTGAAATGGGCGAGAATGCAAAAAGACAAGATGGCGACCAGAGAGCGCCGTCGATTTCAACTTTAAATTCTATTAAACTATATGTTTTATTATATTTTTCAACTCAAAGGTAGCGGGAAATATTAAGACATTTAAAAAGAATAATTGTTGCTTCTTAGATTGTGAAATTAGGCTCTCATTTCATTTCCATGCTTTTTCGACCGCTTTTATATAAGGCTGGTATTCACCCGTGTACTACAAGTACCGGGTGAATCTTTTATGTACATAAAACCCTACTCTGCACCATCTGTGACAAAACTGGGAACTATCGGAACAAACCGCGCGCCATCTGTGGTAGAAATGATCATTACTAGTATGAAGTTCAGTATGTAATTAGGATCAGACCATGGTAAAAGATAATCAAGTTAGTTGAAAGTTGCCTGTGGAAACAGTTGAAATATAGTAGAAAATTAGTACTTTAACCATCCCCCGGTCTCGTGTCGTAGTGCCGACAAATATGCTTTATAACTGAGGTGTGGGTGGTAAAGCAAACACAACATTTGTATATCAACTAGAGCTAAGCTTCCATATACACAGTATGTGGCATGCGAATGCGAATGCGGCATAGCTATATGCCAACCCCCAATAGCCAATGTTTACTTTTTGAGCTGGGGAGATCGTTAAACAAAGAAACACACCAAAAAAGATACCCAGGACATTTGGGGTTTTTTGGGCTCCAAATTTGTGAAGGAAGATCAAAGTTACTATTGTTTTCTATGGCAAATGCAGCAGTAGTCACATTCGCTTCGATCGGTCCATGGATCGATCCATTTGCCGCATTCGTATTCGCATTCGGACACATGGAAGCACCACTATTCATTTGTATGCTTTTCAATCTATTGCCGCATTCGCATTACGTGTATATGGAATCTTAGCTTTAGCCTATAATCAGCTTTAAGTCTCAAAGCACAATATATACATACAGTTCCATTGTCCCATGGATCTAGAGTGTGAAATTCTACAATCCGATGGTGTTTTTGTTGTTAGATAAATATTAAGTTAATATATATGCCTATATTAGATTCCTTGATTCAGCAGGGGAAATTCCAATGGCGGACAATAGGCCTTGTCGGCCGGCCGAGATAACGCTAGGTAGCGCTCGTGTAATACTAGTCCGTCTGGGAAAGAGGGAGAGAGGGTGGAAGGGAGGGAGGGAGTGAAGGGAGACTTACAGACAGGAAAGGAGTGAACATACAGGCAAACAGACAAACAGTCATACAAGCAAAGACATTCAGGCAGGCATGCAGTCCTACTACTCCTAGAGTCAGTCAGTCAAATATACATACATGCAGTCATATATGCAGGCAAGGAAGAAGACAGAGGGTCATACAATACATGCAGTCATACAGACATTCATATAAGCAGGCAGACAGACAAACATACATACAGGCAAACAGATATACATACAAGCATATACATACAAGCAGGCAGCCATACAGGCAGTGAGCCACAGTACACAAAGATAGTAAACGAGCGCCACCTGGCGTTATCTCGGCCGGCAACCCCTATTGGTCTTCCCTCATTCCATTGCTCCTTGCTCTATCCTAGAAATACTGAGCACAAGACTAGTTATGACAAAGATAATCTTTATGGCATTGGTTTAACTGGGCCGGTTTTGAACCCCACAACCAGCCATGTGGTATAACATATTACACTTAGTTTGATATATTGATTGGTCGTTTCTTTACGGCGTGTCGGCAGTATAGGCCATATTCACAGCGAGAATTGTTTGGTTTTTATTCAACCATCGCTTTTACAGAATTCAAAAGCACAGAATCAATTTTGTGTCTACACTGTAGATTTAAAAAGCTCACAGTTACATAATTTGTGGCTGAAGGAAATAGAATTTAGATCAAATTTAAAGGTTGTTAATTGATCTAATTGGTTTAATGGACTATATGTGATGATATAGACCAGCTGCCCTTAAAAAGGCTACAATGTTTTCTTGTTTTACTTTTGTGAACAGGTTGCGCATGCTGCTTGCTGTGTAAAACTGTTGGCGCAGGGCCAAGAAATTGACACAAAGTAATAAAATATGTTTGAGTGTAGGTGGGGACTGACACCCAATACATTCAGGGGGAGGGTTCTCCTTGAACAGAAAAGCATGTGTAAGCCGCGAGTGGCCAATGTGGCAGCGCCTAAGGACCACTTGGTCCCGCCAAACTCCTGTGTGGTTATGTGGTGTTTTTCCCACAGATGGTTAATTTTTTTGCAGTTTATTGATGTTTCCATCTCACTCATGTTGCCATTTGGATTTGATGTGGGTGGCTATTAGTGGTTTCAGATGAGAGTAAGGGATCAGACACGACTCAACATCACAGTTCAGAGCCTCTTCGCAGCCCGATCAGCTCATTCGTTTCCTAGGATGCTGGCATGGCCAGGTACCCAGCACAGGTGGATGTCATATCCATCTGTTGCCAGTTGGTTCATTTTATAAATGACCTTTGCCACCATAGGGTGGTCTATTTTCCGTCCAGCAACAGCCTGGAGGCAGGAGAACGAATCACTGTATACAAGATAGTTAGTGTGGTTGGAAATCTGTACACTCCAACGCAAGGTAGAGTGTGCAGGCTTCTGCAGTGAAAATCGAGCTCTGATCGGGCATGCGAATGCCAAATTTTTTTCCTTGGCAAACTGCCACAGCAGCTACCCGGATTTGGTCTTTGGAACCATCAGTGTATATGGAGAGGTAGTCTTCAAACTTGTTTTGAATCTCTGCATGTAGTCTTTGATATTCAAGTGGATGTGTCCCACACTTCCTCAGTTCCGCAAGTCGAAGGATAACCGATGACTTCCTTAATGACCACGGCGGATGTTCTGGGACTTTGGCATCCTCCAACATATCCAAATCCCTGCCTAAATCCTCCAAATGAGGTTTTATTCAGAGCCTCAGGGGTTTGATATAATTCGGCCTGGCTTCATTGCGTGTCTCGAATAGACAATTGTATGCAGGATTCAATGCATTGGTTTTTAACTTGACTATGTATAGCATGGCCAGTTTGATTCTCCTGTTGTTAAGTGATGGTTTGTGTGTTACGACATAAAGGCTGTGAACTGGTGAGGTGCGAAAGGCCCAAGGGCCAAGCGCAGCCCCTGGTGGTGCATGGTGTCTAGCAGCCCTATATCCAATTTCCTTGCGGAACCATATACTATGCTGCCGTAATCCAGTCATGACCGAATCTAGGTTCAGTATACAGAGAGCAGAACATCTGTCCGCTCCTCATTCTGAGCTGGATAGCACCCGGAGAATATCTAGCGCCTTCAGGCATTGAGTTTTGAGGTACTTATTATGTGGCACAAAAGAAAACGTCGAAAATGAGGCCCACAAATTTGGTTTCCTCAGCAACTTTGATCGTAATGGGTTAAATTTGGAGATATTCAAAGAAATATGCCAAAATTAATTTGGATAAAATCTAGGTCAGCATTTTGGTTTTGAAAATTTGATGCTTTCACTGAACTATGCCACCGTAAAAAAAATGTGCATTTATGTAATATTAGAATGTGTGACAGACCAGTGGGATTTAAAAGTCCATAAGAATGCCCAGCCTTTACCTCTCAAATAATTAGTTTAATGACACAGTGCAAACACATTTGATAAAATAGCTTTTAATGGTACTCTTTTACGTGTACATACGTGTTGTAATATAATCAAATTATTTTATTTCAGATATGGACAAGAAACACAAGACAATTAATGATGCAGGGTTCAACCCAATAAATGGCTATAGATATACACAAAATATTATAATTATTGCAATTCTTGAAATAAGTGAGAACTTAAATTTTAATTAAAAGCCAACAAACAACCAGCACATGCTAAAAAAAAACACACTTTTTTCTTTGAATTTTTTTTATTGTGGAGACAACTTAGTAAATTAATGTTGGGTGTAATAATAACCGCAGCCCGTGTAATACTAAAAGTCCACCCCGCACAGTAACAGAGAATACAGCATGTATGCATATTAATAACACAGGAAAATAAATTCTAAATGTCTCATTCACTAGATTAAAGTTGCATAATCCGATGGTTTTGAGTTTCTGCCATATTTGTTTCATATAAATACATTAGGTGAATAAATAAAATTTACTTTAGCCTGAAGAAACTTTATTTTAAAGGATTAATTTTGAAGATATTTGCAGTTAAGACATACCAAATTAATTTTAGCATCCACATCAAAATACTGAACACAGTATTCCTTCTATGCAGTAGTAAATGTTTAATAAGTGCACCAGTATTCAAGTTGGATATGTACGATAGAATCTACGCAAGTGCTTTTGGTTTAGACAATTGGATGCTTTCATCGGACTATGCAGATCGAGGCCTATTTAATCAGGGCCAATTTCCATGTGCAAAAACAAAGTGTTTTTGTTGTCAAAGTTGCACAGTCCGATGGTTTTGAGTTTGTCATTTGTTGAGGTAAATATATTAGGTTGGTCGTTATAATCTACCTTAAAATTATCTAGAATGTATTATAAATATTTAACTTAGATACTGATGCACTTATTAAGCATTTGAAGGGAATGCGGAGTAAATTTACTAGAATCTGTGACTGCTGAAGCCTATGGTATCAGAGTTTTGGCATGCTTGCCAAAATTAATTTAGTATGTTTGCACTTCAAATATCTCAAAAGCTAGCCATTTAAAATAAAAGTTACTTCATACTAAAGTAAGGTAGATTATAACAATCAACCTAATATATTTATCTCAGAAAATAAGAAACTCAAAACCATCGGACTATGCGACTTTAAGTGCTGGTAGTAAGATTCAAGCAGAGAACCAGACGTATGTCAAATCTGATTGGTCAATGTCATTGGCTAAAGGCTCTCTGTCACACCTCACCGGACTGGAGAAACTGATAGAAAACGGACACTGTCCGGTGAAATACATCACTGTCCATTTTATATACGGTACAGATCTGGCGTGTCAGTTCTCTGTCCAGGTGTCCGGTGGCAAGTTTTGAACATGCACAAAACTTGTACCGGACACTGCCGGACTGACATGTATGGTTGGTGTCCGTTTTAAGTCCATTTAGTCCGGTACCCATCCGTTATGTCTCCGGTTTTCTTCTTGCAGAGTCTGTTGACGGTATTGCAGGAATTCGGTCAGTATATGTTTTCGGCGTGTTTGTGAACAGTCCGGTACATGTCCGGTCCATCTGTTTGACATTCGGTTGTCGTCTGGTGGCTATTTGTTAATGTACATTCCTTGTCTGTTTAGAGTCTGTTTCGTCCGTTGGCCTTTGACCCGAAAGCGCAACATTTCGACACATTTTGATACTGAACACCACCAGACTAACAAATTCTTTGTCCGGTTTATGTCCGTTGCTCAATCCGGTAAGGCGTGACAGGCACTTAAGGGAACAGTGTGTCCCAGAACAGATAAAACCTCACTAACTCCGGCTTCCACACGGCGTGGTCAGACTTCCACATGGCATGGTCAGAAAGAGAATCAAATGCGAAGGGCTCAGACCAGTCTCAGCGTATGGTCAGGTGACTCTGTAGAGGCGTGGTGCTTTGATTAGGGTATGCTTCAGAGTCAACTCCGAGACGTCTCCACGTCTTTTTTTTGACAATTTGCTTTCAATGTGTGACTCGTAGACGTCACACTTTTCAAGTAAGTTAGCTGTAATACATCCCCAGTAACAGGCATAGTGAGTGGAGAATGGAGTATTCTAACTGAGGCATTGAGCAGCTCACTTCTAGATGTTCCATCCCATGTAACATTTAGCCAGATACTGCCTGCCATTTGCCAATAGTGAACAGTTATTGGCTGATATGGGCTCTGAAGCCTGAGTGATTCTGAAATGAGTATTGACCAAGGTGGAAGTCGAGGTCGATAAGCATCGCAGAGACCTGACTGGCTCGAAACCTGTATTATGACGATAACATGCTTATTACAGGACGCTAGCTTTCAAACAAGCATTATCCATTTTGATCAGTAAAAACTGATATTTCAATTTAACCGTTACAAATAACGAAACAAAATATATTGGACTGATCAGTTTTATCGGACTAGGCAGGTCACAGGGCACTGCAATGGACATCGCCATTTAAAAAAATAGTGATATCAACACTATTTAAAGCTGCATAGTCCGATGAAGCATCAACATTTCAAAACCAAAACAATTATCCAGATTTGAGTCTACATAGCTAACTTAGATACCGGTGTACTTATTAAGCACTTGTTGCCATATATAAGGGAATACTGAGTCAATTCGATAGAACCTGTTATTGTATAAGTTTATGATCACAGAGTTTTGGTGTGCTTGCCAAAACTAATTTGACATGTTTGCACTTCAAATATCTCAAAAGTTAGCTATTTAAAATAAATGTTACTTCAAACTAAAGTAAGGTAGATTAAAACAATCAATTTAATATATTTATTTAAGAAAAATGACAGAAACTCAAAACCATCGGATTATGCAACTTTAATAAATGTATTTAGTGCCCTTCTGTCAAAAACACTGGTGGTAACAAATGTAAGGTTCCCCCCCCCCCCTCCCCTCCCCCCATACTAAGTATGAACATATGTGCCGTAATCAACCATTATACCACCTTCATCTTAACGGAGAGGGGTGGAAGCTCTAAGGCCATCCGAAGCCTTTATTCACTTGATGAATCATTACGTAAGGGCTTGTTTTAATAAATTTAAGCTAGCTCAACAATTTCAGGCTAATAACAAGACTACAAACAATAATCATCAATTCACACACTATTGTGAGATGCTTCAGTCTAATTGCACATGAAAGTGTCATATCACAACATATCTCATACATTTAACTTGTTTTAATAAACATGTCTATATATATGATATATACATACATATGTATATATATATTTATATATAGACATATTTATATATATATACATGTATATGTAAATATATATATATATATATATATATACACTAATATATGTGTATATACAGACATATATATATATATATATATATATATATATATATATATATATATATATATATATATATATATATATATAGTCAGGGATGAAAGTAATCTCGGCAAGAATAAAAAGAGGAAATCAAAGATGGGATGGGCGATAATAAGGTCACAACAATGACAGCACGATGCTCTTCAAGCAGGCTGTAATAATTGGTCACAGGCTGCATAAAGAGTAGTGTATGGGACCTGACTTCCGGTTACTTTCCACAACTCTCGAACAGTGCGATAGAATTTCCTCATTTTCACAGAAATCAGAACAGGGCCACCAATGCCAGTTCTCACTGACACTTGGAGCACCATCAAATGTTCCAAATCGTCCTGGAATTGCGTGGTATTTAAGAAATAGATGGAGAAAAGATGTACAATGCTTTAGAATATGTAGAAATATTGTTGTTGTTGAAACAATGCAATTTATCAAAAATTGAGGAAATCTATGATATCCCAGAGATCATTCATTCACCCCTGATCTATAAAAAGCGATTTCCTGCTGTGGCAGCAATGACATGTTCCCTGTGGCAGGAGAGTCATGAAAGGGATATATGGTGGTGGCAGGTAAACCCCAGCGAGCAGCGAGCAGGGTTCAGCGATGGCCATCCAGCTTCCTTCCGCCCACTGAGCCTCCTGCATTCGCCATCACCTCGTGCTCAGCAGCTATCCGTTGTGACCTTGTATCGTGAAGTGTTGGGTGAAGTCGTACTCTATCGTCGGGATCACAGCTTGCACAAACTTCAAGAAAATCATTAAGTACCTGCAGACACGTCAAGGAAAGCAACATGGAACAAGACCGGTGTCGCAGTTTGAGCGCACTGCCAGTTTCAGCTGACTGCATACATTCAAACAACAGAAGAAGTGAAATATCTCTAAAACCACACCACCTATTAACAAATCGCTTAGTACACATATAGAAAACATCTTTACCGAAAAGATTATATTAAATTTATAAGGTTAGGGTTCTTGATTTCTATTTATTTTGAATAAAACTAATGTTTTGCACTGCGTGTACCGTCAAACTCAAGGAATTGTCAATGGTCGTGAGCAATCTTCATACAGAAAATACAGGAAAAGTGAAATATCTCTAAAAGCACTCCACCTAGAAACAAATCGCTTGGTACACATATACAGGGATGAAAGTATTCTCCGGGGAAAAAAGCGGAAATGCAGATATTCTCCCATAGGTTTAGCATTGTCAGGGAATCGCGGAAAAATAGCGGAAATCAGGTTTCAACTAGCCTTGTTGTGATGCATTATCGCCCCACCAACACTCTGCTAATTCGATTAGTACATCTAAGTCATAAGAAGGGATTCGAACATCCACTGTGTCATACATCCATATTTAGAATTTTGTTTAAAATCAGTGAATTAACATCCGAATCCGGAAACCGCGAGATCTTTCATCCGCATATGACACTTTCCAAAACTTATAATTCATAGGTAGTGACGATGCGTTGATTTGCGCATGCACTGAACTGACAGTCAGCTGAAACTGGCAGGGCGCTCAAACTGCGACACCGGACACGGTAACCGAATGGGTAGAACAATGGCTTCACATGGGGAAGGTCAGCTCAGTATCAAGATAATGTGACTGAGTGGGAAATTGAGTCATTGGAGCAACACTAGAAAGTCACCATGAGTGTGCACTGTCATAAGTTGATACCCGTCCTGATATGACCGTAGATGTTACCAGAACGTAAAACGCCAACAAACAAACATGGAAAAAGGTATGATACAAGTGCATGATTATATGTTTGTTTGTTGGGGCTTTACTTTCTAGTGACATCTAAGGTCATATCAGGATGGGTACCGACGTATGACAGTGCGCACTCATCGTGACTTTATAGTGCTGCCCCAATGGGAGACCACGCTACCGGTACCATGACCCAATATCCCACTTTAATAAGAAAATGGTTCCGATAATAGCGAATGATGTTCTGTGACAGGAATCAGAGTGTGGTAACAGCAAACAATGTTCTGTGACAAAGAAAAGTTTCAACAACAGTGAATGATGTTCTGTGACAAGAATCGGAGTGTGATAACAGCAAACGATGTTCTGTGACAAGGAAAAGTTGCAACAATAGTGAATGATGTTCTGTGAAAAGAATCAGAGTGTGATAACAGCAAACGATGTTCTGTGACAAGGAAAAGTTGCAACAATAGTGGATGATGTTCTGTGACAAAGAACAATGTGAGGAATGGTTATCGACTGCAATGAACAAGGTGAAATAACAACGAATGATGTTTGGTGGTAATGAAAATAATACAATAACAGCGAATGATATTGTGAGAATGAACACGATGTTATAATAGTGAATAATGTTCTATGACAGGGAGCAGATTGTGATAATAGCGAATCAGGGGCTTAGCGGGAAATTATAATATTGTAAGCACATTGTTTGCCCATGCTTACAGAAAATAAAAAAATTGTAAGCACAAAATAAAAAAGTGCATATTATACAAGATTTAGTATGGTCAAAATATGACGCTGAGATTAATTGTTCACCCCTGCGAATGATGTTCTGTGACAAGGAACATGGTGCGATAACAGCAAATGATGTTCAGTGACAAGGAAAATAATGTGATAATAGCAAATGATGTTGGTTGTTGGAATTTTACATCCTGGCAACATCTAAGGTCATATCAGGATGGGTACTGACTTGTGAGAGTGCGCACTCATGGCGACTTTATAGTGCTGTCACACTGGGAAAACAGGTTGCCAGCACCATGACCCGATATCCCACTCAGTCACATTATCCTGACACTGAGCAAGCCAGTCCTTTTCCTATTCTATTAATGCCGAGCGCCAAGCTAGGAAGCAACAAGTATCAATTTTGTAAGTCATTGGTTTGACTCAACCGGGAATTGAACTCCCGATCTCCCGCACGAGAGGCCTGTGCTCCACTGATTTGGGCACCACGCCTGGTAACAACAAATGATGTTCTACTACAACAAATAAGGTGCAATAAGAGCAAATGACACCGTGACAAGGAAAAAGGTGCAAATACAGCAAATTCTTTTCTGCGAAAAGCACAGGGTACAATTACCCAACCTCCTACAAGCTCAAGGGTAAAGGATACATATGGACTCCAAGGTCACCACCTCCGTCTGCTACAGTTTCTATTATTTTCTTCATTACTTCTGCGTGTCTGAAAACAGAATGAGGAGACAATGTCATGCTTTGGAATCAACTGTGAAAGTACAGGTTGAGTGTGTGTGTTTGTTGTTTTAAATCCTAGCAACTTCTATGGTCCTATCAGGGTGGGTATCGATTGTGACAGTGCACACTCATGATCTAGATTTGATTATACATATGTAACTTAGATACTGATGCACTTATAAAATATTTGTCACCACATAGAATGGAATACCGAACCAATGTAATAGAATTTGTTACTCCAGAAGCCTATGCTGTCAGTTTTGGCATGCTTGCCAATATTTATTTTGTATGTTTGCACTTAAAATATCTTAAAAAGTTAGCCATTTAGAATAAAAATTACTTCACAACAAAAGTAAGGTAGCTTATAACGATCAATCTAATATGTTTATCTCAGAAAGTGACAAAAACTCAAAACCATCGGACTGTGCAGCTTTAATCCATAGATGCCACAAACACAAAAACACACAGACCTATGTAGATCTTCCTGACAAACAAGGCACCTCTTACCTGCATGGGTGTATAGAGGCGAGGGGTGGACCAGTGGTGTGGGGGTGGGACTCCATGGTCACCGTCTTCTTGGCATGGTCCTGACTGAAGTCTTCATACATTTGTTCTACGGTCAGGTCTTTTCGGTTCTGTTCAAATCAAGAGTGCAATCATTGCGTAACATAGGAGACACCAAAGTTGCTGTCCACCCAGCCACTACTCAGGCCCCTGGCCGTGTTATGGTGGGGGTGAAGTACAATGCAGCATTGACCACTGCTACACATAGTTACAGGATGGCAGTCTTCTACTGTATGTTGCCTGTTCAATATGTCACTTCTGAGATACCTAAGTTGGTGTTCACCCAGCTACTAATCAGGCCCCTGGCCATGTTAGGGTGACGGTGAAGCACACTGCAGCACGACATACTGCTACACATATAACAGGAAGTGGTATTTTTTATTCAATGTAGAATAGTTGTTAGCACGACTTCATTACAACACTTGTTTGTCTGATTAGTGGTATGTCAGGTTCCAGCTTTGATATCTTGGAAGACTTGTATTATTGACATGGTTCGTTTGTTGAGTTTTACATTCTAGCACCATCTAAGGTCACATCAGGATGGTTATTATTGGCATGGTGTTTCTATACCTCAGATTACAAGCCACAACTGTTATGGATTGATATCAAGTTAGACAACACCACCAAGAAGTTACATCTAATCTAATATCAACCTTCAATAGGTACGCCCTGTAACCTGAATGGACGAAACAACCTATTAATTAACTAAATTTAAAAAGAGGAACATAAAATAATTAATAACACTAAAAACAGATATTAGCACTTGCTTACTAGTGTATAAATCGGTACAAGCACACGAGATGCAAATATACCTGGCCTCACAAAACCAAGGATGAAAGTGGTAGCCGGCAAAAAAAAAGAGGCGGAAATCAGGCCGAATTTCCTGAAAAACGCGGATTTCCCCCCAATAGGATTAACATTGTCAGGGAATCGCGGGAAAATGCCAGAAGTGAGGTTTCAATTCTGCTTGTGACTATGTTGTCGCTCATGCCTAACTTTCTTGTTTGGGTGTTATGTACTACCAATGTCTACGGTCATATAAGAACGGGAATCAAACTAAATAATTTCTGTCGTATATTGTTTGTTGGGGTTTTATGTGCTAGCAACATCTATGGCTGTCATATATATTGGCATTTTGTGACCGTTACTCGATGAATACCAAAAATCGCGGAAATCCACGAAATCGCGGAAATCCACGAAAACGCGGAGATCTTTCATCCCTGCAAAACGTATTAAATATCATGCATACCTCATCATAGCCGAAGAGCCACAAGCGGGGTGTTTGGTAGTATCTGTCGTACGTAATGTTTAAGTCGTAAGTTCGAGTCTGTAGGATGCCGCTATCTCCAACACATGTTCCGTCATCCTTTGCAACCGTTCGAGGGTCCAGCGTTGCCTAAATACAAAAGCTATGTTAAGTTACTCGTTATAAGCTACTTTACTTTAGTTCAAAAGTAACTTTTTATTTATGGGGTTAATCTTGTAGAAAGTATTTGAAATGAAATGCTAAATTAATGTTGGTGAGTACACTGAAATGCTAGACACCAACTTAGACATTAGACATTACAAAAACTAAACAAAAAACAACCTCGTAATATTTATTTTTTATTTAAAATTTGTTACATATAAATCTGGGGAAGTTTTTAGGAGATTGTTGGGATGGGGAGGAAGGTGATGGAAGTGGGGGATGGTGGTGTTGACGGTGTTGGTGTTGACGGTAAGAGTTGACGGAGTGCCTCACCGCATCGTCTGCCTCCAGCATCCCACTCTCTTCGAAGGCGTCCATGTCTTCCGCTGGTTCCTCGTCATCCTCTTCATCCCCAGTAGCTTCCTTCTGCATCAGACCAAAGGGAAGCCGATGAAATATTACAGGGTCCATACGCATGTGAAGATATGGAATTCAAGGCTATTTCAAGGCTGTTTTTCATATGGATTTCACACACACAAAAACAATGGTGAATGGCGATTTCCGACTATTTAGATCAGTGGGGACCGTTTAATGGAATTCAAGGCTTTTCAAGACTAGTTACCCAAAATAGGTTCAAGGCTTTTCAAGGCTTTTCAAGGCCTTGAAATGGGGCAAGACTTTTCAAGACTTTCCAGGCCCCTTACGGACCCTGGCGATAGTTAGATAAATCAGATTCCTAATTCTTATTCATGTTGTACAGATCCTGAAACAGCCCGCTTGATCAAATAAATTCAGAAGAGGTAATTTAAGGGAGAAAAGAAGAAATTTTTTAACACCTCTCCACGGTTTTTGTCAGAGGGTAAAATTGGTAAAATTCTGTACCCTTAAATTTTCTGATGGTATGACTCTGTACCTTCAAATTGTTGGGATAATTTTTATTTAAAAAGTTCTTCAAGGAGCCAGAGACAACAAAGCCTCCAGAACCCCAGACACCCCCTCCCCCATTCTGCGTACCCTCAAATTATTGTCTGGCGGAAACACTGCTCTCATAAATGACATTCAATTCCATTACAACCATTATACCCTACCTCAATTCCCCTATAGTCCTTGGACCAAGTTCAGTAAGCCGCAATGACTCATGCATTAGGCATAGTATGATATGTACTTCTATGTATTTTTATGTATCGCTATGTTATTGTAGACGATGTAACCCTGTGCAATCCATCACCATGACAATTTTGTTAAACAATTATATCCTATAACATACGTGCATGTGCTTACTAGCAGGGCTTCACTGCGTCTACTTTTCATCAGGTTGTAAGTATGATCTAAAATTAGAATGCGGTATATTTTTATATCTTCATGTGATCATCATGGAAACTTTACTGTATAATCCACATTCCTCTCTCCGAGGTAGAGTGGGCAGAATACTGGCTTCCCAGGTGAAAGGTCGTGGGTTCGATCCCCGACCGAATCAAATCAATGGCTCCCAAAAATGGATACTTCTCACTACCTAGCCTGGCGCTCGGCATTAATAGGATAGAGCAAAGATTGGTTTACTCAGTATCAGGATAATGTGATTGAGTGGGATATTGGATCATGGTGCTAGTGGTTGGGTCCCCCAGTGAGGAAGCACTATAAAGATGCCATGTGTGCACGCTGTCACAAGTTGGTACTTGTCCTGATATGACTAGATGTTACTACGATAAAAAAAACAATAAACAAACCACATCCGTTTACTGTACCATTCTAAATATAGATAACTAGGTCACCGGCTTCACCGGCTATATTACATGATATTATTGATGCATAGTCCGATGGTTTCGAGTTTCTGTGATTTTTCTGAGATAAATATATCAAATTGATTGTTATAATCTACCTTACTTTAGTTTGAAGTAACTTTTATTTTAAATGGCTAAGTTTGGAGATATTTGAAGTGCAAACATGCAAAATTAGTTTTGGCCAGCATGCCAAAACTCTTGACACCATAGGCTTTAGCAGGAGCCGGTTCTATTAAAATTGCCTCAGTATTATTCCCTTCAATGTGGTAACAAATGCTTAATAAGTGAATCAGTATCTAAATTAGATAAGTAGAATCAATTCTGGATAATTATTTAGGTTTTGAAAATTTGATGCTTCAACGGACTATGCGGCTTTAAATTGCACTACCATGATTAAATCAGGTAGACACGATATGTCCCTGAAAGAATATTTAGATACTTTAATAATTTACTACTTGATCACCCACATTATGGTTTTGCTTTCTGTTGTGTTGTGTGCGTATGAACCCTTATAGCCGCCAGACATATGTCGATATTGCACTGACTCTAAGACTCGCAAGCCTCTGCGCTTAACATCAGCTTGCTGTAATATTTAATGAATATGTGTGACTGTTCTAAACCACTGCCTTGTGGTACAGGTCCTTGACAGAACCGAAGGCTAAGGGAGCAAACCCTAAACAGAAAACCATGTCACTGTGGCAGCATTAAGGGCAGTTGATGTATGCAACTCCCAACATCTCCCGACCAGCCACTGCAGGGACAAATAGTTTTGCGCCTGTCTTGACATTTTCTTGCCGGTGTGAAACCTCTATTTGCTCCCCGAGAGAGTGCCGCTGGTAACTTGCAAAAGCCAGCAGCACTTCAATACTTTTGCAGGCAGCTTTCATGAAATGATGTGACTGTCCAAAGCTTCCAAAGCATTGTGAATACATTTTTTGTTTGTTGGGAGTTCTACGTCATGGCAACATCTAAGGTCACATCAGGCTGCGTACCGACTTGTGCGTACCGATTTGTGACTGCATACTCATGACAACTTTATAGTGCTGGCCCACTGGGAGACCATGCAGCATGCACCATGAATTGATTTCTCACTCAGTCACATTATCCCAATACTGGGCTAACCAGTCCTTGCCCTATCCTAGTAATGCTGAGTGCCAGGATAGGTAGCAACAAGTTAAAATTGTCTAAGTCATTGGTTTAACTCGGCCGAGTTTCGAACTTCCTACCTTCCACACATGAAGCCTGCACTCTTTCAGCCACGGCAGCCGGTTTGTGAATAAATAAGACATAAATAACTCTTATATAATCTATGGTTCCATAAATAACTGCATTTAAATAGCATCGGCTCGGCATGTGCCTTGCACCAGCATGGATTTTTTTGTTATAGCCTAAGAAATCATTTCCACAAATCCTAAGACATCGTGGATGATTTCCTTTTCACTGAAAGCTTAAAAAGAAACACTTCATTACCTTTGCATCGAGCGTCAGATCCGCCATTGTTTCTGAAACTTGGTTAGCCCCCGTATCTGTAAATAAGTTCAAAAGGCACATTTTTTTATTTATTTGTAATATGCTAATTTGTTCTGATAAATCTCTTCAAAACATGGTCCCGTACATATGTTGAAATATAGAATTCAAGGCTATTTCAAGGCTTTTAAAGGCCGTTTCGATAGGAATTCAAGACTTTTCATTTGGATTTAGTCTGAAATCAGCATTCTGAATGGCGATTTTGGACTAATTTAAATCAGTGAGGACAGTTTATTGGAAGTCAAGGCTTTTCAAGACTTTTTTTTTGTTGGTAAATATGTTTATTCTACTGAATAAGTCTTTTGTCAGTGCCGAAGCACTGGTCTTCCAGCCAATTTTCAATTCAGGGTTATTTAAACAAAAGGTATATAGAATAAGGTGTACAATACCTGTTGAATAGACAATTTGCACCATGTAACACAAAGAAATTCTGAAACCCAAAAGTTCCATAGCAATATGGTAACAGTAGTGTCATATAACTAGATCAATATTAGTCAGATCAATGTGAGTATATACATACTATTTAGAATGTAAGCAGAAGTTATCTTCTGTATTCAGTTGGTAAATTTGTACTAAGTTTGAGTGTTCAGACTAATTACCCAAAATAGGTTAAATTCAAGGCTTTTCAAGTCCTTGAAATGGGACAAATGAAGACTTTTCAAGACTTTCCAGGCCGTGTACGGACCTGCAGAAATTGTATTCATCAAATAAAGAAAACTGATTCGTCGCCGGGGCACTGGTCCTCCAGCAATATTGTTACATTCATTCACATATATATTATAGTCTAAAATAAACAAAAGGTTGCTGCAATGAAAACAAAGAAGAGTGCTGCAATGAAAATAAGAACAGTGCTGCAATGAAAATAAAGAACAGTGCTGCTATATATGTTAACAATTGTGATAGGCTGCATCATATTGTACGGCCGGTTTCCACTGGTCTGTATTGGATGCAATGTGAAGAAACGACAGGAAAGAGAAATGTACGCTTCAATGCTTTGTCTCACTTCGATCAGACAAGCCTTATTTTGAACACTGCCTCTAAAGGCAGTGGACCAGACGGGATGGCCAAATGAGTTAGAGCGTCCGTCTCCCGTGCTGGTAGATCGTGGGGTCGTGGGGTCGAGTCCTGGTCGAGTCAAACCAATGACTTTAAAATTGATACTTGTTGCTTCCTATCCAGGCGCTCGGCATTATTAGGATATGGCAAGGACTGGTGTGCTCAGCGTCAGGATAATGTGACTGAGTGGGATACCAGGTCATGGTGCCGGCGGCCTGGTTTCCCAGTGGGACAGCACTATAAAGTTGCCATGAGTGCGCATTGTCACAAGTCGGTACCCGTCCTGATATGACCTTAGATGTTGCTAGGACGTAAAACAACAACAAACAAACAAACTAAAGGCAGTGGCAAAAACTAATGTTGTGGGTAGCATCTCACTGCGCATGATGCTTCACCACAGGAAATGTCTATTGAGTCTACATAATTAATTTACGCTACCTGTGCCTGCATAGTGATGTGTGTCCACCCAGCCTCCGTCTCCGTCAGACTCCTCTATAACACGCTCATACTCCTCCTGGTGGCTGTCCATCTGCTTCACGCGCTTGTAGCATGGCACTACAGGTCAAGGTCAAACAAGACATGGTCACAGTCAAACCAGCAATGGACATAAGGTCAGATCAACACACGGTCATGGTCAACAAGTCACAAGGTCATGGTCAAAATGTCATTGAATAGTACAATGGCATGCACAATATTTCGATACTATTATTATTTATCATTGGACCCTAGCAGACTGGACAGTATGGTTGAATCAGTAAGACTAAGAGCGCTGGGCTGGCCGGCTTCCCATGTGGGAGGTTGGTTGGTGGAGTTTTACGTCCTGGCAACATCTACGGTCATATCAGGACGGGTACCGACTTGAACTCATGCTCACCTTATAGTGCTGCCCCACTGGGAGACCAGACCACCAGCACCATAATTTGATATCCCACTCAGTCACATTATCTTGACACTGAGCCAACCAGTCCTTGCCCGATCCTAATAATGGCGAGTACCTGGCTAGGAAGCGTAAGTATACATTTTTAAGTCATCCCATGTGGGAGGCCATGGGTTCGAAACCCAGCTAAGTCAAATCGATGACTTACAAAATTGATACATTTTGCTACCTATTCTGACATTCGGCATTAATAGGATAGGATTGGCATTCTGCATTAATAGGATATGACATTCACAAGGAATGGCCAGCTCAGTATCCAGATAATGTAACAGTGGGACATCTGGTCATGGTGCCGATGGCCTCATCTTCCAGTACTGCAGCACTCTAAAGTCACCGTGAGTGTGCACTTTCACAAATCGGCACCCGTGGTGATGACCTTACTTGTGGCTAGGACGTAACGTAAAAACCTAACAATCCATTGATCAGTATCAGTAGAATATATTTACAGACTTGTGGCGGCTGTATAACACAGCCCCCTTTTTGTTGTTGCAAAACAGTCTGAGTCGGCATCAGAGGAGCAACACACTCCAACGGGTGGATGGTTGGCCGGGCTTAGGCACGGCTACAGGGTTCCCCCTCTTTTCAGGCTTCTTTTTTGATGCGCGAGAAGGAAGAACAGAGGCGGATGTGGGAAAACTGAGGCGTTTATTGTGACGCCTCGGGCAAATACAGAGAACAGTGAGAAGGAACAAAAACATATGAGAAATGTAAGGTAAACGGTACAAGCAGGGCAACAGAGGAGGTAACACAGGCTGAGGAGGCAGAGAGCAATAAGAGGGGCTCATGAGGAGCAACAGGCTCGTGAGGAGCAATACAGTAAGGGGCTCATGAGGAGCAGAGGATAAATAGAGGAGGGGCTCAGAAGGAGCAGTGTCAGAGTTGGTAGAGGGGGGGCCGAGGAGCCCTCCGCCGCAGAGGGGGGAGGGTAGGGGAGGGAAAGTTGGGTGGGTGGGTGGAGAAGAAGAGGGCAGAGAGCTGGAAGGCGGCTGGAGGCTGAGTGCCTGAGGGAGGCCGGCGGGCGGCCTTATAAGGGGGAAAGTGAGCAGTGGCAGGAGAGGCGTGAGTCGCTCAGGGCCGGGGGAGGGCGAGGGTGAGCAGCGGGCGTCGCGCGAGGCGCGAATGCTGGGTGAAAGCCCGGGTAGAGGGGGGGGGGGGGGGGGGGGGGGTGAGTCGCTCTCCCTTCCCTCGCATCAAACGAAATGCTTCGCATTACGACCGATGCGCGAGAAGGAAGAACAGAGGCGGATGTGGGAAAACTGAGGCGTTTATTGTGACGCCTCGGGCAAATACAGAGAACAGTGAGAAGGAACAAAAACATATGAGAAATGTAAGGTAAACGGTACAAGCAGGGCAACAGAGGAGGTAACACAGGCTGAGGAGGCAGAGAGCAATAAGAGGGGCTCATGAGGAGCAACAGGCTCGTGAGGAGCAATACAGTAAGGGGCTCATGAGGAGCAGAGGATAAATAGAGGAGGGGCTCAGAAGGAGCAGTGTCAGAGTTGGTAGAGGGGGGGCCGAGGAGCCCTCCGCCAAAGAGTAAGGAGAGGGCTCGAGGCGCGCCCGAGGCGGGGGCGCGGGGCGCCCGAGGCGGGGCCCGGAGAGGCAGGCCTGGTTGAGAGGAGGGTCCGGGGCCTACGTGGAAGGGGGAGCGGGGCGGCCAAAAAAGGGAGGCCCGCTCCTGAGGCCCGGGGGGAGGAGGTCCGGCGAGGGTCGAGCAGGGGGGCAGCGAACTCCTCAGGGCTGGGCTGGGTGGGTCTCTCGTGAGGCTGGGCTGAGTCGTCTGAGGTGTGAGGTGCGAGGTGATGATCCTCGGCTTCTTCTGGGCGGCGTTTCGATCGGTGTTCGCTGGGAGGCCGTCGGTGGGAGTCGCGGGGCTGTCGGGAATGGTTGGGGTGAGGCGCCGGGCTAGGCCCCCCGGGCCAGCCGGGGGGGAGGCCGGCGGATCAAAAATCCGCCGAGGCGGCCGGGGGTCTGGCGCTCACGGGCTTGCTTGGTGCGGCATCCGGCCTCGCTGTGCATTGTTAATATGCGCCGCACGTTGGCGCAGTACGCACAGACGTGCCGGCGCCTGTCTCCCACCTCGCCGTGAGCCTCTCCGAGGGGTGCCCGATCGCACGAGGCGGGATCGCGATTCCAAGCGGAGCAGGGAGCCCCGTGAGCGTGCCTATCGTAGGCGGTGCGGGTGTCGGCTTGCTGCCGGGGCAGGTGTGCGCCTCGGGCCCCATCGTCGCCTCGGGGAGCTGGTGTTGCCGGGGTGGTGGGCGTGGTGAGGGAGTCGACCCTGAGCGCGTTGAGGGCCACAGGGTCATGCCACCCCTGGGGGAGCCTTCCGTCCGCGATCCAGGAAAAGATGGTCTCCGAGTACCGGCGGACGGTCGGCCAGGGGTGGATGAGGACGTCTCTCATGAGGGTGAGGTGGTGTTGGTGTAGGCCCTGGAGGGATGTGATCCGGGAAGGATGGGTGGTTGACCATGGAGAGGAGGGCGAGGCTGTACTCGTCCTTGGTTGCTTCTCCGAGCTTGACTGCCTTGCGCCCCGCACCCCTCTCCACGAGGTCGCAAGGGAAGAGGTAATCGGCTGGGATCCCTCGGCGGCGCACGGTGCGATGCGCCTCGGCGGATGCGAGGATCTCGCGGACCGCGTCGGCCGCGGATGCCGGGCTGTACTCCTCGGGATCCTGGCGGTAGGTGGGCGGTGGTGCTGAGCTGGCGTGGGCGCGGGTGTAGCCCTGGTACTGTAGGTGCGGGCCTCCGGGCTGAGTCGCTTGAGGTGGAGGCGGCGGCCGGCTCCCGGCTGCGGCGTACGCCCGAGGCGCCGGGACGTGGTGCAGGCTGCAGGCGGGCTCCCGCCTCGGCGTGGGCGGGGGGCTCCGCGGGGCCCCTCGGGCCTCCCCCCTGTCGTCCAGGTCTCTGTCCATGCGTCTGGTGAGGCGGGGTGATGGCCTCGATGAGGAGGGCCGTCTCGCTGCTGGGCTGGCCCGAGGGTGCTGCCGGGGAGGTCGGGGCCGTACAGGGGACGGGGCTACCCGGGGAGCCCGAGGAGGGTCCTGGTGTGGCCATCCCGGAGGTCTTGGAGTTTCTCCGACTCTTCCCTTTGCCGCGGCCGGGCATGGTGCAGGGTCGGCAGAGGAGCAGCGGTCCGAGGTGGGAGTAGAGCCAAAGAAGAAGAGGGCAGAGAGCTGGAAGGCGGCTGGAGGCTGAGTGCCTGAGGGAGGCCGGCGGGCGGCCTTATAAGGGGGAAAGTGAGCAGTGGCAGGAGAGGCGTGAGTCGCTCAGGGCCGGGGGAGGGCGAGGGTGAGCAGCGGGCGTCGCGCGAGGGGCGAATGCTGGGTGAAAGCCCGGGTAGAGGTGGGGGTGAGTCGCTCTCCCTTCCCTCGCATCAAACGAAATGCTTCGCATTACGACCAATGACTTTTGAAGTACTTGTTTTAAGGACCCAAAAGAAGAAATTCCACAGCTAATGACTTATAATACTTTTTGTATAATTAATTGTAGGACTTTTTAAGTACTTAATTTTTGCATTTTCAAAAGTTAGTACTTAATAGGTTTTTCTATGACCAGTATGAACCCTGGGATAGTCCTATACAGCGTAGACTCATCATCAATCAGTCAGTAAATCAATCAAAGTAATATTGACCAAAAATAAATTAGGACAGCAGTAAATCAAGATGGCCAAATGAGTTGAGCACCCGCTTCCTGTTTGGCAGGTCACATGTTTCGAACTCTGGCCAAGTGAAACCAATGAGATAAAAGTTTATACTTGTCGCTACCTAGCCTGATGCTTTACATTACAGTATAACCCTGTTAAACGAAACTTGAAGGGACCCTATAAATTTGTTTGGATTAACCGATCATTGGTTTAACCGAGATTTGGCTTCGACTTTGACTTGGCTTTGGCAAAAACGTGGGTGCATTATGACTGCAATATACAATGTATGTGGACACTGATTAATGTTTATTTTATGTATATATACAGTATAACCCCGTTAAACCAAGCTTGGTTAAACCAAACGATCGGTTAATCGAAACTTTTTTCGGGGTCCCAGCAAAATACTACCATTTATCATATAAAAAAAAGTCTCAGATGACCTTATAACCACATGAAAGTTTGGTTTAACTGTACCGGAGGTGGCCTGGGGTCCGAAAACTTTGTTTGGATTAACCAATGATTTGGATTAATCGACTTTGGTTTCACCAACTTTTTTATATGATAAATGGCAGTATTTTGCTGGGCCGCCGAAAAAAGTTTCGATTAACCGATCGTTTGGTTTAACGGGGTTGTCCTGTATTAGGATAGGGCAAGGAGCAGTGGAATAAGGAAGCCTAATTGTCTGTGATTGAAATTTTCCCTGCTTAATCAACAATGTAACAACAAAACAAGCAACCGAGAACTTACCATTGCGTGTGATGAGATACTGTTTGTCTACAGGAAGGTAAGGTTTCACCTTGGATTCCTCAGCGGGAGCCCATTGCCAGGTGGGACAGTGGTGCACTAGGTGATCACCAGCCGCGACAAACTGCAACAACCATAGCTCAAGTTCAACACAGATTTTAACTAATAAATCAATCAACATAAAAATATAATGGTATTCTCTGTGGCGGAGTGGTTAGAGTGTCTGACATTTTTCTAGGTCGGACTCCTAATCTGAATGTCAGTGGTTCGATTCCCCATGCCTCCACCTCTGCCAATTTGGATTTCCACTGCTGTGTATAACTTACAGCGTCATCAAAGGCCAGTTGCTCTCATACCATGTCTATGTGGTGTGGGAGGTTAAAAATCCCTTGGGTCGGTAAAAGTGTAGGCTCAAGCTTTCTTTCGACAAACTGTCTAATGGTGAAAACAAGTCTATTCAGACTTATCCATAATAGGCAGTATAAATCTTCAAGAAAAAAGAACAAAGAACACCCACATGTAACATAACGGCCAAACCGGAATTATAACCACTTGACCCAGATTTAAACATTTCATTCTCTATAGTATATGGCTACTAATAATACATGTGTTCCGAGTTCCGCTGGTCCCTGAGTAAGGACTGAAGCTGAGACCCAGCACGCCAGGTTGCAGCTACATCTTAAATTTGAGGAAGGTGTTGGTGTTGCTGGGTGGATGTAGGTACTCCAAAACTAATTTTAGTTTTTCATGAAGTTAATTTGCAACTGGTGCAGTTAGAAAAATCTTACCATTCTGATTAAAAAGATATATATATAATAAGAAAAGTAAATTGGCCCATTAGCCCATGAGTTATGATTTATTTTTAGATGTTTAATTTTGTCCCCTTAATTTTTCACACAATTTTGCAAATGCTTAAATCCTGATGCTTGAGGCTGCCTGCTGAAGGCAAATTGCATTTTAATCAAAGCATTATTTTTGTATAGCTTATTATTTCTAGTACAAATTATAATCTCATTTTCAATAAATACCCTACAAATGATTTGTTTCTTTCTTTTAGCAATTTTACATAAAACATTACAAATTATACGATTTTCACGAACCGTCCTTAATATAAAAAAAAGTTTAACAAATATATATCTGGTTTTACATTGAGATGTTGATTTGTTGTTGTTTTTTTTAAAAGAGGAGAATGCTATACAGCGACAAATATTTGACATCTGGCCTAAAGAAAGACTTGAAATAACATTTCTGCCATTCTGGGATGAGGATCTGATCATTACACTCTCTAGGCTCTCTATAGATAAAAGATTACCCAGAGATAGGGTAAATGAGACCATGCCAAAAACTGCTTCAAATAGGAATTAACTGTGGGGTTGTGGTTCTAATGCGCAGTATTTATCTATATTGGCGTAGAGTTGGTCAAATGGCAGAGGATGCAAACAAACGAAAAATACCCCAACATTGGAGAAAATATGGCGGCCACAGAAAGCTCTCGATTCTAGTTTTAGAGTCTAATATTAGTATTAATCTGCACGATTTAAAAAACATCAATTCTACATTCAAAAATAGCAGGTAAACATAAAGATGCGAATAATATATTTTGCTTCTTAGATTAAGAATTGATGTGGCACTTTCCATTACCCAGAATTCCCACACTTTTTCTAATGGGATGTTTAGCACCCCTGTTACAGAATCAGGGATGCGGGAGTAACTAGGCTCCCTGATGCAATCCACCTATCCACACCCATCTTTTTATGTGATATTTACGGCAGTCTTATTTCAAGCATAAGACTCGCCCATTAAGACAGTACCTCTTCTGGTGTGACGACTCCAGTTTCCTTGAATTTAGATTCCTGGGGAAAAAAAAGAAGGATGTCAAAAGTAAGAAGGATGTCAAATGCAAGAAGGATGTCAAATGCTATGATTACACTTAATCAAAAACGGATCCAAAATGGATGATGCTTTCGCTCATGCTTTCGCTTTCAGATTTATAGCCACTACCAATCTGGAAAGTTGGTTAGCGTAAAGATATTGATGCTAGTCACAGGGTCCATACAGTCAAAGAATTGTTCTTTTCATGAAGTTAATTTGCAAATGGTACACTTGGAAAGCTCTTATCATTCTGATTCCAAATATATATAATAATGGAAAATTGGTCTATTAGTCCCGGAGTTATGGATTTCTTAATATTTAATTTTCGCCCTTAATTTTACACACATCTTTCATGATTCTGCAAATGCTTAAATCCTGATGTTTGAGGCTGCCTGCTGAAGGCAAATTACATTTTAATGACATCATTATTCTTTTAACTTATTATTTCTAAAACAAATTCTAATCTAAATTTTTGTCAGACCTTACAAATAAATATTTGTTGAGCAATTTGACATCAAACATGGCAAATCGTGTGATTTTCACTAACCGTCCTAAATATTTAGAAAATTATCTCTGGTTCTATTTGAGATATTGACTTGAAAATGTGTTGTTCACTCTAGGACTTTTATGAATAGGATTCTAGAAATTTTAAGAAATACCCCATTTATAGGGAAATCAGTAGTGAGTCAGGATGTAGTTAGGGACATAGCTTGGTTTTTACATTTCGCGGAAGGTAGTAATGGACTAATTTTATTAAGACCATATCCGAAGAAAAAGTGGATCATTGAGTGTGACTCTTCAATGTTGGCAGGAGGAGCATTCAGTAGCACACATTATTTTTCAGAGTTATATTCCGCTGAATTTTTAAGAAATAATAAATTTCATATTGCAATAAATTTGGTTGTAGCCCTTAACAAATTATATCCAAGCAACCCAGGAGTTTGTAATTATCATTAACACTGATAATGAAGCACCTCAAACGGTGTTATCCACTGGTGCTGGGAAAGACCCAGTCTTATGTGCCTGCACCAGGGAGATCTGGAGGTTTGCAGCTGTGAGGTGCAGGCCATTCATAAGGCAGGGAAAAAACTAGTACTAGCAGATGCGCTAAGTAGACTGTTTTTCGATCATAAATCAAAATTAACAGCGGATGGCTTATGCAAGAAACTTCATTTATCCAAAATAAGTGCTTGTCATGATAATAAAATATTTTACTTATTTTTATAAGCTCTTCGGTCTAACCTTATTTATTTGGCTTTTTTCCCTCACAGCTTACAATTGTGCGTTAGTTAACAGGCTAAGCAAATACTTCAGGGCAGGATTAGTGGAAGGAACATGGAGAAATAAAAGGGTGCATTTTGTGGAATATTTAAAATTTGGTAAAAAAACAAAAAGATAATCCTAAAAATCCCAAACTGAAGACGGTAATGTTGTATACTTTATACTTAAATGATAGGTTACAGACAGAAGGGGCTATACACAAATTATTTGTGTGGAGCTAGATCTTGGTTAAAATTAGGGGGGGTAAGTGGGAGATATTTGATAGCTATGCATTATTAGTACTTAAAAAAGGTGTATTTAAATTTTTAAATAATATTGTAAACAGAGCTTATCCATTAATGATCAAACATGTGAAGTTAATTATATTAGAATTTATAAAAAAAATGGGAAACCATGGCCTTGTATTGATTGCTGCTTTGTTGATTGGTTATACATGTTTGTTAAGGCAATCTAATTTGTTTTATTCCAAGATGCTGGGTGATGGCGATCATACGTTGCTGTGCAGAGACATCCATGCACACCAGACACACTTGATGGTGCACATTCGAAGCATGAAAAGCGCTTACAGACCAGAGGATAGCTACCACATCAAGCTACCTAGGGTACCGAATTCACTCTTCTGTCCCGTATGTGCATGGAGAAATTACTGTCGACACACATGTGTGCATGAGGGTGCCCCAGCATTTGTACTCTCGAATGGGGACCCTCTGACCAGTCAGGTCTTCAGCAAATGTATACGGATGGTGTTGAAAGGAGCCAAGTTACCCTGGTGGCCATTGGTCACTTCACATAGCCTACGTCGTGGAGCTGCCGAAGAATATGCACAAGTAGGAGTGCCTCTGGACTGTATTTAATTATTAGTTCACTGGAAATCTAGCTATTTTTAATTAGGCTGTTTTAATTATGTGAATAAAAACCTTGTTAGCAAAGGACCATCTGCTCTCCTGTCCCAATTTGGCTGAGAGCTAGATGATCCATGCCCTGTGTGTAAAGTTCTGTGAAAGAATGAAACTTTGACTGAGGTGTGCCTGGTGTGCTTCAAGTGTATGATTGTGATCACCCCCCCTAGCTGCTGCTTTGTGTCTTCAATCGCCAAAAAAATGTTCTTTAACAAAAAATGTAATTGACCTAATTACATAGATTATATATTCATCAATCTGCAAATAAGTAGTGTGGTAGTCACGGTTAAAAGATATACTCGAGTATTATACTGGTTTGTACTAACCAGGATATAGGAGGTAATAATTATTATTAGACTAAAGTAGGTATATACTGTAGTGTAGCCTGTACGTAGGTATGCGAATAACACGGAGCTTTCACGGTACTCGCTTGTCCCACGGTGTGTGCGCGGAGCACTGCGCGGTGCACATTTGACTATCATTTTACCTCTCTCTTGCAACCTTTATTTTAGGACTACCAGGAATCCAACCATATGGATGATTTAGTTCACATTTTGCTCCACTGCTACATCCAAAAATATTTGCTGCCTGATTTATAGAAGTGACAAAAAATCGTTATTCAAATTTATGTCTGTTTAAGTCACTGGAATTCTACCTGAAGGTAAGTTTTGATATTTTTGAAATTAGTTTATTTTGTTTCTTTATATACTTCTCTATATTAGGGTGTAATTTGGTGTCAATTTGAGGACCGGAACAGTGATTTTGAGGGCGGATAAAAAGGTGTGTATGTGAAAAAAACGCCACTTTCACGCTACTCGTGTGTCCCATAGTGCATGCGCGGAGCACTGCGCGGTGCACACCACACTTCAGCAGATGGGTCACAAACTTCAACTGGGTTTCCATTGAAACAATCATTTACAATGGAACCAAATTAACCATAAAAAACGTGTTAGAAAGTGTCACAACTTCCTTGATAATTGTCACAGGATGATGATTTAGGTAATCTGTTAACTTTGAATTTTTTTTTGTCACATACCTACAGTGTACGACAAGCAAATGAGCATCATCTGTAGACTGTACTGATGATCATGATGGCTCAGCTTGAAAAATGAATTGTTAGCTATCCATAGGCATAGCCGTATCAGAGGCTACTGTAAACAGTTTTAAGCCTGATATGGAATCTTTTTGAAGTTCCAGACTGATCAGTGGGTGTCACTGTCAGTGACTCACTCAGCCTGAGTGCAGTGAGTCTCAGGAGACACTCAGACAGGACAGGTCACTGGCACTGCCTAAAAACACTTCGAACAGGGGTAGAATCAGACTCAGAGGCCGGGTTTTAAGTGCCTCACAAATCCATATCATCTCGTCCAGTTACCTACCTTTAATACTGGCACCAATTCTCCAGCGACACTCAAAACCTTGCTATGGATGTACTGTTTGATATTCTGCATCCTGATATCTGAAACAAGAAGCCTCCTATGTCAGACAAACGGAACTCTGCATTCCCTTCCGGAAGTAGATTTAGCAGACTAGTACCATCATCTTTACCCTATAATATGAATCGTATAGCTGTATAGTTGGTGACCTACCTAGAGCTTGCAACTTTAATATCACGTTTCGATGGTTTAAATAACAATATCGTTAAAAAATGTATTGCAGCAGTCGTTTCAATACACAACCTCACGAGCTAGCTATTTAACGATATAATAGTTGTATACTAACCCAGTTACCATTGCAAAAAATACACAGTAACGATATAGTACATTAAACAATTTAATTTCTCATA
Organism: Branchipolynoe longqiensis; assembly: GCA_030323885.1. Lineage (NCBI taxonomy): Eukaryota > Metazoa > Annelida > Polychaeta > Phyllodocida > Polynoidae > Branchipolynoe > Branchipolynoe longqiensis. The sequence goes on from CM059197.1 coordinate 40,175,297, forward strand.
GCGATACCTAATCGGTTTGTTGTTTTGAGCGGTGAAGTCAAGTTGTGTAGACATGTTTAGACAGGTGGAAACTAAATTGTTGTGAATCTTTTTCTCGGATCTCAGCTTTTAAGTAAATTATTTGCAAGGTGAGGTGTGGAACCGTGTATGATACTTGTACTGAATTAGTGAATATGTTTCGCTTATACTAGAAACATCATAGCTGCCTCTGACTCTGTGCAGTGTCTGAGTGTGCTGCATTCTCATTCTGATAATCATAATGATTGTCGAGTCGAGTACTGTACAGTGTACTGTAGAGTACTGACTAACTAGTTAGTACTTAGTACTAGTCTAGTAGTAATTTACTAGTAGTAGAGTTATTACTAGTTCAGTAGTCTGAGTAGAGACGTGACTAGTCTGTACACTTGACTTCGTGTGACCTGTCACTTCACGTTTCGTCGTTTGTTAGCAAACTCCTTACCGTAGCTTATCGGATCCTATCCCAGGACCAGGTCCAGGATTAGGTGGATTTACTATTCAGGTTTCTGCTGTTGTTGACTGTTGTGACTTGTGTTGTTATTAAATGGGTTCGTCAATGGAATAATTATTTCTTCAGCGCTGACGCACTGCCACTGGCACTGGTAAGTCTATGGCTAAATATAGTAGACAAAACTAGATTACGTATTATCGTATACAATAATACATGTGTTTTTTTAAAGAATGCATTGTACCTCAATCATCAATGGAAAGAGCTTGAATTGAGCTTCGTCATACTCATGGTACTATTGAAGTATTGGCAGTAGTGCAGTAATGGTAGCCATCTAATCTTTCTAAAGTGAATAGCAAGAAAGTTATGTCGATTTGAAGTTGGGAAAATCTGTATCATTTTTGTTTGCCCCTTGCCGGTGTCATGGTATAAACCCCCTGCCAGATCGCAGCCCCTGCCGTGGCTTCTGCGCATGCGCAGAGGTTGTAAACAAGCTCAGCTCGGCTGCTGAACGAATACACACTGCCAGTGTCTATTAAAGATTAATAGAAATGCACAACCCTAACCGTATAAATTTAATATAATCTGTTCGTTGGATATGTTTTCTATATATGTTCCAGGGGGTTTGTTTCTGGGTGGTGTAAGTTTCATAGATATTTCACTTTTTCTGTATTGAAGATTGCACTGACACTCAGAATATCCCAACTTTCACTATTATCTCTGTTTTTAATACTTTCAGCATAAATTGCTCTTAGGTTACATTAAATACTTCAGATCTTCCTCTTCAATCGCGCATTAAGATATTTTTAATCGATCCACTGAAAGTTTTTAAATTTATTTTACCAAAAATAAATGCTTAGTCAACTGTCTTCACGGCAGGGGCTGCGATCGGGCCGGGGTTTTATACCATGACACCGGTGTCGCAGTTTCAGCACCCGGTCAGTTTCAGCGCCCGGTCAGTTTCATGCGCATGCATCAAAATCTAATACCATCATCACTAACCTTATAAATTTAATATAATGCTTTTGGTAAAGATGTTTTCTACATGTGTACCAAGCGATTTGTTTCTAGGTGGTGTGGTTTTAGAGATATATCACTTTTCCTGTATTTTCTGTGTGAAGATTGCTCACGACCATTGACAATGCCTTGAGTTTGACGGTACGCGCAGTGCAAAACCTTAGTTTTATTCAAAATTAATACAAATCAAGAACCCTAAGCTTATAAATTTAATACAGTCTTTTTGGTAAAGATGTTTTCTATATGTGTACCAAGCGATTTGTTAATAGGTGGTGTAGTTTTAGAGATATTTCACTTTTGCTGTATTTTCTGTATGAAGATTGCTCACGACCATTGACAATGCCTTGCGTTTGAGTCTATACGGGCAGTGGAAACTGACCGGGCGCTGAAACTGCGACACCGGCCTTGGCTTTGGCTTTGTTCTATCGTAAAACTGCTCAAATTTCATCAACTCCATATATACTATGATATAGTTTATTCTGGCATAGTTTATGTCAATCATGCTAGTCATATACATTTGAACAAAAACGAAATGTACTGTTATAGGTTGTGTTCCAAACTTCAAATCAAACAAGATACGGCCTAAACTAAAGCGGTAATAGAACCCACATTTCTGCTATTAACCTAGGCTATGTAGGTTTCCCGATGCAATTAAACTACCTACGTGTATGGGACATTTCACCTTTGAGCTGAGGGCAAATCAGTACACTTTTCTCTCTGGAATAATGTCTCATACTTACGATTATAAATATAGGCCTACAGGTAGAACTAGCACACTTCCACAGATCTATATGCAGGGTAGGTTCAACAGTATACATTTGTATCATCATGGCAATGGCAGCAGTGTAATGCGAGGTGTTACAAACAAATGGGAACATCCTGCCGAACTCGAACCCAAATTTATGCCATTCCAGGGTAAGCATTCTAACCATTACATTATCTAGGTTTTCTGACACAATTAACTTACGTCAGCCATGCGTATCTGTGTAACAGATGGGATGGCCGAATGAGTTGAGCGTCCGTCTCCCGTTTGGTAGATAGTGGAATTCGAACCGCGGGTTCGAACTGGGGTCGAATTAAACCAATGACTTAAACATTAATACTTGTCGCTTCCTAACTATGTGCTCAGTATCACTAGGATAGGGCAAGGACTGGTTGGATCAGTGTCAGGATAATGTGACTGAATGGGATATCAGGTCATGGTGCTGGTGGCCTGGTCTCCCAGTGTGGCAGCACTATAAAGTCACCATGAGTATGCACTGTCACAAGTAGGACATAAAACTCCACCAACCAACCTAGCTATGTACATGTATCATTTCACCTGGTGAGGTGAATGCAGTACACTATGGGATTATGTAATATTATGCACTTACTACTTCTAAGCTCCGACATTTAATACAGGTCCATTAATGATTAATTATTAAAGGTCCTGTTTCACTTGAGTGAATTTGACGCTGTGTTTCTCTTTGCTCACCAGACAGACTCATTCCAGTGACAGGATGGAGCCTTTTTCAGGTCTATGGGCCGACCTAAGGAAGTCCGGCGGGTAAGTGTAGATATTGTATTCTCTCAGCTTTTGTGGTATCATTGGTCATAATGTTTGCATTGCGTTTAATTCCCCCTTCCTGCCGTTCTGGTAATTATTTTATCGTTATGTTCAGATTTTAGTACTCGGCCTACAACTAAAGCAATACTCCATCTCGCCTGGGGTAGGAATCTCTTTTTTGAACAATTCTATAGGGGAATATTTCCATCTGTTTAAAGTTGCAGAGTCTTGGTTTTGAGTTTCTGTCGTGCTTTAAAAAAAAAATTGTTTTGTTTGTGGTACATTAGTTGATTAAGCAGAAGAAATTTCAAATGCGGACAATTTGTCTTCCTAATTCCACTGTTCCTTTCTCTATCCTAGTAATGTCAAATGTCAGGCTAGGTAGCAACAAGTATCGATTTTTAAGTAATTGGTTTGACTCAACCAGGGTTCGAACTAGGGGATTCGAATCCCACAATCTACCAACACGGTAAGCAGGTGTCAACTCTTTCGGTCATCTCGTCTGGGGAATATATTAGTTTGATTGTTATGAACCTTACTTGAGTTTGAAGTAATTTCTTATTTATAAAGACTACCTCTGGAGATATTTGAAATAAAAACATACAAAATTACTTTTGGTGTGATTGTTGAAATGCTGGACACCATAGGCATCAGCAGTAACAGGTACTGTTAAATTGACTTAGCATGTATTCTATGTAGCAGTCATTAATGTACTACTACTAGTATGTGAGTTGGATATATAAGATCAACTATAGGTAAGTGTTTTGATTGAGAAAATTTGATGATTTCATCGGAATATACAGGTTTAACTTAAGTGGAAGTTTAGATGAACAAGTTCACTAATGGCTAAATATGTCTTTTGAAAAAATCAAAAATATCTTGGGCTGATTTGAAAGTTAACATTCAATGCACATCCAGAGAATCGTGAAGCATTTACTGGAAGTCAGATTTCTAGGGAGTGGGACGTAGCTCAGACGGTAGCCAGCTGTGTAGGTGTGGGTCTTCCGATCGATCCATATTTGCAGTTTGGGATATTTTCCGTTCCAACCAGTGGTTCACAACTGGTTCATCAAAGGCTGTGGTATGTGCTGTCCTGTCTGTGGGAAAGTGCATATAAAGGACCCCTTGCTGCTTATCGGAAAGACCGGCCTATGTAGCGGCAGCAGGTTTCCTCTAAAGAAATGTGTCAAAATGACCAAATGTTTGACGTTCAATAGCCTATGATAAAAATCCATGTGCTCTAGAGGTGTTAAATGAAACAAATTTTCTTTCTTTTTTCAGATTTCTGTGTGCTGTTATTTTGTTGACCATGTTTTGTTTCACTGACTACTTTCGTTCCTATGATGGGTACAAGATTATTTAAATCTTTTACTGACAAAATTTCTCTTCTAACTGGCTCCGAAAATTTTGTAAATATGTATTTCCTTTCGTTGATTTTAGTGGGTTTTTTTCAAGTTGGTAATATCTCTTAATGTAATTAAAGTGACAAAAGTAATGGCAGGTGGAATTTTGACTTTAAATAATGGGGGGAAATTTAAAAAAAGAATTAATTGAAAAAAACCACCACCCAAACATTAAACATTTTCAAACTAAGAGAAATTGAATGTTTAAAACAAAATTAATTCTGGTCTTAGGCTGCCCAAGAAGGGCGTACTCATGTCGACGTGTGAGGCAGAGCTGACGCAGCTGATGCAGCAGATCGACGTGATGGTGCAGGCAAAGCGCACAGAGTGGAACCAGGAGCGACAGGTGCTGCAGGCGAAGCTGGATGTGAGGGAGCACGAGTGTCTCCTCGTCAAGGGCACCATGGATCAGAAACACCAGGAGGTAGGTGAGGGTAGGGCACCAGGGGGTAGGTGATGGTAAGGCTCCATGAGGTAAGTGAGGGTAGGGAATCAGGAGGTAGGTGAGGGTAATGAATCAGGAGGTAGGTGAGGGTACGGCACCTGGAGGTAGGTGAGGGTACGGCACCTGGAGGTAGGTGAGGGTAGGGCACCAGGAGGTAAATGAGGGTAGGAAATCAGGAGGTAAGTGAGGGTAGAGCACCAGGAGGTATGTGAGGGTAGGGCACCAGGAGGTAAGTGAGGGTAGGGCACCAGTAGGTAGGTGAGGGTAGGGCACCAGTAGGTAGGTGAGGCAGGGTCCGTACGAGGCCTGGAAAGTCTTGAACGGTCTTGACCTTCATTTGCCTCATTTCAAAGCCTTGAAAAGCCTTGAATTTAACCTATTTTGGGTAATTAGTCTTGAAAAGCCTTGGATTCCATTAAACCAAAGACCCTATAACACTAAGACGGCTCATTCCGTCTGTACTGTGTAATCAAGAGAACAGCCAGCGCACTAGGTGGTGGGTTTGATCATTTTGATAGCATTGGAGTGTCAGAAGAAACCCTGCTGTCGCTTGGTATGTGTTTGATGCGGTCTTAGGGATGTGGTGGGGGTGTAGGTATGTGTGTGTGTTGGTGGTGTAGGTCTGTGGTGGGTGTGTGTGCTGGGGGTGTAGGTGTGTGTGGTGAGGGTGTAGGTGTGTGGCAGTGGTGTAGGTGTGGGGGTGTGGTGGGGGGTGTGGTGGGGGTTTAGGGATGTAGTGAGGGTATAGGCATGTGGTGGGGGGCTTTAGGTATGTGTGGTGGAGGTTTAGGGATGTGGTGAGGGTGTAGGTGTGAGGTGGTGCTTACATCAAGGAGGGGGAGGAGGTTGTGAGGTGTGGTGTGAGAGTGCCGACTGAGGTGGGTGAGGAGGGGGAGAGGGAGTGCGGGGGAGGAAGAGGGAGTGTGGGGGAGGGAGGCTGAGAAGAAGGGGGAGAGAAGTGTGGTGTGAGAGCGCCAAGTGAGATGGGTGAGGAGAGGGATGGAGTGAGGAGAGGGAGGGGGTGAGGAGAGGAAGGGGGAGAGGAGGGAGGTGTGGTGTGAGAGCGCTGGGTAAGGTGGATGAGGAGGGAGATAGGGAGAGGGATGTGAGGGGGGAGGGGAAGGGTGGTGAAGCCGGGAGGAGGGAGAGGGGGAGAGCATGGGGGAGGGCAGAGGAATGAGGGAGGGTGTGGCAGAGGAAGGTGAGGACCAGACAGTAGGTGCAACATCGGCAAAATCCAAATGACAGGCAATCTCTCTTTTAGAAATTTTAAACACACCCTCTCACCTTGTAGGCCTATGTGTTACATGTGAAACACCAGCCAGCAGCCAGACTGATCAAACCCACCACAAGATGGCATTGCAAAATTTAGATTACCATGGGAGAGATAGGGAGTGAGCTGTCTTAGTGTTATAGGGTCTTTGATTAAACTGTCCCCACTGATCTAAATTAGTCCGAAATCGCTAGTTGGCATTTTGCCATTATTGCTTTTTTCCTGAAATCCAAATGAAAATAGTCTTGAATTCCTATCAAAAACAGCCTTGAAATAGTCTTGAATTCCATATCTTCACATGTGTACGGACCCTGGTGAGGGTAGGGCACCAGGAAGTAGGTGAGGATAAGGCACCAGGAGATAGGTAAGGGTAGCACACCTGGAGGTAGGTGAGGATAGGGAACCAGGAGGTAGGTATGGGTAGAGCACGGGGAGGTAGTTGTGGGTGGGGCACCATGGGGTAAGTAAGGGTAGGGGACATGGGAGTGGGTGAGGGTAGATTATATGGAAGTAGGTAGGGGTATGGCCCGGAAAGGTAGGTGGGGATAAGGTATGGTGAGGTAGCTGAGGGTAGGGGACCAGGAAGTAAGTGGGGGTATGGCATGAGGAGGTAAGTGGGGGTTGGTCATGAGGAGGTAGGTGAGGGTAGGGCATGGGAAGGTAGGTGAGGGTGGGGCACCAAATGTGTATGTAAGTGAGGTCAGGGCACCAGGAGATAGGTGAGGGTAGGGCACAGGGATGTAGGTGAGGGGAGGGCACCTGGAGGTAGCTGAGGGTAGGGCACCGGGAGGTAGGTGAGGATAGGGCACCGGGAGGTCGGTGAGGATGGCATGAGTGGCCCAGTGGGCTGGGGAGGGATGTTTGGTTATTGTCCTAGCAATATCTAAAGTCACGACTTGTGTGAGTGCGCACTCATGGCTATGATTATTAGTAATATTTCACCAATTCTTGCCCTATCCTAGTATTACCAACCAAGGTATTGGCAGTCTCAGCAGCGTTCGAAATAAGACATGTCCGCTTGTCCGAGTCAAGTGAGATTAGGCACGGACAAGCAGAATATGGTTTGAGCTTTTCCATTGGACAAATGACAATATTGAGCTGAAAATCATGATTTCTTAAGTTAACCGGGTACATGTTGTATATATAACACTCAACATTTATATAATAATATTTAGACACTAGAATTAATTTACAATTGACCAGGTAAAGAGTTTAGCAACTAATAATAATCATGATAATATCTGGAAAAGTACAAAATTCAAGCGGACAAGTAAAATTGTTTGCTCACTTCTATCACTGAAATTCAAAGCAACAACATTTGAACTGTTAAAAAAAGGGAAGAGAAATGTATGCCTAATACATTTTAAATTGTGTGCAAATTGTTGATTGTTGCTTTTGGACTGTTTGCTTGATTGTGTGCAGATCGGTCAGCTGCGGTGTCAGGTGGAGGCCAGCGAAAGAGAGAAGCGTGATATAGTCGAGGCCTACGAGCGCCAACTGAGGTCACTAAAAAGTGAGGTGAGTGAAACTTTTAAAAAAACACCAAAAACCAAAACATCTCTCCATTTGCAGTAAACTGGTCCATTTCTCTGACAATTATATTACTTGGAAACAGCGGTTCTTATCCTATCAGCGAGGTTTTTCTTTTTTCTTTATACATTAGTTGATTAAGCAGGGGAAATTTCAGTCACGGACAATTGGTCTTCCTCATTCCACTGCTCCTTTCCCTATCCTAGTAATGCTGAATGAAACGCTAGATAGCGACAAGTATCAATTTTTAAGTCCTCGGTTTGACTCGGCCAGGGTTCGAACCCGGGAGTTCGAATCCCAAGACCTAGCAGAACGGGAAGCTGCATAGTCCGATCTATGCGTCAACTTATTATTGTTAACCAAGACACTTTACCTAGATTTGATCCTCCATATCCAACTTAGGTACTGGTGCGCTCATTTAATATTTGTTTGCTGCACTGAAGGAACACTAAGTCAATTTATTATAACCTATCACTGTTGGTGCCTGTGATGTGTAGCATGCAATAACATATTCAGTTGTACACATGACAGAATCTGTTATGGGCGTGTGTGCAAGTGTAATGTGACGTTTAACATGTCTCGCCGTGAATATGGCCTATGCTGCCGACACTGCTTAAAGCAACCACCAATCGATCAATCGATCAATCAATCGTTTAACATGCTGGCTTGGATTGTGGCAGGTGGTATGGGTGGATTAAAATCTGGATGTATATATATGTAGGGTCCGTACACGGCCTGGAAAGTCTTGAATTTCATTTTCCCCCATTTCAAAATTCAAGGCATTGAAAAGCCTCGAATTTAAACCTATTTTGGGTAATTAGTCTTGAAAAGCCTTGAATTCAATTAAACTTTCCCCACTGATTTAAATTAGTCCGAAATCGCCATTCGCCATTGTTTTTTTCCCTCCTGAAATCCAAATGGAAATAGATAGACTTTTTTTCTTTCTTGAATTTCTATCAAAAGCAGCCTTGAAATAGCCTTTAATTCCATATCTTCATATCTGTACGGACTCTGTATATGTGTATTGATTAGATCACTCGTTTTAGGTTTTTATATGGATGTAATTGATATTCCGCAATAAAAGTTGTTCTATATTGAATGTCGCTAGGTGGGAACGATGCGAAAGGAGTACGAGAAGTTGAAAAAGCAGTACAGGCGGTTTGCGCAGCAGGAAAAGAACAAGGCTCTCACCGAGGTCGAGTCGTCGAGTAGTGAACTGCGCAAACTCAGCAAGAAACTGGATGTAAGTGTGAACCGCAGCAAAATCAGAATAACCTTTTTTTTGTAAATAAGTTTTATTCATATATCATTTGTCATAACCATAGCACTGGTCTTCCGACCGTAACTGTTACAGGTATATATCTATTTACACAATCTATTTTACATGGTTTATATAGTAAATTGAAGTTTGAAGTAAATTCTTAAATTAAAGTGTATGCAATGCAATAAGTAATGAAAATGAGGTGCATTAAATCATTTTACATTTACATGCAAGGTTTTAGTTGTTGGTTTAGGATTTCCAATTCAATAGATACTAATACTGTTAATTACTTAGTCTTAGTTCAATGTGATAAGATACTTTTTTTATTCATTATGTTGTTTTGTACGAAGTAGGATTTGGATGTTTGTATGGGGGTAATTTTGTGTTAATAAGTCTAGATGTCTTGACTATTGATTTGTTCTGTAGTAAATAAATCAATTTATTCATTGGTGTGAGGAATGAAGAATCCCGATGTTGGTTGGAAGGGACTTCTGTTATAAGATGCAGTCTGATCTTGAGGTTTTCATATAACAGAGGTGCCAAGTAGATAAAGAGTGAGTAGGGGGATCTCCCTAATACACGCATTGTACATAGGTAGAAATAGCGTGTCCAAAGGGGGGAAAGTGCGGAAGGGGAGTCGACCCCTCCCATAGGGGGATGGGGGGGGGGGGTGTCCATGGGAGTTCCCCCAGAAATTTGAGGGAAAAGGTGAAACAAACTGGTGCATTCTGACGAAATATATGCATCACATTAAAAAAAAAAAAAAATTTAAATGATTCTTTGGTGGGATCTTGCAAATTAAAAGCGGCTTATCAGGAGATTGGGGTTATTTTGCTATATTTTAGGGAGATATTCCGCAAAATTGGAGCACTTGGCACCACTGATATAAGACACTTCCAAGGACAATTAAAATTAAGAAAAAATCTTCACTATAACTAGTATAAGACGTGCCCTAAGTTGACTCCCACAAATGGCAGATTTGCGGGATGCCGGTCCCACACTTGTCTGAACTCTGTCTACAGTACATTTAGTTCTCTCCCGGCTCACTAGGCGTCTCCCTCTACTATATAGAATGGCTATATAGAACTTATTTAACTTCTACCTTGAGAATTAACGTTACAGTTCATATTCGGTTTGATCACTGCCTTGGTAGTTCATTTCCTTGTAAACTTGTGAATCGCGAGTTTACTAGAGAACTGTATCCTGATTATTGTGTTCGCGACATAATAAAGCCAACCTTAAATTGACAGACAACTTGTGCTTCCTTTACCTCTTGAACCTTCACTATTTGGGCCACAAATATATGGGTCGTTCTCTGAAGCTGGGTACCACATATTTGGTGTCCATGTTACGATGGACATCATTCTTTCTTTTTTTAATAGCAAGTCAAAATGTATCAACATTATGTTTATATGATTGATATATATGTAGTATTCTGCACTGACCTCTGAGGCAAGTAACCACATAGACAGGTAGGTGTGGGTAGTGTGGTGATATCAGGCAGCCTAGGTGGTGTAATGGTTAGCACACTGGGCAGGAATACAAAGGGATGTGGGTTCGAGTCCCACTCTAGGCACAATATTTCCCATTTTCATCACCCCCATGACACTGGTTGCCGTGACCATGATCCTGTACAAGCTATGCGCTGTATGGTTGTTGAACCTACCCTGTGTATGTATGTGTTAGCGCATTGCCTGTATGTATGTAATTGTAAGCATTAAAAGACTTACTATTCCAGGGGGACGAGTGTAGTAGTTTGCACTAACCTCTGAGGCAAGTAACCATATAGACAGGTAGGCGTGGGTAGTGTGGTGATATCAGGGAGCCTAGGTGGTGTAATGGTTAGCACACTGGCCCGGAATGCAAAGAGATGTGGGTTCGAGTCCTGCTCTAGGCACAATATTTCCCATTTTCATCACCCCATGACATATATATATATGTATACATTTATATTAACACATTTTTATTTCACATCCAGGACTATCGACAGAAGACGAAAGAGTGGGAACATCAGAAACGGAACTTCCTAAAGGAAATTGAAGTACTCGAGTCAGAGCGGAAAATGGTGGCCGACAAATGTGAGCTGGTACAGGTAGGTACCAGTTAGTCATGTGATTGAGCTGACAGAGTGAATGAGTGGTTTATTGGGGGTCTTTCCTCCCAGCAACATCTATGGTCATATCAGGACGTGTGAGAGTGCGCACTCATGGCGACATTGTGGACTCTGTAAGGAAGTTCTGTGAATATAAACACGGACACTTCACCTGCAGTTCCTCGAATGTCGTCTGCTCTACACACTCAGGGACTAGTTCCCACTTCTGGCACCGCGGCGCCACCTACAACTGGGCCTATTACCCATCTATCTATCGGGCACTCCTGAGCCCGATTTTACAACTATAATGTCACCATGAGTGTGCACTGTCACAAGTCGGTGCCCGTCCTGATATGACTTTAGATGTTGCCAGGACGTAAAACTCCAACAACTAACCAACCAACCAACCTTGGTATCACTTACTTGTGCATCCAATGTGTATTTGTTGCTATGCTGACAAACCCATTGTCGGGAGTGGTAACCTATTTGAAATCCATTCGCTACCTGAGTCTCACACGTAGTAGACCGTCAGCTCTCTTTTACTTGAATCAATATTCAGTCAACAGGTTTGCCTTCTATCATGCTTTACAAAGGAAAGAAGAAGAGAGGTGCAGCAGGAAATAAGAAACTGTAATCTATTACGGGAGGTGTCTTTCTCAATCCTAGTGATGGCTGTCGTATTACAAGCAAGCCCGCGGCTTGGGCACCGGTTTCCGAGTGGTAGAGATGCTGGTTCGAATCCTACATTTTGACTGACCTTTTGAGCGTAATGCCCCCAGATTGGCCGTGCTGACCGTTGTTGTTGATCTACTTTGTGTGGACTGGTTACTGACCTTCACGGTAGTCACTGCATGTTTCTTGGACCAGATGGGATGACCGAACGATTTGAGCGTCCGTCTCCCGTTTTGGTAGATCATGGGATTCGAACCCATGGTCGAGTCAAACCAATGACTTAAAAATGTATACTTGTCGCTTCTTACCCAGGTGCTCGGCATTAATATTAGGATATGGCAAGGACTGGTTGACTCAGTGTCAGGATAATGTCACTGAGTGGGATATCAGGTCTTGGTGCTGGGGGCCTGGTATTCCAATGGGGCAGCACTATAAAGCCACCATGAGTATGCACTGTCACAACTCGGTATCCGTCCTGATATGACTTTAGATCTTTCCAGGACGTACAACTCCAAACAAAAATACAAATCACTGCAGATTTCACACGGTGATTGCATTGGGTCTTAGATCCTAACATTTAAGTAGTTAAAGTTATAGTTGTGATGTCTGTCTGTCTGTCTGTCTGTTTGTCTGTCTGTCTGTCTGTCTGTCTGTCTGTCTCTCTCTCTCTCTATCCCCTCTCTGTGTCTCCCGCTCTGTGTCTCTCTCTTTCTCTCTTTCTCTCCCTCTCTCTCCCTCTCTGTGTGTCTCTCTCTTTCTCTCTCTTTCTATCTCTCTCTCTCCCGCGTTCTCACTTCACTCTGTCCCTCTTTCCCTGTCTCTCCCTTCCTCTTTCCATTTCCATTTTCCTACGGAAACTATCATTCTTAGAAAATAAAATCTGTCATTAGTTTCACTATTAGGTTTAGTTTCCATAACTTATATCATTAATATATGCACGGTACAGGCTATAGCAGATTATGAACAGGTAGGTTTACGGGGAAAACTACATAGCCTAGTGGATGATTCAGAGGTAGGGATGTATTAGTATAATAGTCCAGTTATGTTTGTTAAAGGATGTTCGTTTTGTATATAAATGCATACAGTTTTATTCTCTGTTCGTAGATGTACTGCTTGCATGTTTTTGTGTGTGCATGTTTTTGTTAATTGTTTTTATATAGCGTTATTTAAAAAGAAAAATACAAGTTTTCGACACCGTATGCCTAATCTCGTAGGCTTTGTTCGTTTTAAAATCGTGTATTATTATTATTAATATTATTATTATTATTATTGAAAGTGGGTTAAGCAATAGTTTAACCATTTTATCTGTGTTTATTTATGACCTGACCTTCCTGGTAGTCAGAGGCGTCGGGTGACTTGGCGGAAAGGTTACTCCCAATTTTATTTTTAATATCCTGACATAACCCCCCATTATTACCTTTTAAATATCAATTCCGTTGTTAACAAAATAAATTGAAAAAATCACACATACTACTACGAATACATCAGGAGACTACTACGAATACATCAATCGCTGAATTCAGCGAAAACTGAGTTTCCAAACAAGTGGAGTGGAAATCCTGTTTTGCAAACAGGAAAAAAAAGGTGGGCGTTGCACCAAAAACCTCCTTGCGACCAAAATGGTCACCCGGAGGTAAACAAAAATTAGCTTATGTTGTCGATCAATCTGTGACTGGTCGCCGACTGATCGATGACCATGGCACTGCTGCAACCACTTGGCGATTGATGGGCGAGTGGCTGGGGACTGATTTATGACGGATCTGCAATCAAACGCCGATCAGTCACAAGCCCTTTTATTTTCCGGTTCTTTTCTCTTTGGTCATGAGGAGGTTGGCGACATATGTAGTGTTTTTTGGGTCGCAAGAAGTCGCAAAGTGGTTACAAGCTTAGTGTGGCTGGGGCTTAAGCTTGACATGGGTTTGTTTTGCAGCAACAGTCATCTGGGTATCAGACACAATTGGACAAGCGACGAGACATGCTCGACTCAACTGAGCTGACTCTTCGCTCGCAGATCACCCAACTCGAAGGGCAGCTAAGCCGGGCTCGGGACACCATCAGCGGACAGGTAAGACTGCACCTCAAAGCTGCATAACCCGATGAAAACATCAAATTTTCAAAACCAACGCAATTATCTAGATTTAATTCTACTTATCTAACTTGGATACTGATGCACCTATTAAACATTTATCGCCACATAGAAGGGAATACTGGGGCAATTTAATATAACCTCTTACTGCAGAAGTCTATGGTGTCAGAATTTTTGCATGCTTGCCTAAAATAATTTGTCACATTTGCACTTAAAATATCTCAAAAGTTAGGGATTGAAAATAAAAATTATTTCAAACTAAAGTAATGTAGATTATAACGATCAACCTAATAATTTTATCTAGAAAATGACAAAAACTCAAAACCATCGGGCGATGGTACTTTAATCCATTCACGACGCCACCTATCGGCTCACAACCGCATTACCACTGCCACTTATAGATGGGTCGGCCTCAGAAACTGTGTACCACTTGTGTGACATGGAAACCAATAGTGAAAACATTCCAAATAATAGAATTTGTGCGATAGATTAAATACATGTAGTATCGCTAATATGCTTAATACACAGAGCAACCATAACTATTTGACTTGCTACCCTAAAAACCTCGGAATTAATCATTAGCAATGTAATGTGGTACATATATTCTGAGAACGACCCATATTGGAAGGACACAACGTAAATAACAAACTATTTGTTAGTGATAATAATGTAATACAATATATCTATTTTATTTTTTTATTTTTTTAAATAGACCAAAGCACAACAGCTCTCAGCTTCAGTAGCTCAGAAGGCGCCTACTGTGGGCCTTTAACTTAGAGACCATAAAATACACAGCTGAAATGGGACAGTTATTGAATTTACTGCTACTTTCCTAATTAGTTCCATTTCTCGCCACCAGGACTCGCAACTGGCACACCTGAAGACGACACTGGAGGAGATTTTAAAGTCGCAACGCCAAACGCTGGAGGAAAAGGAAGCTGCGGAGGGTGCTCTGAAACGGGCACACTCCAAAGTCAGGGTGAGGCTTGACCTAACCGATTAGCGGCTTACACAAACCAGACACCAAAGTCAGGATGAGGCTTGACCTAACCGATTAGCAGCTTGCATTAATGAAACACTAAAGTCAGGGTGAGGTTTGAACTAACCAATTAGCGGCTTACACTAAACAAACAGCAAAGTCATGGTGAGGCTTGACCTAGCCGATTAGCGGCTTACACAAACCAGACACCAAAGTCAGGATGAGGCTTGACCTAACCGATTAGCAGCTTACTCTAACCAAACTCCAAAGTCAGGGTGAACTAGCCAATCACCAGTGTGGGATTTACTCACTGATTAATAGTTACACCAATGAAAGACTAAAGTCAAAGTGAGGCTAAAACTAACCGATCATCAACGTGTGTTCTATTAACCAATTACATGTGCTTGTAGGTATTCACCTACGCTCAAATTGCATCTGGATGCCGCTTGGTATTTCTACAGAGGGTATCTGATCGTATAAGAACCACCGATGTTCTCTGAACCTTAGTAATCAGACATGGCCTAGGTCCTTGATCAACAATCAGTCGCTATATGTGGGTAATACTTAAAGTTGAATAGTTCGATGGTTTTCGAGATTCTGCCATTTTCTGAGGTAAAATACATTGGATTGGTTGTTGTAATCTACATTACTTTAGTTCGAAGTAACTTTTATTTTAAATGGCTAACTTTTGAGGCATATGAAGTGCAAACATGTCAAATTAGTTTTGGCAAGCACACCAAAACACCATAGGCTTCAGCAGTAACTGGTTCTATTAAATTGACTCAGTATTCCCTTCTATGCAGAAACAAATGCTTAATAAGTGCATCAGTATCTAAGTCAGGTATGTAGAATAAAATCGAAATAATTGTTTTAGTTTTAAAAATTTGATACTTTCATCTAAGCGAAAACTATGCCAAATTCAATTCGTTTTCAGCAATTAGAGACAGAGCTAGTGCGTTGCCAGTCAGAACTGGAAGCTGAGAATGCACATGCGCACGTGGCGGACGCGGCGACCGAGCAGCTGGTACGGAGCAACGAGGAGCTGGAGAAGAAGCTCTTTGAGAAAGATGCCTCCATAAAGTGAGTCTTTCGGTTTCAGTAGTCTGGTGAATCAAATTGCTTGTTTAGTGAATCAAATCACGTGCCTAGTGAATCAAATCCCTTCTAGTGAATCAAATCCCTTGTCTAGTGAATCAAATCCCTTGTCTCATGAATCAAATGCCTTCTGTAGCGAATCAAATCACTTGTTTAGTGAATCAAATCGCATGCCTAGTGAATCAAATCCCTTCTCTAGCGAATCAAATCCTGTGTCTAGTGAACCAAATCCCTTGTCTCATGAATCAAATCCCTTCTCTAGCGAATCAAATCCCTTGTCTCATGAATCAAATTGCTTGTCTAACAAATCAAATTGCTTCTTTAGTAAATCAAATCGCTTGTCTCGTGAATCAAATCACTTGTCTCGCGAATCATTTCGCTTGTCTCGTGAATCAAATCAATCGTATGGTGAATCAAATTATAGTGAACCCACATGTCTTGCCATTCCGGGGCTAACGCGCTAATCATTACGATAGCTAAGCTTACCGATGCAATCACCCTATCCATGCTTACAATTACATACAGGCAGGCAATGCATTTACATATGCATACCTATAGGGTAGGTTCCACCACCACCATACATCATGTAGCTTGGACAGAATCCTGGTCACGGCACCATGGCCTTCGGGGTGATATTGCGCCAAGAGCAAGATTCAAATCCACAATTCATGTCTTGCCATTCCGGGGGTTGGCATCGTAACCATTAGACTATCTAGGCTCCCTGATACAATCACCCTATCCACTCTTAGCTGTCTTCTATGTGGCTCCTTGCCTTGAGAGGTCAGTGCAGGCTACTAAGTACTACACTAGCGGTGACTTGTTACCCGGCCACACTGTAGTAGGTCACCTAGATGGAATAAATGTTGTCACAACATTTGCCACCTGTGATTTTCCACCCGCTACTTGCCACCCAATAATTGCCACCCAACACTTTCCCAGCCGGACTTTTGCCAGCCAGAACTTATATGCCAGCAGATTATATTATTGTGTGCATGTGTGTGTGTGTACGAGAGTGTGCATATGCGTGTGTATACACATGTATGTGTGTGAGTTTTAGTGTGCGTGTGTGCGCGCATGTGTTTGCGTATATTAGTGTGCGTGCTCTCAATCATTAACTGGGTGTGGGGAATGAATCGATAGAGCGCGGGCCTCGCATGCGGGAGTTCGAGAGTTTCATTCCCGGTCGGGTCAACCAATGACTTATATAATTGATACTTGTCGTTTTCTATCCTGCCGCTCGGCATTAATAGGATATGGCTAGGACTGGTTAGCTCAGTGTCAGGATAATGTGGCTGTGTGGGGTATCGGGTCATGGTGCCAGCAGCCTGATTTCCCAGTGGGCAGCACTATAAAGTTGCCATGAGTGTGCGCTGTCACAAGTTGGTACCCGTCCTGATATGACCTTATATGTTGCCATGATGTAAACCTCCAAAAACCAACCAACCTCAATCATTGTCCTGGAATCTATTCGGCTGTCAAAAGAGTGTTGATCAGACAATAATTGCTGTGTTTTTAACTGACTCATCTTTTGTCGGAGCGTTGATGCTTCAATGAGATTGTTGATGTGTTGTTGACTCACTGTGTGTTTTCATTACTAACTTGTTTTAATTAACAGAAAAATTAAGCAAAGCATCATGCAAGAGCAACACAGGATAGTTGCCAAGCTGCGCGAAGAGATAGATGGGCTGCTCACTGAGAACCAGTGCGTAAGGTTACAAACTAGTGCGCAAGTGCATGAAATTAGCTACACCTCACCTCCTATTCACACCCGCTTTGTACAAACCAATTATTTTTTTCGCTTTATTTACCGGAAACACTTCCGGTAACCAAAGTAAAGCCGTACCTGAGAAATGCTGGAACAAATTTGAACCATTACTGATTGCATGATGTTTTGCTTAGCATTAAATATGTTAGTGTTAAAATGTGCTTGTTTAGATACAATATTGCCATAGGCTTTCCATTTGGTGGAAGATTTATACCTTGAAGACCTGACCCAGTCTATGTATAAGCGAAATAGAATATCATCTTGATTTCGCTGATTTTCATAATTTTTATTAATCCGCAGTTTTTAGTATTTTTATAATTATTTGCTTAATTTCATGCTTTTTCTTGAGCCTTTACCTAAATGTCACACAATGCAATGAATATTGAAATAAGTACTGGGAGTACTTCAACATCCCAATGATAATATCCATGATAACATCGTGAAAAAGTTATGGAAATCATGAAAATTTGCTGTTGTTTAAATGCTCCTCTTTGGGTGCATAATTAAATTACAAATATCCAGAAAGTACTGTGAATGAAGTAACGGTTTACTCTTTATTTTGATACCAAAATTACTTGGGATGTATATTAAGACAACACACCAAAAGGCACTTTATTACAGGCACTTTTGCTAATTAGCACGTTCTTTTGCATCATTAATCAGAACAAGTACCAAAACATGCACTTTTGTTTTGCTTGGCACTTAATCAGCATTGGGTACACATGCTATTAATAGATCCCATTAAAAAGACCACTGAATGAGCTTTAATTTGGTATATGATAGACATATATTCGAAACAAAATCAAATTATGCCAAACAAAATACACACATCATGTTTCATTCAGTGTCAAAGGCAAATATTATTCAAGTAAATAAAACAAATCTTAAAATGTGAATATCTTGAAAAGTAAAGAGAGAACCATTCTGTTTTTTGTGTGTTATTCTGCATCTAACTAGCACTGTTTGATTAATCTTAATTAACTGCCCAGTTTCAAGATCTAAGCAATGACTGCCGGTACGTAATTGAAGCATTTATCTGTGTGCCTGGCTTCTGGTGATGGGTCGACCAGACGGTTTGGCCAAATGAGTTGAGTATACTTCTCCCATTTTGGTAGATCGTGGGACTCGAACCCTGGTTGAGTCAAACCAATGACGTAAAAATTGATACATGATGTCGCATCCTAGCCAGGCGCTGTTCATTATTAGGATAGGGCAAGGACTGGTTGGTTCAGTGTCACGATAATGTGACCGAGCGGGATATCAGGTCATGGTACTGGCAGCCTGGTCTTCCAGTGGGGCAGCACGATGAGTGTACTTCTTCCGTTTTGGTTGATCGTGGGACTCGAACCCTCGTCGAGTCAAACCAATGACGTAAAAATTGATACATGATGTCGCTTCCTAGCCAGGCGCTGTTCATTATTAGGATAGGGCAAGGACTGGTTGGTTCAGTGTCACGATAATGTGACCGAGTGGGATATCAGGTCATGGTGCTGGCAGCCTGGTCTTCCAGTGGGGAAGCACAATAAAGTCACCATGAGTGCACACTCGCACAAGTCAGTACCCATCCTGATATGACCTTAGATGTTGCCAGGACATAAAACTCCAACAACCAACCTGGTAAAATGCAAGTTTCCCACTGGCAGGGCATCGCGGGAAAATTACCAAAAGCCAAGCTTCATACAGTGCTCTCAAAACATAATTTTAGCCTCCAATGACCGGTCAGTGCAAACTCTGCCTATAATGGTGTTTTGACCCTATTATAATCTATGCTCAGTCAGTTACCTAAACATAAATATCCGTTTTTGTTGTTAGAAATCACTTTCTACCCTGATATAGAGAGCTGTGGCTTGACTCTTGTCTTCTCATTAGTAATAATCATACTTCTTTTTAGGCTGCCTTAACTGTCTGCTAATTAGTCTTAATGAAACTATTCTGCTTAGGCTAATTTACCTTTATGTATGCTAATTAGCCTTAATGGAACTTCTTTTTAGGCTGCCTTAACTCTGCTAATTAGCCTTAGTGAAACTGTTCTTTTTAGGCTGATTTAACTCTTGTGTCTGCTAATTAGCATTGATGTTTTTATTCAGACTTGGCTTAAACTTAAAGTTGCATAATCCGATAAAAGAATACTATTTTCAAAACCAAAGCTCTTACCTACATCTGATCCTACATATTCAACATGCATCCTGGTGTATTCAGCAAGCATCTTAGTGCTGCACTGAAGGAATATCAAGTCAATTCAATAGAATGAGTTTTGCAGTGAAACTGGGTCAACATAACCTCATGTGGAGCGATGTGGCTGAGTGTGGAATCACTGCACAACTCTGTGCAATTTGCAGACCTACACCGTCCAGTATTTTGCAGGTGCCAGTGTAGCTTACTGGTGCTCCTGTGCTATTCTGCTCAGTGCTGAAAACCCCGTAATATTCGGCACGTTGGTGTGCACACCAAATTTATTTTCCTTGCATTTATTTCAAATATCTCCAAAATGATGCATTTATAAAAAATAAAGTGATTCCAAATCACAGAGTGGGCTATAGCAGTCAGCCTCATCTAGTTATCTAAGAAATATAGCATAAATTCAATCCATTGAATTATGTAACTTTAACGCTGATGATAAAATTAGAAGAAATCTTCATGCTTTTTGAATGCCCTTCGGAGACTAAGCGTCGTAGTTACAATGTATGCACCTTGTTATGACGTCACCCTGTTTGGGGCTTGTCGCGAATGACGTCACATGCTGGCATGAATATTCAGTTAGTTGAAGAAACAGACTCAAAATCTATATTTAGAATGATGGCGTAATTGTGATAAGCTTGTCCCGAATGATGTCCCACAATAGTAGGCATATTTAAATGGGCAGTTGGTCGGACAAACAAACTAAAACTATATTTAACATCAAGGCATAATTTCGACATGTTTGTTGTGGATTATATCAGACATTGGAATAAATATTCAAACGGGCAGTTGGTCGGACAAACAGACTAAAATTCTATATTTAGCACAATGACATAATTGTGAAAGGATTGTTGTGAATTATGTCGTAAACTGGAATAAATACTCAAATGGGCAGTCGGTCGGAGAAACAGACTAAAAATCTATATTTAGGACTGGCGTAATTGTGACAAGCTTGTGACTGATATCCCATATAAGCATGAATACTCAAAGAAGCACTCGGACAAACAGGCTCAAGAGCCTATATTTAGCACTAGATTACATTTTGAAAGGTTACATTTAGGGAAAAACAAATCGCAAAAGGTTATATTTTGATAGCTTACATTTCAAAAGATTACATTTCAGAAACTTACCATGTCAAAAACGTTACATTCAAAAAGCTTACATTTTGAAATTGCCCTTATTCGGTGCCCTGAATAAACATCTGGTCATTGTTTTGGTTACTGGTTTCTGAAAACTGGTTTGTCTTAAATAGGAAGAGCAAGAAAGCAGAGCGGTTCTTCCGGGATGAAGTGGCAGGACTTCGCGAGAAGTTAGATGCGAGTCGCCAAGACTGCGAACAGCTGAATGAGCAAATGGCTGTCAAGGTGCGTTTATCGAAGCTTACAGGCTGCTTTCCGATTTCTCCTTTTGTTTTACTGCTTTTAGTTTAAAGGTACACTAACTCAACCAAGATAACTGACCATAAGTATCGTGGTCAGATATGACTTCTTTTGTATATTTTGAAACTAATTATTCTGTGGGCAGGGCTATGTGGTTTAATATAGGCTGGGGGTGTCTGGGGTCAAGCTGTGACTATCGGGGTCAGTCGGTGCTAATGGCCGTCCTCAGACTCAGTGAAACGATCCCTTAATGCTGCAGTCACACTACGACGACAGGGGCGATGACAGCCCAGCGACAGCGACTTCCGGTCTGTCGTCGAGTGTCGTCGGGTGTCGCTTGGCTGTCGCCTAATTGTCGCGGAGGTGTCGCCGTGACACCTCCGCGACACCTCCAGTTTCTCGACTGTCGCCAGGTTGTCGTCGGCTTTTTGGACATGTTGAAAAACTTCGATGACAGCCGATGTCGCTCGGCTGTCGATACGGTGTCGGTACAGTGTCGATACGGTGTTGTCTTTGTCGTTAAGGTGTCGTCTTTGTCGTTAAGCTGTCGTTGCTTCTCTCTCCATAGCAGCTGTGTGTGTGTCTCTCTGTGTGTGTCTCTCTGTGTGTGTCTCTGTGTCTCTATGTGTGTGTCTCTGTGTATGTGTGTGTGTCTCTGTGTCTGTGTGTGTCTCTGTGTGTGTGTGTCTCTGTGTGTGTATCTCTGTGTGTGTATCTGTGTCTGTGTGTGTCTCTGTGTCTGTGTGTGTGTCTCTTTGTCTGTGTGTATGTCTCTGTGTGTGTGTCTCTGTATGTATCTCTGTGTCTCTGTGTGTGTCTGTGTCTTTGTCTCTCTGTTGCTGTGTGTGTGTCTGTGTGTGTATCTCTGTGTGTGTCTGTGTTTCTCTGTGTGTGTGTCTCTGTGTCTGTGTGTGTGTCTGTGTGTGTGTGTCTCTGTGTATGTGTCTGTGTGTGTGTCTCTGTGTTGTGTCTCTGTCTCTGTGTGTGTCTCTGTGTGTATCTGTGTGTGTGTCTCTGTGTCTATGTGTGTGTCTCTTTGTCTGTGTGTGTCTCTGTGTGTGTATCTGTGTCTTTGTGTCTCTGTTGCTGTGTGTGTGTCTGTGTGTGTATCAGTGTGTCTCTGTGTGTGTATCTCTGTGTCTGTGTGTGTCTCTCTGTGTCTGTGTGTGTGTCTCTGTGTGTGTGTCTGTGTGTGTGTCTCTGTGTCTGTGTGTGTGTCTCTGTGTCTATGTCTGCGTCAATGTGTCTCTGTGTGTGTCTCTGTGTCTGCATGTGTGTCTCTGTGTCTATGTGTTTGTCTATGTGTGTGTGTCTCTGTGTCTTTGTGTCTCTGTTGCAGACACACAGAGACACAAACAGACACACAGAAAAACACACAGAGACACACACACAGAGACACACACACAGAGACACACACACAGACACACATAAACACACAGACACAGACACACACATAGAGACACACAGAGACAGAGTCACACACACAGATACACACACAGAGACACACACAGAGACACACACACACACAGACACACACACAGACAGACACACATAGACACACACACATAGATACACACACAGAGACACAGAGTCACACACACAGATACACACACAGAGACACAGACACACACATATAGACACACAGAGACACAGACACACACATAGAGACACACAGAGACACACACACACAGACACACACAGACACAGAGACAGACACACACATAGAGACACACACAGAGACACAGAGTCACACACACACAGACACACACAGAGACACAGACACACACATAGAAACACACACAGAGACACAGAGTCACACACACACAGACACACACAGACACACACATACACTGTCGTCCGGATGTCGTCCGATTGTCGTCCAACTTGGCCCGAATTTGCATATGTCGTCGGGTTTTCACAAAATCCAAGTCGCTGGGCTGTCGTCACCCCCTTGTCGTCATAGTGTGACTGCTACATTAAGTGATATAGACCAGGGAACACACAGATTGATAGCAGGGTTCGCCCAAATCCCCGAAAACCCTTGAAAACCCAAATCCCCGAAAACCCTTGAAAACCCTTTAATTTCGAAATGACATTCAAGAGTACTCGAAAAACCCTTGAATATCGCCTGTTTTCACATAAAACCCTTGAAAATGCCTATTTCCAACGAGCCTCACGTTTTACGCCACTATTGTAAAACTTGTGTTTGTTAATGCCATGTCAAGTATTGTTGTGATGAGTGTTTATCAAGGCGGCTGTTTAACTTGGTGAATGATAAACCATACAATGTAAATAAATGTTCAATAATATTATGTTGTCAGTTTTTTATTAATTTATTTATAGGGTAAACTAAAACATATGTTGTGTAGAAAGCATTGAAGAACTTGCATCTTGTGGTACATTTTGAACAAGCGAAACCCCCTTAAAAACTCTTGAAGAACTTGTGTGTCAAAGTCCACAAAACCCTGGAATTTTTGTATGAACCCCGTGATAGTCTAAGGCAAATAAATTACCGTAAATTGTCCAAGCAACTTGTCCGACCAGATAAGCCAACAGTAAATTATGACATGTAAAATTAATATTACTTTATTACTTGATTCTTTGAACATAGATTTGGGTCGGGTAAGACCATTTCAGATGTTGCATGTAAAAGATTAGAGGCATTTGTATTGGAAGACAAGTATTAATATTCAATGTAGAGGGCCTTTTGGTGTTACGTGAATAAAGTGGGGAGTGTAATGCTCGAACCCACACTTCTGCCATTCCGGGACTAGCATTTTAACCATTAAACCATCTAGGCTCCCTGGTGCAATCAACCTGTTTTCCTGTGTATTTTTCTTCTTTTTCTTCTTTTTTAAAAAATTTTTTTGGTCCATTAGTTGTTTAAGCAGGGGAAATTTCATGGTATGAGAGCAACCGGCCTTTGATGACGCTGTAAGTTATACACAGCGGTGGAAATCCAAATTGGCAGAGCTGGGGGCATGGGGAATCGAACTGCCGACCCTCAGATTAGGAGTCTGACCTAGAAAAAAGTCAGACACTCTAACCACTCCGCCACAGAGAATGCCAGTATGTATATATATATATATATTTTACCTCGGTATATAGCCTCAGGCTAGCCGCAGGCTAGGGAGAGATAAGCACATCCGGGTCCAGCAATTAGCATAAGCAGCTCACGGCGGGAGGACGTTCGCTGAGCTGCTCTGGCAGGATTTAACTACTACAACACTTTAACCAACTGTAAGTATTGCAAAATCGCGATAAACTTCCTAAGGATGGTTTATAGCATCCAATTATGAAAGCTTAGAACTTTCTCAGGTCCGATTTGGACATGTTTTGGGTGTTATAAAAAACACAAGGTTAGAACACTTATGTACAGAACCGAAACCGATACCGCTGGATAGCGCAACCTGTATACAGACAGGCAGAGATGTTAACCCGAGTTGCATCTCCTAAGGAAATTCCTCCGAACCCTAAAGAGGGTTTTGTTGGGGATGATCCTGGGTTTCTTTTATAGACTCCCCAGACCGGTTTTTGAGGCGAGCCTCCGAGTTTCGTAATATTTTCTTCAACTTGCTGGCGCAGAATGCCGCGGGTGGGAGAAGTGTACGAAACAGAGAGAGCGGGCGTGCCAATGGCCGCCCCTCCGTTTGGTTGGTTTCACTACCGATAAAACCTACGGCATACCATTAGCTTAACGCCTGTATACAGAACGGTGTAAACACGTTACTCTATACCATACGAATAATACCTCAACCCACTTTGGGGCTCACTTTGTGACCATGTTGAGACGATACCGGTATTAAGTAACTTTTTTGTTACAGAAACCGATGGCCACCAAGCGCAACAAAGTTCCGCCGGCAGCGGCAGAAGGCCGCGTGCCCTCAGGGTACGATTCGTCGCCGCCACAGACGCGGCCACCGTCCCCACAGCCAGGAGCTGGTCCTTCGGATAAGGATAGCGGAGACGAGGACCTAGAGGACAAGATCGTCAGGCTTATGGAGAAGTACAAACATACGCAACCCGTTTTACGGGTTCCCTCTCCTCCTATCCCAGACGACGACTGGGAAGACTTTTCGGATGACGAAACTGAATCAGCATTTGAGGTTCCGAAACTGAAAGTCAAGAGGCTCAAGAGACCCGTGAGTAGCTCAGGTGATGAATTCACCAAAGTCAACAAGAAGCGGGTTAAAAAGACCAAGAAGAACAAAAAGAAGAAGAAGAAAGACTCATCATCTGATGATTCAAATGACTCGTCCACGACGGAGTCTGACTCAGACACCGAAAGAGCGGGTGTCTATGCACGGATAGGGGCAAAAATTAAAAAGAAATGCCCGTTGGCGAAAGCAAAGCGGTTGCGTACCACAACCATGATGCGGGAAACGTTAAAAGGACATTTCCACACATTTAAACCCGCTGAGGTGATCAGTAAGCTGACCGAACAAATCTCAGGAATCAAAGGCGTTCCCGAGTCCATCAGCAAGGAAATGGATGCAGGTATCCATCTCTCGGATGAAAGACGGCGTTACGAGAACGCGTTGTGTACCATCCATAGAGCAGTGCTCGGAGCTCTCACTTCCATAACTCCGGTAGCAAACAGAATGCAAGCCGAGAATAAATTCTCGTCGCTTGCTCGCACCATGGATAAAGGCATTGCGCTGCTTACCGCAGCGTCGAACTTTATGACGTTTCGACGTTTCGAGAACGTCTTTAAGTCGGTGACCACAGATGCTGGCAAAGAAGTTGCCAGGTCTAAGAAAGTTACGGACAATGACGGTAAAGAATACACACTTTACCTCCCACCAAAGCCAGTGCTCGGTAAGCCGCTGGACAAAACCAAAATGTTTGGGGGACAGCTAGCGCACCTCTTCAAAGCAGTGGAGGTCGACACGAAAAGCGCTAAGAACACTGACAGGGGTAAGAAGTTCGACAACCCCGGCAAATTCCGACGCCCCCGCTCGGATTTTCGCTTCCGCCGAGGAGGCAGGCCAGGACGCGGAGGTCCATCCTTCGGGTTCAATCCCAGGGGACGCGGCAGAGGAGAACGACAGACCACGGGGTGGAACGAGAACCGCGGGTACAAAAGGGAGTTTACACCCAGACCCCAGTTCCCACGGCCAGGAGCCAAGTAGAGTCGACAACACAGACTTCTACCCTCAACACGGTGTCTGAAGAGACACAAACATATGTAAGCACATTTAAGGCAGGAAATATCCTGAACTGTTTACACAACTGGTGTAATATTACAAATGATAGCGAAATTTTGGAAATTGTAAAAGGGGTTCAAATACCCTTCACAGATTTACCAAAACAGAAAAGAGTTCCGTTCCCTTATAAATTTAACGCAGAAGAAAAACTACAAATTGATTTTCAGGTTTCTCTTTTTGAGACTAAGAGCATTATTGAACGAGTACAAAACACAGAAGGACAGTTTATTTCTAATGTTTTTTCTAGGCCGAAACCAAATGGCGAAATTCGCATGATTTTGGACTTAACCAAATTAAATGAGTCGGTTACATACAAACATTTTAAAATGTTCTCATTAGAAACGGCGAGAGATTTAATTACGCCGGAAGCCTGGCTCGCCAGTGTTGACTTAAGAGATGCGTATTACACAGTCTCCATTTGCAAAGAACACAGACAATTTCTGAGATTTATTTGGAACGGTACCCTCTTCCAATTTACATGCATGCCTAATGGTCTAGCTTGCGCACCGCGACTGTTTACCAAATTGTTAAAACCTGTTTTTGCAGTCATGGGTAGAATAGGACACACAATGTTCCCATACATAGATGATTCATTTATTATGGCAGAATCCTTTGATGAATGCCAAACGGCAGTTACTGATTTGTGTGCTTTATTAACAGATTTAGGATTTTACATTCATAACAAGAAATCTGTTTTCGTCCCGAATAGGGAATTAAAATGCTTAGGGTTTCTGATTAACACCAAAGCCATGACCGTATCTCTAACGGAACAGAAACTCCAGAAGTTTCACGACACAGCCTCCCAGCTGCTTGACATATCCAGGCCAAAGATTAGACAGGTCGCCGTCCTTATCGGGATAATGGTCTCGTATGCCCCGGCTGTTCTTTATGGAGCCGCGCATATCAAATCTCTAGAAATAGACAAGAATAGAGCGTTAGCACGCAAACAAGGTAACTTCGAAAGACCAATGAACATTTCCCGAGACGGCTGTAAAGACATTTTTTGGTGGATCGACAATATTGATAACTCCCCCAATCCCATTCGAATGGGTCAACCCAACACGGTAGTTACTACCGATGCTTCATTACAAGGTTGGGGAGCTCATCGAAATGATGTAGCCACAGGGGGTAGATGGTTAGATAACGAAAAATCAGACCATATTAATGTTCTTGAATTAAGAGCGATTTACTTGGGCCTTTTGAGTCTAATTAAAATACCTAAAAAGACGGTTCAACTTCTGACAGATAACACTACAGCTATGGCATATGTCAGGAATATGGGAGGTACAAAGTCAAAAGAATGCAATAACTTGGCACAGAGTATTTGGAACTGGGCGCAACAACATCAAATATGGTTAACCATATCTCATATCCCAGGTTCGCAGAACGTCCTGGCTGACAAAAAGAGCAGAGTCTTTCATGATCACTTAGAATGGAAATTAAACACAACAATTTTCAACAAAATTTGTCAACAATGGGGTTCACCTACGGTAGACTTATTTGCATCAAGAAATAATTTCAAGATTAACAAATATGTGTCATGGCACCCAGAACCATTTGCTTGGCACATAGATGCTTTCTCACTGATTTGGGAAAATGAATTTTATTACATTTTCCCCCCCTTTAATCTCATTACCAGAGTGGCACGAAAGATAAAGATGGATCGGTCCCACGCCATTCTGATTGTCCCCGAATGGGACACACAACCGTGGCTAGCGGGAATAGTCTCGACAGCCAGCGACTGCCTCAGATTCCCAAAATCCCAAGGAAATCTAACTCACCAAGGCCCTCTGGAACATCACGGCAACGTAGCAACAACACCATTGCTTGCATTCCTTTTCTGAATAAATACCTAGAACAATTTGGTTTAGACAAAATTACACAAGAACGGTTGGTGTCGCATGCGTGGAGAAAAGGAACAGTTAAAATGTATACCACATATTTGAAAAAATGGGGCGTTTACTGTCTTATTCAAAAGGTTAAACCGATGGATCCAACCATTGCCCAAGTGTGCAGATTTTTCAGGATGTTAGAACAAGATGGCCTCGGTTACGGCGCAATTAATGCGGCCAGGTGTGCTCTATCGATCATTCTCCCCAGGTTAGGGGGAGAAACAATGGGTAAACATCACGTAATACACTGGGTACTAAGGGGGATTTATGAACGAAACCCACCTAAACCAAAATACGACCGATTTTGGGATGTGTCACTGGTCTTCAAACTGTTTTAAGGATTGGCCACATAATAGATTTCTAGACATAAAACAATTAGGGTTTAAGTTAGCACTTTTATTACTGTTAGTCACAGGTCATCGAGGCCAAACTATAGTGGCACTTTCACTCGATGGACTGGAAATAGATAGAAGGCAAGCCACCTTCGATTTAACAACATTGTTAAAATCTAATCGCATAGGCGACCCTTTGTCATCAATTGATGTAACGCAATTCAAGGACAATCCAAAACTGTGTGTAGTTTCTGCGATTAGAACATATATATCCAAGACACAAGGAGTTAGAAACTCAAGACAATTATTGATAAGCTTTATTAAGCCACACAAGGGCATTTCAAGGGACACACTTGCCCGTTGGACAATTAATGTGCTAAAGCTGGCAGGAGTGAATACGGACAAATATGCGTCACACTCAACGAGAGGAGCCATGGTGTCAAAAGCACGCCTCCTAGGAATTTCGGTCAAGCGCATCCTAGCGCATGCAGGGTGGAAGACCGAACGATCGTTTGCTAGACATTATAACAAGCGTCTGGAGAAGCCCAGTGGTGTCGCACAATGACTGCTACAGCATTAAAGGTCAAAAGGTGAGAACATAAGCATAGTCACAAATAGTGATTTTAACAATGTTCCATACCAAACAAATAATCAGAATAACATAACAATAACAATGAAATATCAGGATAAAATGATATTACGTAAAGTCTCCCTAGCCTGCGGCTAGCCTGAGGCTATATACCGAGGTAAAATAGATTAGTTAGACGAATCTTACCTTGGTATAGATGATGGATAACTATTGTTTTCCCGAGGTATAAGCCTCGGCTAGACGTGGGTGAGGGCCCACCCTCCACACCCTACCACGTCTAGTCTGTTGCTTGTACAAAGGAAACATTAGTTTTTTCAAGAATTTATTAGAGATCATTTTATCCTGAATTAGTAGGTAAAGATTGCTGGACCCGGATGTGCTTATCTCTCCCTCACCCACGTCTAGCCGAGGCTTATACCTCGGGAAAACAATAGTTATCCATCATCTATACCAAGGTAAGATTCGTCTAACTAATCTATATATATATTAATGCAGGCAGTAGGCCTATCTTACGAAAGCAGTGTGTATATATATTATATGTACACACCAAAAACCTGTTTTCCTATATGTATATATATAAATTGCCGTAAATTGTCCAAGCAACTTGTCCGACCAGATAAGTCAACAGTAAATTATGGCATGTAATTTTGGCAAGCATGCCAAAACTCTGACATCATAGGCTTATGCAGAAACAGGTTCTGTTAAATTGATTCAGTATGCTCTTCTATGTGGCAACAAATGCTTAATAAGTGTCTCAGTATCTAAGTTAGATATGTGGAATCAAATCTAGGTGAGTGTTTTCGTTTAAAAAATGTGATGCTTAATCGGAATATGCAACTTTCATGAAATATTGTTTAGGTGCCAATAGCTTTTCTATGGTGCACAATTTTTCCAGATAAAAGAGATACGAACTTTAGACGGACAACATCTGTGGGTTCTGAAGACCCGTTTCGTTCAGGTACAGATGCGTAATAGTGTAACAGACCTGTAGTGTTTGCAGTGAAGGTACCACAATGCTAAATTCGACATGGCCTATCATGTAACACGATAACCAGACTAGTGTTTGCAGTGAAGGTACCACAATTCTGAATCTAACATGGCCTACTGAATAGTAGGATAACCAGACTGTGGTGTTTATGCATGAAGGTACCACAATGCTAAATCTGATATGGCTTTCTCTGCAGCAGGATACTTGTTGCCTACTGTTTAGCACAATAACTGGACTGTTTCATTTGCAATGAAGGTACCGCAATGCTAAATCTGACATGCCTACTATGTAACGTGGTAATAGACCTGTAGTGTTTGCAGTGATGACTGCTTGTTGGAGTTTTACGACCTGGCAACATCTACGGTCATATCAGGACGGGATTTGCAGTGATGATATTGCAACATTAAAAATCTGGTCACCTGACTTTAGCATGTATTTTTTTACAGGAGTATTCGCTATATCTTAACAAAATATTAAAATTCTAGAAATATTAACTGTAACTTTGCAGTTAGAATTATAAAGAATAACCGTGACAGCTGGGAAGGGCCATTAAGGCTGAATGACACTAATAGTCACAGCTTGACTACAGCGCCCTCAGCCTTGGTTGAGCCCTCACTAATGCGCTGCGAATAGGATGTGTAAAGATATATACCAACCATGACTCGTCATATTCAATCATGATAATTGTGAATAAGTAGAGTTGTGCTCTCCCCCTTAAATCTGACATGGCATACTGTGTAACGGTAATAATAGACCTGTAATATTTGTAGCAGGGTATGCAGGTATTGCAATAACTCAGGGAGTTTGACGCCCCTGCCCTGCAGAGTTGTAAACCACTGCCTTGTGGTACAGGTTGTTGACAGAACCGAAGACTAAGGGAGCAAATCCTGAACAGGAAACCATGTCACTGTGGCAGCATCAAGGGCGGTTGATGTATGGAACTCCCAACATCTCCCGACCAGCCACTGCAGGGACAAATAAGTTTTACGCCTGTCTCGACATGTTCTTTGATCCCTGAGAGAGTGCCGCTGGTAACTTGCAAAAGCCAGCAGCACTTCAAAACCTTTGCAGGCAGCTTTCATGAAATGGACAGTCAAGTAATGAAAGCAGTCTTTGTCGCATCACGACCGACAGCATGATGATGATGATGATGATGATGATGATGATGAATCTTTGTAGCGAAGGTGTCACAACCCTAATCTGACTTAGCCTACTGTTTAATATGATAACATCATTGTGATTTTTGTCATGAAGGTGCCACAATGCCAAATCTGACATGGTCTACTGTGTAACACGATAAGAAAACCCACATTGGCAGTGAAGATACCACAGTGCTACTATGTAACATGATAATAGAACTGTAACATTTGCAGTGGAGATACCACAAATGCTAATTCTGAGCACGCCTACTGTAGTGTTTGCAGTGAAGGTACCACAGCTCTAAATCTGACTTGACATATCAGTTTTACAGTAACAGAACTGTCGTAACGCTAAATCTGACCTGGCCTACTGCGTAGCACAGTAATAGAGTTGTAGGGTTTGAGGTGTTGCTTCACTAAATCCACCATGGCTTATGAATATAAATGAAAACACTTGTAGGACATTGACAATAATCCTAAGTGTTTATCCTAGATAAAAGATTCACCCCAAAGGCCCCTACTTGCAGTATGGGTGAAAAACAACTGATTAGAAAAAGTGGCGAAATGCTGGGTAATGAAATCAGCACATCCATTCTTAATTTAAGAAGTAAATATATTCTTCATATACATCTTCATATTTACTTGCTACTTATGGTTTGAAAAATATAATAAAACTTGTAGTGTAGTGAACTTTAAAAGTGAAATCAACAACATTCTATTGTCACCATCTTGTCTTTTTGCATTCTGTCCCGTTTCACCAAGTCTGTGCCGATATAAGTAGCCATTTGATACTGGAACCAGGAATTCCACTTCCTGTTCCTGTCCATACTAAAGTAATTTTCGCCCATATTTAGACTACGTTGTTATTCCCCCCTACAGCAAGTACGGGGTGATTCTTTTATCTATGTTCATCCTTTTTATAAGGACGCCTATTCTGCCTCATCACCTTTAGTAGACCCGAGTTATGCCGCAGATAACCTGGTGCAAACTCCAGCCGTGCATGATTAGCCTCTTCTGTGATAAGTTAGTAACTCAGCAATTAGATAAAAGATTCACCCCTACCTAGAGTAGGGGTGAAGAACAAACCATTA
Organism: Branchipolynoe longqiensis; assembly: GCA_030323885.1. Classification (NCBI taxonomy): domain Eukaryota; kingdom Metazoa; phylum Annelida; class Polychaeta; order Phyllodocida; family Polynoidae; genus Branchipolynoe; species Branchipolynoe longqiensis. The sequence continues at coordinate 40,207,722 of CM059197.1, forward strand.
GAAAAAGTGTCAAAAGCTGTTTGGTATCAAACAATCAATCCTAGAAGATGAGCTCCTGGTTCCCTCATCCAGTATCTATATTGGCACAGATTTGATGAAATGAGAGGGAATGCAAAAAAGACAAGATGGCGACTCTTAAATGCTCCCGATTCGACTTTTAAAGTCTATTAACCCACATTATTTAATCAATTCTTTATTCAAAGGTTGTGGGTAAATATAAAAAGGTATGTGAAGATCATATTTTGCTTCTTAAATTAAGAATGTATGTGCTTATTTCATTTACCTAGCCGTTCGCCACTTTTTTCTAATGGGTTGTTATTCACCCCGAGTGTAGGTACGGAGTGAATCTGTTATCTACTCAGCAGTTAACAAATCAGTAGTTAGTACATAGTTGGTTAGTAAATCAGAAATGAAGGATTTTGCGGATTTCCTCGATTTTTGATATTTACCAATTAATGTTAAAGTTGCTTAGTTTTGAGTTTCTGTCGTTTTCTGAGATAAATATATTAGGTTGATTGCTATTATTGACCTTACTTTAGTTTGAAGGAACTTTTATTTTTAATGGCTAACGTTTGAGATATTTGAAGTGTAAACATGTAAAAGTAATTTTTAGCACACATGCCAAAACTCCCACACCATAGGCTTCTGTAGTAACAGATTCTATTAAATTTCCTCGGTATTCTGTTCTATGTGGCGACAAATGTTTAATAAGTGCACCAGTATCAAAGTTAGATATGTACAATATAAGCTAGATAATTGTTTTGGTTTTGAAAATTTGATGTTTTCATCGAACTATGCAACTTTAAACAAAATGCCAAGAAATCAGATGTATATGACAACACTTGGGTAGTTCGAATCCCGTTCATATATGACCTCAGATGTTACACAAACAACAAAAAGAGCAAGTTAGATAAGGGCGATAATATAAGCACAAGTTGAAACTTGGCTTCCGGTGAAAATGAATAGTGATGATGTAAAAATGACTGATGGTGATAAACAGCTACAATTTTAATCTGACAAAAATAGACTCAACCGTGAATGTTTCGGCATGCAACCATCCATCCCTTGTTCGCAGCTCGAAGACCAGCTGACACGTGTAAGGAAGTCCTCCGCACACGAACTGGAGCAGCTTCAGACCGAGGTGGCTGAGCTGAACACTGACCTTCAGCGGCGTAACATTGCGCTCGCCTCACTCAGTGAACACTTGGCCGGCGTCGAACAGACCATCAAGCACCAGGATGAGCAGCTCGCGAAGAAGTCTGCCGCAGTGCAGGTAAGCCGTGTTAGCGAATGAGTAGAGAATAAACATAGGCAGAGTAGCATTAGTATATGGCATAGGCATAGGCAGATTTAGTTCCATGTGCAATACACAAGCATAAATTAAGCTGTTGACAATAATTGCAATTGTAGGAACAGTGTAGCAATTAATGGTTGTCTTCCCACTGCCCCTTATGAATCAATGATATGTAATTCAACAATATGACCCCTGGAGATGATATATAGATAAACTACAGGTTTTCTCTGCGAAGAAACAGACACGTTTTGTTTACGATCAAAATCAAAAAGTGACAGAGTTCTTTACTACTCTGACATATGCACAATATGTAAACCTTCATATGAAGTTGTGATCGGTTGTCTTTTGGTAGCAACTGAAGATAAGGAACACTGAACTTTATGTGAGGTTTCTGGTAGGTGTTGAGCTATGGTTAAACCCCAATTTGACACCCATTTAGTGAACGATTAGGGACGGTCCATAAATATTGACGTTCTTCACAATCCGAACAATTGACCAATCTCACACTTGTGGGGTGCCACCCTCGAGTTCTACGTGTAGCCTCGATTTCGAATGCAATCGATGTCAGTGCTGAAAGATCTGCAATTGCACCTAATGCCTAGCGAACCACTGGAGGTGCAGAGACACTGACCCGCGCAACTGTTATTACTGGCAAACCTTATCCACACCTGCTGAGTGATCTGCAATTGCTCTCAGTGCTCTTTCCCTGACAGAAGGCATTATTCACTGAATAAACTACATTTAGTAAAAAAAAAAAAAGATTTAAAAAAAGACGTTTTTTTTTTTAAATGTCCACTAATTTTTGCCATCTATGTGAAGAATAGTTGTTTATTTGTATCTTTGCAGACAAATTATTGGGATAACAATGTGACTTTCTGATTCGCTTTTGCATTCAAGCACACAACAGTAGACCATGGTATTGCTGGGGTTTTGCGTGGATCAGTTGTTACAACTAGCCTCGTTTTCAAATCAAGATGGCGTGAGTGTGAGTGAGATCGGTCAATGTTCAGAAGGGGGAGGGCATAAAAACCGTATTCGGATTGCTTTTCAGGCTAGGACATCGGTCACATTTTATCAATGCTTTTATGTTAGGAATACAGGAAAGGGGGGGGGGGGCAACCTTTTTTTTGTTGGTAAAAGATATTTTATTTTCCAAGCACAATAAGTTGCTCTGACATTTTTCATCGCTCAGCAAAGGTGGTCAGTGTAATTTACAAGATATGGTTGTGTGAACTGATTGATTGATTGATTGGTGGTTGCTTTACGCCGTGTTGGCAGCATAGGCCATATTCACAGCGAGAAATGTTTGTTTTTTGTTCAAACCATCGCTTTTACATGTAAAAGCAGACAATCAATTATGTGCCAATAGACACTCATTAAATTAGAAAGCTCATAATTATATATTTGTGGTCAAGGGAAACAAATTCCCATAGAAAAAGAAAAATTTGATTAATAATTGATAGAATTTATTTAGTAAACTATATGAGGTGGTACAGTCCAGCTGCCCTCAAAAAGGCTAAAATGTTTTCTTGTTTTACTTTAGTAAAAAGGACATGCATACTGTCTGCAGTGTAGAATTGTTGGCGCATGGCCAAAAAATCAACGCAACTTAGTCATATGTGTTTGAGTTTCAGTGGGGACTGACACCCAATACATTCAGGCGGAGGTTCCCCCTTGAGCAGAAAAGCATGTGTAAGCCACGAGTGGCCAATACAGCAGCGGCTAAAGACCACTTGGTCCTGCCGACCTCCCGCATGAGTCTGTGGTGATTTTCCCACAGATGGTTCAATTTCTTTAAGTTTATTAATGTTTTCATCCCACTCATGTTGCCATTTGGATTTTATGTGGGTGGCTATTAGTGGTTTCAGATCAGAGTGAGGGATCAGACATGGTTCAAGATTACAATTCAGGGCCTTCTTCGCAGCCCAATCAGCTCGTTCGTTTCCTTGTATGCCGGCATAGACAGGCACCCAGCACAGGTGGATGTCATACCCATCCGTTGCCAGTTGGTTCATTTTATAAATGACCGCTGCTAGAATAGGGTGATTCGTTTTCAGTCCAGCAACAGCCAGGATTGATCTTCTTTCCCGGAAATTATAAACAAGATGCAAAAGCTATTAGTCAGAGAACAGAATACGCTGTGCAGGTCTAGCAATACAAAACAACCGTACACATATCTCATGACAATAAAAAATAAAAAACACTCGTCAAATCGTTGGGTGGCAGCCCCTTAACCACTAGGGAGGTGTGTATACAAATGTGGTCGTGTAGACAAAAGTGTTATTTATTTATAATTCACTTTTAATTATTTGTTATGATACTTGATAGCCAGCTTTCATTTAAACTTATTAGCATCGTGAAAACTATTGACATTTATGGATGGTCCCTTAAACCCTTCCCTCAGACCTTATCTTAGGCAGTTATTGTCAAATAGCTATTTGAAGCTTAAGGCCTCAGGGGCTCTGTGATGAGTATTAACCGAGGCGAAGCTGAAGTTATTCATTCCAGAGGCCGATAAACTCTAAGAAACCCAAGACGATAAGGCGTTTATTAAATTACTTTAACCTTCAAACCTTAGCCTTTGGGATCAGTAAAAGCCCAAATTTCTATATATCACGACATACGCCCAGCCATAGCAAATGCAAGCAGTTTGATATTAGTTGTATCAGACTGTGGAGGTCATTGTGCATTGCAATGGATATCACACAATATGTAGTAGTCTGTTATCAGCCCTTCTACCACACACCAGCGATCTAGACTGTACTGGCCCTTGTTGATAGGTCTCAGCAGGTTGAATCAGTCTAGCGGGAACAATGTTGGATTGTTCCACACATGGCTAGCAGCCACTCCCCACAGGAGGTTAGATATGACCCAGCTGGGCAGTGACAGGTCACTTCTGTTTTGACCTTGCTGGAACAAACTGGTTGACGGCCCAGTGTTTGAAGCAACTTTGGCTTTACCTTGTTATTTCTCAAGCGGAGTAGAACTTGGTTCATCATAATATGCTATCCCCTTAACATGTTTAATAGAGTCTATATACTGCTAACAATACTCTTCTTGCCTTTGTACATATATGCATGTACCTTCCAAGGGTCAAGGCCACTGACAATCACTGTCAGCTCCCACCTACGAAATACTAGATATCCAATTACGATTTGATTCAATCTTGTTGGCAGCTTCTAAAATCAACTGATATCTTAATTGTGAAATGATGTATTAAAAATTAAATACACACTGCTTTCGTAAGATAGGCCTACTGCCTGCATTAATACAAATCATATCCTACTGCGGGAATGCATAAATGTAGGTGGACTTTTGCTTCAAGGGTGCATTAATGCAAGGGGTGTCCTGCTCTAGGTGTGCAGGTGTCAGGCTGTGGAGATGTGGTCCTGCTCTAGCTATGTATTAATGAAAGTGGTGTTCCACTGTGGGAATGCATTAATGCAGGTTGCATCCTGCTGCAGGAATACTTAATGCCGGTTGTGTCCTGCTGGGATGCAGGCAGCGTCCTGTTGTGAGGACTGATCAGTGCAGGTGGTGCCATGTGGGAATGATTAATGTAGGCGGTGCCCTGCTGCTGTGACGCATTAATGCAGGTGGTGTCCTGTTGTGGGGGACTGATTAATACGGGTGGTGTCCTGTTGTGGGGACTGATTAATGCAGGTGGTGTCATGTTGTGGGGACTGATCAATGCAGGTGGTGTCCTGTTGTGGGGATTGGATAATGCAGGTGGCATCCTGTTGTGGGGACTGATTAATGCAGGTGGTGTCCTGTTGTGGGGACTGATCAATGCAGGTGGTGTGCTGTTGTGGGGACTGGATAATGCAGGTGGTGTGCTGTTGTGGGGACTGATTAATGCAGGCGGCATCCTGTTGTGGGGACTGATCAATGCAGGTGGTGTCCTGCTGTGGGGACTGATTAATGCAGGCATCATCCTGTTGTGGGGACTGATTAATGCAGGCATCATCCTGTTGTGGGGACTGATTGATGCAGGTGGTGTGCTGTTGTGGGGACTGATCGATGGAGGTGGTGTGCTGTTGTGGGGACTGATTAATGCAGGCGGCATCCTGTTGTGGGGACTGATTGATGAAGGTGGTGTCCTGTTGTGGGCACTGATTAATGCAGGCGGTGTCCTGTTGTGGGGACTGATTGATGGAGGTGGTGTCCTGTTGTGGGGACTGATTAATGCGGGCGGTGTCCTGTTGTGGGGACTGAACAATGCAGGTGGTGTGCTGTTGTGGGGACTGATTAATGCAGGCGGCATCCTGTTGTGGGGACTGATTGATGAAGGTGGTGTCCTGTTGTGGGCACTGATTAATGCAGGCGGTGTCCTGTTGTGGGGACTGATTGATGGAGGTGGTGTCCTGTTGTGGGGACTGATTAATGCGGGCGGTGTCCTCTTGTGGGGACGACGATGCAGTGTGTGCTGTGTGGGGACTGATTAATCAGGAGCTGCTGTTGCGGGACTGTGGAAGGGGGTGTCCTGTTGTGGGGACTGATTGATGCAGGTGGTGTCCTGTTGTGGCGGACTGATTAATACAGGTGGTGTCCTGTTGTGGGAGACTTGTGATTGACTGATGCAGGCGGCATCCTTTGTGGGACTGATTGTGCTGGGTGTCTGTGGAACTGATTAATGCAGGTGGTGTCCTGTTGTGGGGGACTGATTAATGCAGGTGGTGTCCTGTTGTGGGGACTGATTGATGCAGGTGGTGTCCTGTTGTGGGGACTGATTAATTGCAGGTGGCCTCCCCAATAGGTTATTACTAAGATGTATCTACTTCTTGCCCACTTAAGGTTGCATAGTCCGATGGTTTTGGGTTTCTGCCATTTTCTGAGATAAATATATTAGATAGCTCATTATAATCTACCTTACTCCAGTTTGAAGTAACTTTTATTTTAAATGCCTACCTCTTGAGATATTTGAAGTGCAAAGATGCCAAATTAATGTTGGCAAACATGCCAAAATTCTGACACAATAAGCTTCTGTCGTAATGGATTCTGTTAAATTGTCTCAGTATTCTCTTATATGTGTCAACAAATGTTTAATGAGTGCACCAGATAAATAGAACAAAATGTAGATAATTGTTTTTGGTTTTAAAAAGTTGATGTCTTTATCGGACTATGTAGCTTTAAGTAGTAAACTTCTGCGCAGCCAAGTTTCTGGCTCTGTACATTGCCACTACCCTGCACCTGACTCTTAATTTCACCCGTCCACAGTGTTTGTACAGAGTCGGATTATCCAACTTTCATCAGATATTCACATATTTGTCCGATAAAGTCAGTTTTCCGATAATCTTGCATTATTTTTGTATGAATCCATCAGATTTTGCTTACATTTCTTGTTTAAAACTATCTTGAATGTCATAAATTCTTTGGAATGCTAATGAAATAAGTTACTTTATTCAGAATATATATTGTTGATTGTCTGACAGCTTTGTTTTTTTCATATTTTAAGTACTGAAGGAAAACTAAGATTTTGGTTGCACAAAAGTAGGATTTTTATTTCTGCCTTGGTACAAACACGTCCGTTGGTAGAACGTGGGATTCGAACTCGAACCCTGGTTGAATCAAACCAATCACTTAAAAATTGATACTTGTCACTTCCTAGCCAGGCGCTCAGCATTATTAAGATAGGGCAAGGGCTGGTTGGTTCAGTCTCAGGATAATGTGACTGAGTGGGATATTAGGTCATGGTTCTGGTGGCCTGATCTCCCAGTGGGGCAGCACTATAAAGTCACCATGAGTGTGCACTGTCACAAGTCGGTACCCAACCTGATATGATCTTAGATGTTGCTAGGACGTAAAACTCCAACAACCAACCAACCATTTAATTTCATCTGCTTCCTTCTACCCATCAGCCGCGTGATGGTTCTATTGCAGTGCCCCCTTGCGGCGATGAATGTCACTACCTCTGGCACAAAGCCTACCAGGTATCAGCAGAGGCTATAAATAATGGCACCAGCTATGGATTGGGATGGTCAGTTATGTATGCTGACGTATGCGCTTTAGCATTGTGCGTATAGCCGGTGTTATTTAGGTGAATTATTTTTGAATATCCTTATTTCTAATGGGTATCATAGTTGTTGTATTTGGAGAACTGAGCTATGGATGGGATATTTACCCATTAAAGTTGCATAGTCCGTTATTTTTTACTTTAAAAAATGTATATATACATTAGAAGTCAGGCGTTATAATCTACTTCGCTTTAGTTTGAAGTAACGTATTTTAAAGGGTTGAAGTGAAACCATGCCCCAATTAATTTCGGTGTGCACACCGAAATGCTGGACATAAGCTTTTATATATATAGGCCTTGTTCACCCATTTTTGTGCATAGAAAGATGGTACGGGAACAATAAACTGTAATAAATGTTTAAAGTGTCAGTTCCTAAGTAGGATCAAGTCTACGTGTTTTGGGCTTAGAAATTGTATGCTTTCATCGGACTATGCTGCTTTCAAATATCAGCAACTAATATACCGGGAATAATAAAACCACAAATAGTATGGTGATACCTTAATCTTTCGAAAATACCCCCAACATATGTTTCATTATATAAGCAGGGACATGGCGCAAAGATCTAGCGCGAAGCATTTGTCAGAATGTGAAAGTGAGCATCCTAGTCCATATCGGTTTCAGGATAAGATGCATTGAGATACTTGCTGTGGCATCTAACCTACAGTACAACACCACTTAACAGCCACAGGTAAACAGCGAGCAGACCGTTAAAGTGGACACAGCTCAAAGGAACCTGCATTAGAATGAATTTGCATAGAGACTGGTGGTTGGGGAGAGGGGGGGGGGAGTTTGTTTCCCGTAATTTGACTGAGTTGATATGACTTTTAGAAAAACACTTTTTATTGTTTGTTTTTTTTGTGTGTGTTTTTTTTCTCAATTAACTGTAGGAACACTTGGTGGTAGGCCTACTTGTAGATCACAGTGGTACTTGTAGATCAAAATTCCTTCTGGAAAGTCATTTTATTATGATGACACAATTTGGTGAGAGTAAAATATTTCTTAAAGAATCACATTTTGGTCAATGTGTAGATATTTCTTTTCGCGAGATGTACAAATGAGAAGAGAGAAGAAATAGTGCAATTTTATCTCATAGCTACTCTGATTTGGTTGCAATGCATAGAAAATGAGCCAGTTATATCTCTTTAAAAAAAAAAAATTCTACAAGTAGACCAATATTGTTCTGATATAGCAAGTGACCTGTCATCGGCGGGACAGTACAATGAGACAAACTACAGTTCATACATTATAAAAATTGTTTACATAAGGCAGGGGTTCGCCAATCAGGGTATCGCTGAAGACAGGTACTACTGTAGTTGAATTAAAAAAAAGAAATTCTTATTTGTGAGATATTGGGTCATGATGCTGGTGGCCTGATCTCCCATTGGGGCAGCACTATGAAGTCGCCATGAGTGGGCAGCGTCACAAGTCGGTACCCGTCCTGATATGAATGGCTATTGATTGCTAGGACGTAAAACCTCAACAAACAAACTTTTCAATTATATCTATAATACTATCAAATGCAACAATTTTGAGCTGAAATATATCACATCGAGTAAAGCCATGTCAACTATGCATGGATATGGTTCCAGAAGGCAATGGGTGCAAGTGTTAACGGTGTACTACTGAGGTGTTGACTACATTACTGAGTTACATTTTACCAGTTACTTCCCTCTATGGGGGTCATCTGAAACTTTCGACATTTAAAGTTGCATAGTCCAATGGTTTTCAGTTTCTCTCCATAGGTTTTAGGAAAAATATATTAATTAACGTGACCAGTGTAATCTACCCTACTTTAATTTGAGTTATTTTCATTAAAAATGGCTATCATTGGAGATATCTGAAGTGAATGCATGCACAATTATTTTTGGTGTGCATGTAGAAATGCTGGACACCATAGGCTTCCGCAAAATCAGGTCCTGTTAAATTACTTATATAGCAACAAATGTTTAATAGTGCACCAAATGCGAAGTTGGATGTGTAGGATCAAATCTAAATGTCTGCGTTTAGACAAATTTACGCTTTCATCAAATTATGTCGCTATAACCACCCTATTTTTGTTAGGTGGCAAACGCGCAACTTGAGGCACTCCGCTTGGAGAACAGACATCTCCGGAAATTAGCACTGCAGGCGAATGCTGGTTGCACTGATGGTGCCGAGAACCAGCTGAAGGAGCTGCAGGCCGCTTACGCCTCATCACTCGGCGCTTTGGAGGTGAGGTAGTTAAACACTAGATAAAAGATTCACCTCTGACTCTGTTCAGAGGTGAATTACAACCCTATGTAAAAGTTGGAGAAAATGTGTCTCACTGTTGATGGTCTTAGTTTGGCATTGTTACCTTCTGTTGATTAAAATCCAATAGCTACAATCTGATTGTATATGTTTTCTCTCAACATATACTCTCCAGAATATTCAAATCACATAATATCAAGGCATAACGACACAAAATAGTGATTGAGTTCATGAAGGAAATCCTCCATGTTTGAATAAACTGGTTGTGCCACCTGACTACATCAGCCAATGAGAATGATTGCTTCTTGACCTAGATTGGATTATTACCCAGGAACTTCTCAACTTCCTGCCAATGGCTGCCATGTGGATATATGGGCTCTATCAATTCAAACATTAAAGTTCATTTATCTCCTGAATTCAATTTACTAATCAGTTTAAAAGTTGCTGGTAAATATATCAAGGTAGGTGAAGAATATATATTGACCTAATGACCAACCTTCGTAGGCTTAATGCATTAGATTTGTTTCTAATGAACATTGCAGTAAAAATGACCTAGCAAATATTTTACATGAAATAAAATACCACTTTCTGTATCCCCCACCTTCCGCCATTTAAGCTACAGCCGTGACTAAGAATGACAGTTTTCAATCCTTCCTGAGGAACAAGCATAACTTGGAATACCCATATTGTCTGATTCCTAAAAGAAACCATTGTTTCCTAGTTGATGTCGATTGACTAAATCAAAATGACACCATTTTTCATTGTTTGCCAGTGATTTATTGTTAGGAATTCTGTAACCAGACACTTTGACAGAATGAGTTGAGCATCCACCTACCATTCTAGTAGGTCGTGGGATTCGAACTCGCGGGTTCAAACCCTGACCGAGGCAAATCAACGATTTAAAAATTGATACTTGTCAGTAGCTAGCATGGCGCTCGGCATTACTAGGATAGGGCAAGGAGCAGTGGAATGACGAGGACCAATTGTCCGCGATTGAAATTCCCCCTTCTTAATCAACTAATGTATACAAAAATATAACCACTGCAGTATGGTTATCATGGCAATACATAGCGGAGAATTTTTTGTTTTTTGGTACATTAATTGTTTAAGCAGGGGAAATTTCAGTCGCAGGTGATTGGTCTTCCTCATTCCACTGCTCCTTGCCCTATCCTAATAATGCCGAGCGCCTGGCTAGGAAGCGACAAGTATCAATTTTTAAGTCATTGGTTTGACTCGACCAGGATTCGAACCCATGATCTACCACACGGGAGACGGATGCTCTAACTCATTTGGCCATCCCGTCTGGTTGAGAAACCGAAAAGGGCAGTGGAATTTAGAAAGCATCATATTATATAATTGTGATAACAATAACTCAGTTTAATGCTGCAGGAAATTAGACACTAAGAAATGTCTTTGTATGGAATGTAGAACATTGCAATGGTTAAGGTTTTATAAAAGTAACGCGAAGCCTACTGTACTGATCCAGGAACAAAACCGGACACTACAGCAGGACGTGACGTCATTGCGGTCCCACATGGCGCGTCTGAAGGGAGAGTCGAGTCGTTCTGTTGAATCGACAATTCACAAGACCGAGCAAGTGTTCGACAAGGTCAAGGACAAGGAGCAACGGTCAGTATCAAGCACATTATGGCTCCGTATCTTTAGGTAACTAATACATTTAGGTTCAGTGTACTTTTTTTTTTTTGGTCCATTAGTTGTTTAAGCAGGGGAAATTTCAGTCATAGACGACTGGTCTTCCTCATTCCACTGCTGGTCGATAGAAAGCCCGAGCCTACACTTTTACCGACACAAGGGATTTTTAACCTCCCACACCACATAGACATGGTATGAGAGCAACCGGCCTTTGATGACGCTGTAAGTTATACACAGCGGTGGAAATCCAAATTGGCAGAGCTGGGGGCACGGGGAATCGAACCGCCGACCCTCAGATTAGGAGTCTGACCTAGAAAAAAGTCAGACACTCTAACCACTCTGCCAGAGAGAACGCCACGATTTCGCGGTTTTCAGCGATTTGTGATATTTACCGATTAACGTTATACAAAATGCCAAAGTATCAGGATGTATGTGACAATAGGTAGTTAGTTTGAATCCTGTTCTTATATGAACTTAGTTGTTTCTAGGACATAACACCCAAGCAAGAAATAGTTATGTATGGGCGATAATATAACCACAACAAGGATAGTTGAAACCTGACTTCTGGCATTTTCCCCGCAATTCCCTGACAGTGCTAATCCTATGGGGAAAATCCGCGTTTTCGCGGAAATTCGCCGTCGGTGTAATAAACTCTGCCTGGTTTCCGCGATTTTTGCCAGAGACCACCTTTATCGATGTGTATATATTCGGTACATGGTGTATTTAGGTTCAATATACAGTGTATCTTGGATTAACGGTACATTTAGTTCGGTGTACTGTGTATATTGGTGGATAAGCGGTACATTTTGTTTCTGTATATAGTGTAAGTTGGGTAAATGGTACATTTAGGTTCAATGTACATTTTGTAAATGGTACATTTAGGTTCATTGTACAGTGTGTGCTGGGTGAATAATACATTTAGGTTCTGAGTACAATGTATGTTTGGTATATAATACATTTAACTTCTGTGTATAATGTAATTTTGATGGGCCTTTTTTATTTTGTTAATTTAAAAAGTGTGTTGGTCTACTCCCAGTGATCAATTTCAATTCTTTTAGTTTAACTCTCTGCAAGGTATGTTTACAATAAACTGAGGTGATACAATAAATGCATACAAATTTGTTACAGACAGAAAGGATCCCAGAAAAGCGATGCTTATCTAGCTGGTCTCCATGATGTGAATGAACAAGTGATGACAATAACAAATTATTAAACTTAAGCTACATTTTTGACTAATGAATATGATGAGATACTGATGTGTCTCTTCACAGTTAGTAAAAAACAAAGTAATGATAGGAATATTATATGGATATTGTGTCATGGATTCATGTACTTACATGCAGTATCAGTAGTTATTTTGCATGTATGTTAATAGGGGTAAATCTTATGTTCTTTGCCATAGCCACCTGATATTTTAAATTATGCGACTAGTTAATAACAACTATATCCTATTATATATATTCTTTACTGGTAATCGATTTAGTATGCATTGAGATAGCTTATCTTTAGTTTTTTGCAGAAGTTTTTCAAAGTTTTAAGGTTTCTAATCTCTACTGGTATTGAGTTCCAGATATTGGTTCCTTGGTTTTTCAGTTGTTATTTTGCCATATTTGTTTCTAGTGTGTTTGTGATGTATGTTATTTATCTGTCGTGTGTTATGGGAATGGACCTGATTGTTTTCTTTGAAGAGATTATCAAATATTTCAGGGAGGAGGCCATTCTTTTGCTTGTAAACAAATTTTGCAATGTATATTTTATAAATGTCAGTTACCATAAGTAAGTCCAGGTCTTTATGAAGTGATTTAGTTGGGGTGAGATAGTCTTTGATATACAGTATTTTCAAGGCTCTGTTTTGTTGTGTCTGTACCTTTTTTAGGGTTGATAATTTCACTCTCCCATACACCTCTATACCATACTGGATTTTGGAGTAAATGTATGCATAGTATAGTAATTTTTTATTTTCCTCATGTACCCGTCGTCTGATTATTTTAAATGAGTTAGCCGTTTTAATTATTGAATTATTTAAGTTATCAATATGTTCATCCCAGTTGAGGTTTTCATCTAGAATTATACCTAGGTATTTCACAGAAGGGACTCTCTTTATGGTGTTATTGTTTATCTTAATGTTGTTCAGGTAATCAGGAATGGTTGTACTTCTGCTTTTAAATATTGTGTAGCATGTTTTGTTCAGGTTTACTGTTAATTTGTTATCATTGCACCGTGTAAATATATCTGAAAGGAATGTTTTAATTGAATGTTTTAGTTGTTTGGGTGAATTTGAGGTTATGAAGCCATTGGTATCATCTGCAAATAACCTTGTTTTGACATCTTGTTTTGTACAGTTGACTATATCATTTGTGTAGATCAAAAATAGGAGAGATCCCAGGACAGAACCTTGGGGAACACCATTGCTGATTGAGTTTAGCTTGGATCGTTTACCGTTTATGTATGTAAATTGCTTTCTATTGCTTAGGTAACTCTCAAACCATTTAAGTCCCTGGCCTCGAATTCCGTTGTGCTTAAGTTTTGAGAGTAAGATGTCATGGTCTACGGTACCAAATGCTTTGCTCAGGTCTAAGTAGACTCCTGCAACACGTTTCCCATTTTCAAGGTCTTGTAGTATATTGTCTAAGATTTCAGTCAGAGCCATTATTGCTGAGTGATTCTCTCTAAATCCAAATTGGTATTTGTATAATATTTTGTATTTGTTAAGAAATTGGTAAACACTTTTGTACATTAGTTTTTCCATTAATTTGTTTAGGGTACTGAGTAGGCTGATTGGCCTGTAGTTATCAACTAGGTATTTCTCATTTTTCTTATGGATGGGTATTACTTTTGTAACTTTGAGATTTTCAGGAACAGTAGCATTTGCAAATGATAGGTTTATTATGTGGGAGATAGATGGTGCGAGTAGAGTGTCACACTCTTTTATTATTTTTGGCGAGATATTGTCATGTCCGCTTGACTTATTAGGATTTAGTTTCTTTATTTCTTCTAGGGTTTCTTGTTCATTGGTGGGACTAAGAAAAAAACTATGTGAATTTGGGTGTTTAAGATATTGCTTGTGTGCTATGCTATTACTGGTGTGTTTTGCTGCAAGTTTTTCACCAATTAAACAGAAGTGTTCATTTAATATGCTGGCGATATCTTCATTGTTTGTCATTGTTTAATTGTTATAGATTAGTTTGTCAATTTGATTTTTCATTTTTGCTTTATGTGGGTTGATGATGTCTCCAAAGATTTTCAAGAGGGTATAAAGATTTTGCTTCTCGTTACTGACTAGTTCTTTATAGTAGCCTTCCTCTGCTGATCGTAGACAAGTGATTAGTATATTCTTATATTTTGGGTGTTTTATTCGGTTTTCAGCTGTTGGGTTGAGTTTGTATGTTTTGAGGTATCTATCTTTTACTGCTATGCAAGTTTTAAGGCTTGATGTGATCCATCTTTTATCTTTTGCTCTTTGTCTTGATAGTTTTGTTAGTGGGAAAGCTGCATTAAATGCTGTGTTATAAATCTGGTAGAAGATGGTTAGGGCTTTGTTTACTTTGGTTGCTTTGTAGTATTATTTCCAGTCTGAGGTTTCAATAAGGTCTTTGAATTTAGCCATGTTTTCCCCCCCAAATATTCTAATAATGGGTCTGTCCTGTTTTTTAATGGGGTTGTGAGATTGAATTGTTATAAAGTTGGGTAGATGGTCAGTGATATCGCAGTAAATATTTCCTGTGGATATATTCTGATTACTTTTTATTACATTGGCATTTATTAGTATATGATCAATAAGTGAAATTTGGTAGTCTAGTGATGTCTGACTTTGACTTGTGTGGCATGTTGGTACCTAACTTTGATTTGTGTAGCATATTGGTGTCTGACTTTGAATTGTGTGGCATATTTGTACCTGCCTGACTTGTGTGGCATGTTGATACCTGACTTTGACTTGTGTGGCACGTTGGTACCTAACTGACTTGTGTGGCATGTTGGTGCCTGACTTTGACTTGTGTGGCATCATGGTGCCTGACTTTGACTTGTGTGGCATGTTTGCACCTGACTTTGATTTGTGTGGCATGTTGGTACCTAACTTTGACTTGTGTTGCATGTTGGTGCCTGACTTTGACTTGTGTGGCATCATGGTGCCTGACTTTGACTTGTGTTGTATGTTCCTGGCAGGCGGCTGGTCGAGCAGCGGCGCAGTGCTGAGCAGCGGGCAGTAGGGCTGGAAGAGGAGCTGGCGGACACTGTGACCCGGTATGAGGTGCAGATCTCTCAGCTGAGGACCGAGATGGCCGCTCTGCAGGAGAGCCTGCACTCCCGGGGCAACGCACTCAAACGTAAGTCAGGTTTGGTGGGGTTTTACATTCCAACAACATCTAAGGTCATAACGGCTTAGAAGTTAAAGCACTTTGGGGTAGTGTATGTGTTGGCTGGATTGTTAGAGTGCAGGCTTCCTGTGTGAAAGGTCAGGAGTTTTGATCCCGATCAAGTCTAACCAATGACTTACCAAATTTACGCTTGTCACTCCCGAGCCGTGCACTCGGCAGTAATAGGAATGGGCTAAGCCTGGTTAGTTCAGTATGAGGATAGTGTGACTGGGTGCGATATCGGGTCATGGTGCCAGTGGCCTGATCTTCCATTGGGGAAGTACTATAAAGGCTACATTGTATGTGTACTGTCACAAGTCGGTACCCATCCTGCTATGACCTTAGATGTTACTAGGATGTAAAAAAAAAAAAAAATAAACTAACTTCTGTTTATGTAACCACATAGGTGCATGGAACGTGTTATGGTTTTAAAAGGAGACCTCATTCTTATTGTAAACATGATGTAAAGTCGCCATAAAATATTACAAGACACACATCACAAATTACAAATAAAACACACCTTCCAAATTACAAGCAAGACACTCATCACAAAACACACATCACAAAACACAAACAAAATACACAAATTATAAAACACATCACAAATTACAAACGAAAAACACATTGTGGCAATGTGAGGGCTTGTGTGTTATGCATTGCATGTCAGGCATTCACAGGGGCAATATCATACTGGGGAGGCAGCATTATACCGGTGTATGTTCCCCTCCGGCAGTTTATTGCTGTGTAATATTGCCGGTCGAGTCAAACCAATGACGTACAAAATTGATACTTGTCACTTCCTAGCCTGGCACTTGGCATTAATAGTGTAGTGGTCTGCACTGACCTCTCAGGCAAGTAGCCACATAGACAGGTAGGCGTGGGGAGTGTCTTGATATCAGGGAGCCTAGGTGGTGTAATGGTTAGCATACTGGCCCGGAATGCAAAGAGATGCGGGTTCGAGTCCCGCTCTAGGCACAGTATTTCCCATTTTCATCACCCCCACGACACTGGTTGCCGTGACCAGGATCCTGTGCAAGCTTTGCGCTGTATGGTTGTTGAACCTACCCTGTGTATGTATGTGTTAGTGCATTGCCTGTTTGTATGTAATTGTAAGCATTACAAGACTTACAATTCCAGGGGGACGAGTGTAGTGGTCTGCACTGACCTCTCAGGCAAGTAGCCACATAGACAGGTAGGCGTGGGGAGTGTCTTGATATCAGGGAGCCTAGGTGGTGTAATGGTTAGCACACTGGCCCGGAATGCAAAGAGATGCGGGTTCGAGTCCCGCTCTAGGCGCAGTATTTCCCATTTTCATCACCCCCACGACAATAGGATAGGGAAATGACTGGTTAGCTCAGTGTCAGGATAATATGACTGAGTGGGATATCATGTCATGGTGCTGTGAGCCTGATTTGCCAGTGGGACAGCACTACAAAGTCCCCATGAGTGCACACTGTCACAAGTCGGTACCCGTCCTGATATGACCTTAGATGTTGCCAACTAACCAACCTGGGGAAGGGACTATCTCGGGGGGGTGGGGGCAATATTATTTGTTTACACCGGCATGAAATCATTTATATGTGATGAATGTGCTGTATAAGCAATTATGCGAGTATAATTATCCGTAAACTGATTAACCCGTGTCTCTAGTTGGCACCTGAATGACACTACACAACTAATGACACTCAACTACTCAAGCGACTGGTCAGGCCCTCTGCCTCGCCTGGTGCTGCCACCTGGCCTATTCAGCTGTCCTGGCTCTGCCTCACACCTGTACCACTCGCTCAAAAAAGTCTACTTTGAGTCGGTTTTTGGGGTGTTTTTTTTTAAACACCTAAGTGATAGAATAAATTCTACAAACTTTTCGCTGTGAATATGGCCGACACGGTGTTAGATCATCACCAGTCATTCAACGCGCGGTCTCCTCTGCCGGCAGGTCTGGGGCTGGAGCACGACGCCATGACACACTTTGTCGGTGGTGTGGAGGAGGTGGTGCAGCGACAGCCACACCGCGACATGAGCTTGCTCAACACGAGTCACAGCTCGCCACTACTCACCATGCAGGCAGAGCGCGACGATCACCTGCACCACCTGGTAAGTTATAGGCACTCCCAACAGCCTCCTCCTCCTCCTCCTCCTCCTCCTACTCCTCTTATTCTTGCTTCCCCAGTTACTGATATGACCTTAGATGTTTCCAGGACGTAAGACTCCAACAACCAATCAAAAATCTTCTTCTCACCTCTTCTTGTTCTCTCATCTCTTCTGTTCTCTTCATCTTCTTTTTTCTTGTCTCTTCTGTTCTCTTCTTCATCTTCTCTTTTCTCGTCTCTTCTGTTCTCTTCTTAATTTTCTCTTTCTCGTCTCATTGGTCCTCTCTTCTGTTGACTTCTTTATCTTCGCTCTTTTCCTCTCTTCTGTTTTCTTCATTGGCTTTCTTATCCTCTCTTCTCCCTTCTTTGTCATCTTTCTTCTCGTGTCTTCTCCTTCTTCCTACATCATCTTCCTGCTTCTTGTCCTTTTCTACTTCTTTTTCTTTTCTTCTCTCTTTCATCTTCTCCACCGTTCTTCTTCATTTTCTGCTACTTCCCTTTATGTTCTTCATTTCTCCTAGCTCTTCATAATTTTCTTTTTCCTCTTCCATTTTCCTCATTTTTATCTTAACCCCTCTCCCTTTCTTCTCGCTTTTTCTTTCTTCTTCCTTTTTCTTCTTCCTTCTTCTTCTTCTTCTTCTTCTTCTTCATCTTCATCTTCTTCGTCAAAGATTTAACGAATCTATCAGGGTGGACAGTTTTATACGTACTTTAAATATTACTTTTAATTATATATAAATATACTTTTAAATAAAAAGATATTAAAAATAGATGTATTCTTCCTCAATGTTGCCTTTTTCATGATTTGTTGCAGTTTAATAAGTCGTTTAATCTGACAATTTATTTGAGGTAAAAGTGAGTCAGCTTAATTGTCGTTTGTTTCAGGTGCTTGACCCTGTTGAGTCAGTGACGGAGAAGTTCCTGTTGCAGCAGGAAGAGCGCACGCGCGAACTGGAGCGGAAGTTAGACCAGCACATCGAGGGGTTAAAGGTCAACATGGAGGATTCCAATCGCAGGCTACTCAATGAACGATGAAGTTGTAGCTGATCACTGAGCGATGAGCTTCGTAACTGCAAACTGATCTACGAATAAAGAATTTATAGCCATAAGCTCAGCAATGAATGATAAACTAGTAATTCTATGGTGGTCAACAAATGATGAACATTTAACCGTAAGCTAATCAGTGAATGATGAACTATTAACCAAAACCCGATCAATGAATGATGAACTGTAGTGAGACATATCTGTAAACTGATCAACAAATGATGAACTCATAACGATAAGCTGGTCAACGAATGGTGAAGTTATAACTGTAATGCCATATATCTGTAAAGTGATCTCCGAGTGATGAACTGTTAACTGGAAATTGATCAACGAATGATGAACTCATACTGTAAGCTAGTCAGCAAATGATAAACACTTATTGAGAAACTGAGCAATGAGCAATGACCTCATACTCTGTAAACTGATCAACGAACGATTAAATCAAACCCATAAGGTGATCACACAACGATGAAATCAAAAGCGGAAACTGATCAGTGATGCAACTGATCATACTGAAATTGTAACCCTCAGATGAAAACTGGAAATAGAAACCACAAGATGATTAATTAGTGATGAAATTAAAGTTGTAAGGTGATCACATTGTGAGGAAATTGTAGCCATAAGTAATACAAGTATTCTGGTTCCTCAGTAAGGGCTGAAGCTGTGACCAATTTTGTAAACACTTGGGCCGTAATCGATTAACACGACCCGGGCGACTCGGGTCACCCGAGTCGTCAGAATTTCAAATCGAACACCGCAAGTGGAGTCGACAAATATGTGCAAAACGACCCAACCCGAGTAACCCACCTCTTGGCTGGGGTGGCTAGGAGCGATGATGTCACGTTTGCACTGGTACTGTCCTGCAGGATAACAGCCACCGGTACCAGTCATACATGTTTTTTTTTGCTAATAACGTAGATTAATGAAATGGAAATATCACTAAACTATGCCATCATAAAACAATTTAAATCTTATTTTGCTGTAGTTACATCGGTTATTAAAAAAAAAAAAAGATTTTGGATTAAGCCACCATTTTTTCCACCCCAAGCGTGGAGAAGCGTGTTCGATTATTCGACCCGAGTCTGTAGGATGTGCGCAAGCGCCAAAAAGTGGCTCGGGTGACTGGAGTTGATTAATCGATTACACCCACTGGGTCACAGCGAAAGCCTTACACGTTGAAAGTTGCGGTTGGGGCCCCTCCCAGCTCTATCCTCCACTATAACTTACTTTGAAGATATAACCACCTTCCTTCTGCTGACCAAACTTGGTGGCCATACGGATAGCTGAATGAGTTGAGCGTCTGTCACCTGTTTTGGCAGATCGTGGGATTCGAACACACGGTTTCGAACCCTGGTCGAGTCAAACCAATGACTGACAAATTGATACTTGTCGCTTCCTAACGAGGCATTCAGCATTAATAGGATAGGGCAAGGACTGGTTGGCTCAGTGTCGGGATAATGTAACTGAGTGGGATATCAGTTTGTGGTGCTGGCGGCCTGGTATCCAAGTGGGGCAGCACTGTAAAGTCGCCGTGAGTGCGCACTATCACGAGTCGGTACCTGTCCTGATATGACCTTAGATGTTGCTAGGGTGTAACACTCCAACAACCAACCACCCAATCAAATCTGGTAGAGTTCTTGCCATGCATTTCTTTCTTGTGAAGATTGCAGTGAAATTGTCCTAGCAAATATTTTACATTAGATAAAATACCACTTCCTGGATGTGTGTTCACCCATTTTGTCGCCCTCTGACAGCAGCAGACACACGCACACATACACACTGTTCACTCTGCTAACTGGATTGATGCAGTGTGCTTCATCGCCACTGTAGCCGGACCATGAGCCTGATTAGTTTACATGAATTTTTCTTTAAATGCAAGCGTCACAAATCAGTGTTATAACCCGATGTGAAATTAATATAACGATGTGTATATACTAATATATTATTTATTATTCAATTGGATTTGTCATGGATGAAAGCAAAGAAGTTAAAAGATCTGTCTAAAGTGAATTGAACTGTATAATTTTCAAATAATCTACTTTGGTGTGAGAGTCAGTAATATCAGTTATGAACTTGTTGACAGAGAACCAAGAGACGATTTAGCTGAACCACAAAAGACCTTTCGTTGCTCTGTGCTGCTGTAAAATTGGTTTCCCCTTGTTGCTATAAATGAACCAATCTGTGCAATCCTCAATGGTCTTTTAAAGCTGCATAGTCCGATGAAAGATCACATTTCCAAAACACTGACCCTACATAAGCCGTGTTCACACGGACAAAATGTGAGGCGTATCACACAAATCGAATCAGGTGAGGCGAATTAGGCGCCCGTTCACACGGACACTGCGTGAGGCGGAAGTGGATATCTGCGCATGAGCAAGTCCAGGCTAACCAGCGCCATCTTGGGTTCGACAATGCTGGCACCAGAGAGTGTGGGTTCGACCTAGATATGTAATGACTAAATCATATTGGTTTGGAACGGTCAAAACTTCTGCTGGGCAGTGAAACCCTAAAAATAAATGATAAAAAAAATATCTGTGCACCTCTAGCAGGTTCATAGAGCAAATTATACAATATATGCTTTTGATCGACCGGAAAGTCAACAAAGTGAGCTCTCGACTGCGCATGCGTGTGAGGTGCTTAATCCGCCTCAGTGCGTCCACACGGACAAAATTATCCGCATCACAGGAATCGATTCACGTAGACTACCTCGCTTAGGTGGTTTACACGATCCGCATCACGTGAGTCGAATCAGCCCTAATCCGCCTCAGACGTGCGTTCAGACGACAAATGTGAGGCGAACTATACAAGTCGCTTTCTACGAATCGATTTACATTGTCCGTGTGAACAGGGCTATAGATACTGGTGCACTTATTATTAATAAGTGCACCAGTAATAAACATGAGTGCTCTATAAAACGGAATGCTAAGTCAATTTAATAAACCTACTTCTGTTGAACCCTATGTTGTCCAGCATTTCGGTATGCATGCCAACATTAATTTCGCATATTTTCACTTCAAATATCTCCAAAGTAACATCAAACTAAAGTAATATGGACGATAATGATCAAGCTAAACTATTTATCTACATAATATTTCAGAAACTGAAGACCATTAGACGATGCAACTTTAAAGCAATGGAATAGAAAAGATGTGCTTTGCTAGTCTCTTTGCAGAAGTGGTGTGCCGACCCACACTTCTGCCATTATGGAGCTAGTGTCCTAACCGTTAGCTTACCTAGGTTCCCTGGTGCACTCAACTTTCCATCCTTCCTGTGTATGTAGTATTTCACCTGTGGAGATGAGTGCACCTCACTACACTTGTTAGTTACTGCAATGTGGGCTATATCGGATCATACGGGGATGTGGCGTGGTTTGAAATTGGCGTTTTTATGCTGGTTCTGCTCTTTGTCTGTTTATGTCTCAGTGGGGTTTTCTGTCTTGGTCACATCTGAAACCATATTATAGTGGCTATCTACATGCAACTGACTGTGTGTGCTCTCGTGGTGACTCCCTAGTGAGTGTACAATTCTGATACTTTCTTTTAAAGAGATTATATGCTTTTTGAGGATAGAAATCCAAAGTGGCAGCACTGCATGTACCCTCCTGAAATAGGACATCTGCCTCAACTAAGCGTGTGGGAGGGTCAGGGTCTTACGCAGCCGCTGTCCAATTCGCCCTGTTGAGAACCATGCCTTTAATAAGGTATTTCCACTGGTATGGTTACAGAATTAATAATATCAAATTAGACGAAGCTGTATCACAATCATACTCCATAACTGTCATTTAACTGCATGCTACGCAATTCTAAATAATTTCTGTGGATATTAAAAAAATTCCTCTTGCCCTTAGTTTTTGTTTATTGGCTAGTAAGTCTTAGTAGAGTGTTGATGTGTTGTATTTATAGTGTACGAGGGTTTTGTATACAGAGGCCTTTTCCCCCTTTTTCTTTTATATAGCTCTATTGTGATAGTTAACAGGTGCCAACTACTAGAGTTCTTGTGCAGGCACAGGTAGTGATGATGATGGTAGTGTAGATTTGAAGGCTATTATTGTTCACACATCTGATTGGTTCGCTGAAACTTGCATTAAGAGATCAATTTTATGTGTTGTATTATATTTGAGAAACAAATGCAGATATTTAACTGTATGGGTAGTGTATATCTGCAACAAAAAGTATCATTTTCCCCCAATTTATTAGCGGAGTAAAAAGTGAAAATAAAGCAATCATTATGGCACTGTATTCTGTATAAATAATATCTATTGACCTGGTTTCCTTCATTATGGCACTGGATTCTGTATAAATAATATCTATTGACCTGGTTTCCTGGAATTTTTCACACAGCTGATTTATGGCAACATCGTAAACATGTTTTCCTGAAATGCTAACAACATTTATTGCTAAATATGCAAAATGCCATATATTATGGTGCTTCACCTTTGAAGATTAGAATATATTTCAAGAGAATTATTGTGATTAATTGTTAGAGATATCTTTTTAAAACTGCAGACGGGATGGCCGAATGAGTTGAGCATCCGTCTCCTGTTTTGGTAGCTCATAGAGCTAGAATCTTTATAGGAAATAGAACGCTAACTTCTGTGTGTGGAGGGCGGAAAGCACTAATGTATGATATTATTCAAGCAATGATCCACTTATTATATCTGCTTACTATATCAGTTCCAAGAAATAGTAACCCAACAGAAATTAAGTGTGGCAAAGTGTAATAGGGAGGGGTGGTTGGCTGCTCCTGCTGTGCTGTCTCCAGGTCATCTCCTGCCACACCCCTTGCCCAGCTCTTATTCAGATGGAACACATTCAAAATACAGGTACACAGTTGCTGGGAGTCTCCTCAGTCAGAGACAGTAACATGGCATTTCATTGGCTGAACTCCTCCAGTCAGTGGTGGGGGGAGGCAGGGTGGGAGTGGGTGGACTCCCACCAGCCCCCTCTCTCCCGCTACTAGGTTAGGGGGTGTGGGGGGGGCCAACCCACCCACCCCAAGTCATATGCATATTTTTCCATCGTTGGGAGCAATGGAGGTCATCCAAGCTCCAACTACAGAACAGCAATGGAGAGGTGTTGCTGAGCAGTTCTCCACAACATGGCAGTTTCACCGTCGTCTGGGAGCCCTTGATGGGAAACATCCCCATCCAATGCCCAGCATATGGAGGGTCGGAGTACTACAACTACAAGGGATTCCACTCTGTCATATTGACGGCTCTCGTGGATGGTCACTACAAATTCTCCTGGGTAGACGTTGGGAGCAATGGCTCTGCAGGCGACGCTCAAGTCTTCAACCATTCAGAACTGAATCGGTACATAGAAAAGGGACGACTTGGTATTCCCAGTGCCGAAGCGCTACCGCATGATGAGCGTGATATGCCTTACTTCATAGTTGCTGATGATGCGTTCGCCCTGATAACGTGGTTGATGAAACCGTTCTCCAAGCGTCACCTAACAATTCCGGAAAGAATCTTCAGCTCCCGACTGTCCAGGGCACCCCGCATCGTCGAAAATGCATTTGGGATTCTAGCTCACCGATGCCAGTGCCTCCTAACAACCATGAGACAGAAACCAGCGACAGCTGTGTCGATAGTGTTGGCATGTATCTGCCTACATAATCTGATGCGGATGCGGTACACAGCTTGTCACAATGCAGAGATGGACCAGGAGGACACCAACCACAACATCGTTCCTGGAGACTGAACAATCCTCTCCCCGGCATCTACGGCGCGCGTGGGAACAGAATGTCCAATGGCTGCGAAATACCAGAGGCAATATCTTAGTGCCTATTAAGTGTCCGAGGCTGGATCGGTGCCTTGGCAAGATGCTATGAGCTATTTCGAAGTGTGAACTGTTACCAATTGGGGAAAGAGAATTGTATTTAATGTGCTATTATTATATGTGTGTGCCTACGATTGAAATATGTATCATTATTGTGAAGGTGATATGAAAAGAAACCTCGGTAATAATAAAGATATCTTAATTGCATTTAATTTGTTTGTTATTTCTTGTTGTTTTTGTTTTGTTGCTATAACAGCTTAGTTATAATGTTATATTAAAAAAAACTAGCTCTTAGTAATTAAATCTTAAAATAATTACTTTTTTTATATTTCTGTTTATTTATTTTTGCCTTAAAAGCTTTAGTATTTTTATTTATAATGTTATGCAAAGAAGCCTAGCTCTTAATACTGAAATCTTAAACTAATTAATTTGTTTGATTTCTTGGACTTTATTGTTGCTATAAGAGCTTTACTTATTTCATGTGCTATTTATCGAAACAGGGTTGGGGGAGGGGGGAAAGGGGGTACATTTATTTGTTAAATAGTTATTACTTAATTTCAGATAGCTTTTACCTTTATTACAAGTGACTATCAACTAAATGGACTAAAGCGTAAACATAGATTGTAACAAACACAATTTAGTTAACGTTTCATATTATTGATAATAGTATATTATACACAATCACAACTCTGATCACCATCACAATCACTCACGCATAATAATTAAATAAATACAATGTACAGAAGTTCAGTTCACGATTGACATCCTAACCCTATAAATACAATGTACAGAAGTTCAGTTCACCGTTTACATCACAATGTTCAGTGCACAATCACAGAGGCTGCACTTCCGGATCGTGTCGCATCCCAACCATCGTAGTACAGCTGCGATCCAAGAGTCCAGTTATGTTTCAGACACTGGCGTGCTGGATGGCCGTGTGCGACCCGTGGTATTCCAGTCAGTCGCGTCCTGATGTTCATCAAGTCCACCTCACATTCACAGAGGCTGCACATCCGGATCATGTCCCATCATAGCCATTAATGTGGTAAAGCTGAGATCGGATAGTCCCGTGATTTTTCCGACACTGGCGTGCTGGATGTTCATCAAGTCCACCTCACAGAGGCTGCTCTGGGTCATTTCCCATCCCAGCCATTAATGTGGTATAGCTGAGATCGCACAGACCCGTGATGTTTACCCCACTGCTTGCTGGCGTGCTGGATGGGCATCCGGTAGCCTTGCTCCTCCAGTCTATCGGGTCACACGCCTCGGAGCTGTGCCATCTTGCACTGGTGGAAGGGCCGGGTCGGGGAGTCGTCCAGACAACTTCCGAGCCTTCCGGTTGTAATCCCTTCGGCGGGACAGGGAAAGCCGGGAACGGGGCTGGTACCTGAGGGTCTGGACGAGGTGCTTGTGGATGCTGTGGCTCCTTCTGGTGTGGCAGTTGTTGTGACTGGGAGCGTAGCCGCATCGCCATGGTGAAACTCTCCGAATAGAACTCCCCCAGAAGAGAGGGTTCGATGTCTTCGGCTATCGCCCCCAGCCACGTTCCCCAGAGAATCGGCGGCAACACTTTCATCGGCTGCAGCATCCCGCTTAGCCGGCCCTGGAGTATCCCAGCCTCCTCCTGCTGGTCCGGCAGGTGTGACAGCAATTGGTCGATGTCGGTGTTGCTGCTGGGTGTTCGGGGGGTGCCCTTCTCCTTGGCTGCCAGGCGCAGAGTTGCGGGTAGCATTGCTGCTGCCTGTGGTGGTTGACTTGATGGTAGTGGAGCCTGGTCAGGTGGTGTCAGATTGTCATCATCATTATCACCGCATGTATGTAGTAGGGCGAGAGGGGCTCCACCAGAAGTCACACCTGTTGCTGCTGTGGCTGTAGCTGTTGCTGTGCTTGTTGCTGTCGAAGCCGCCGGGAGAGGTTGCAACTGGGACTGCAACGTCACACCAGATCTCGACGGCTGCCGCACGATATGACTCCAGAGGAATCCGAAATGCTCCTGGATGTAGATCTCCCGATCTGACAACTCCCTCACTTAACCATTCTGACATCTTGATGTGCTGCTCACTTTTTTTTAAAACTTTTTTATTGAGGCTGTATTTATACTGTCCATAGCATATAAGCCAGGGTACCCAGGCTTGTTTTCAATGCTGTCCAGCTGTAGTGTTGGTGTTGTCTTACCAAGCAGTAGCTGCTGATAAGTTATTTGATTGTCTGCATTTGTGAGAGGAAGAGCGTCCACCTTCTTCCGCCTCACTGACAACGTCCCCTGTGACAACGGGACGGGGAGGTGGCGACACGTCCCAGACATAGTCCTCTTCGGAAAACAACCTGGAAGTTGAGGGTGATGGGCTGGTTTCCTCCGTGCTTTTGTGGCCACCTTGTGTGTGGCAGGCTCCTTCTGAGCAACTCTCTTGGATGCAATTCTCTTTCCTGTAGGTTTGGTCATGGTGCGATGTGTGCTCGGCGCTGCTGGATTTGGAAATGAGCTCTCCAGCACCAGTCTTTTATAGTCATGGCTTTCCGGGAGTAGTCCGGGGGTGGTCTGGGCAGTCCGGTTGTGGAGGCCGGTCTGGCCCAGTGTCGGTACAATCCGTGGAAAGACTGGGGAATCCGGGGGTGGTGCGGGGTCTATCGGGGCTCACCTGAGGTGGTCCGGCGTCGTCCAGGACCGATCCGGGACTAGTCAGTGGATACACTGGGTGGTCCGGCTCAGTCCAGGGCGACCCGGCCTCTGGTCCGGGGCTCGTCCGGGTATGTATGACCGCGAGGCCAAAAACAACCAAAATAGCGATTTTATCCGGGGCTGTCCGGGCGACTGGTCCGGCTAAAAATCCAGGGTTCGTCCAGGTAGGTGTGACTGGGGCTTAAGGTAGATCTTAACAATCAATTCAATATAAATATCTCAGAAAATGACAGACACTGTACGCTTGCTCAATAATGAGAACGGTGAAGGGCATGTAAAGGTTATTGATGCAAGTTTGCAGAAGAACAGTATTTAAACAAGTGAAGTGGGTGTGTCTACTCGCCTTGAGCAATTTGCGCACTCGTTCCACGGGCGCGCAAATTGCTTTCACTTGTGCATGCAAGGGTTCGCGGTGGTAAAGCGTTGCTTGGCGACTAGCTAAGCAACGACGGGGGTCGGGCGTTCGGGGCCTGACCCGGCAGACGTGTTTTTGCACACTCTGTCATTTCAGCCGATATTTAGGCTTTTATTATCGAAATTCTAAACTAATTTAATGAATCAACACGGGAGGGTAAGGGAGACATATACTTCTTTATTAAATATGCATATTTCGCTGGTATCATTGTTAGTTATGGTAAGAATAAAGTTGTGAGCTCTTGTGAAGGTGGATTGGGATGTTCCTTGCATTTTTTACTTTCCTCCAGTAGATTAACTGCTATGGAAAACCTGATATTCGATTGCTTTATATGTAATTAAGGGCTTTAAGCCTAAGCAAGCCTTATGCAGTTACTTAACCCATCTGTGGGAATATAATGACAACACATTAACGGAATTATCTTAGTGTTACTTTTGGGGCGGAAATTAAGAGGTTAACATTAGACTGATTATCAGTGACAGTGGCAGCATCTCTAGCTGGACGCATACTTCTGGAATAATTCAGTAACATTAATAATACCCTGAATTGTGAAGGGGACAGCCAGTTAGTTGAAATAACCTAATTTATAGATCTATATATATATTTTAGGCCAATAAATGCGTTCGATGGCAAATTGCGTATGTAGACGAAACTCTGGCTATCCGCCTTTAGCACTGGGAGGACCCCGACGGCGACAGACTACCTGCAGACGGGAGGAGAAGCCGCAGCAGCCCGCGGCAGGCCCAGGAAATTCACATGGAAAATATTACATAAATTAACTCGTTGGCTCGCCTTTTAGCGGGGGTGGAATAGCCGAACGGTTAAACAAGCTTGCGTGAGTGGAACCTTATTTACACAAGTTTGTATTAATAGAACCTTATTTATAAAAGCTTGTATAAGTAGAACCTTATTTACAAAAGCTTGTCTGAAGAGAATCTTACTTTGACAAGCTTGTATAAATACAACCTTATTTACACAAACTTGCTTAAAGTTGCATAGTCCAATGGTTTTGAGTTTCTGTCATTTTCTGAGATAAATACATTAGGTTGATCGTTATGATGTACCTTACTTTACTTTGAAGTAGTTTTTATTTTAAATGGCTAACTTTCAAGATATTTAAAGTGTAAACATGGGACATTAATTTTGGCAAGCACACCAAAAACTCTGACACCATAAGTTTCTGCAGTAACTAGTTCTATTAAATTGCCCCAGTATTCCCTTCTATGTGGCCACACATGTTTGATAAGCGCATCAGTATCTAATTTAGATATGTAGAATCAGATCCTGATAATTGTTTTGGTTTTGAAAATTTGATGTTTTCATCGGACTATGTAAATTGATTTAGTTAGAGAAGATTGTGTAAGTAGAATCTTATTTACACAAGCGTGTATAAGAACCATATATACAAAGCTTTTATAATGAGAACTTAATATAGACAAACTTGTATATGCAGCTAATTTACTTATACAAGCTTGTATAACGACCTAATATACACACAACCTTGCATAACGTGAACCTCAGGCACCGAAGCTGGTATAAATAGAATTTGTATAAGGAAAACGTGATTTACACTAGCTTGTATAGAAACCTTATTGACATAACCTTGTACAACCAAATGTATATAAGCTTGTATAAAGGAGAACCAAATGTACATAAACTTGTATAAATATCTAATATACACAAGCCTGTATACAGAAAGACTTTTACACAAGCTTGTATAATTGTATTTACATAAGCTTGTATAATTGTATTTACATGAGCTTGCATGAGACCCTAATGTACTGTAGTAGTCTACACTGACCTCTCAGGCAAGGAGCCACATAAACAGGTGGGTGTGGATAGGGTGGCGACATCAGAGAGCCTAGGTGGTGTAATGGTTAACACACTGGCATGGAATGCAAGAGATGTGTGTTCGATTCCTGCTCTAGGCGCAATATTGCCCATTTTCATCACCCCCCCCCCCCGCACAACACTGGTGTCATGACCAGGATCCTGTACAAACTATGCACTGTGTGGTTCTAGAAGCTACATTGTGCATATATGTAAGTGCATTGCCTACATGCATGTAATTGTAAGCATTAAATGACCATTCACAATACCAAGGGGACGAATGTAGTAGCCCGCACTGACCTCAAGCAAGGAGCTGCATAGACAGTTGGGCCTGGATAGGGTGGTGACATCAAGGAGCCTAGGTGGTGTAATGGTGAGCACACTGGTCCGGAATGCAAAAGATGTCTTAGGCGCAATATTTCCCATTTTCATCACCCCCACGACTACTTTGTACGACAACCAAATATATACAAACATTCTTTACGCAAAGTTCCTTTAAATAGAGAATCCAGATGGTTTGGTGGTAAAAATGTCTACTATTTATTCGAGCTGGTGGAGTATAAACAAAACCAAATAATATCTGTCTGGTGTAAATAATGTTCAAGTTTAAAAAATAACTTGTATGAATGAATCCTCATGATCATGGGGTGATGTAAATGAGGGACAGTCCATGAATGTCAACGGTTTTCACACTCCTGACAATGTTAGGATTAGGTTACCCCCTCCCCCCTCTCCCTGTTCTTGTAATCCTAACTTAAAAACATTGATCAAATGTGACCAGTGTAATAGCCTGAAAAAAATCCGAACATGGCGTTAACCCCTCCCCTCGCCCTTTTGAACATTGTTCAGATTGCGGGAAAACGTCGATATTTACCCACCGTCTTTAAAGGCCCTGTCACACTATGAAGTATGGTGGCGGAGTGTGCGTAACATGTCGAAATAATTTGAAAATAAAAATAGGTCTAGATACGGCGACCTACGCCAACCTATGCCGAGTGTACTGGACCTATGCCCAACCTATATGTAACCGATAATGCTGTGTGCTGACGTGTTGGTCAAAATTCGCATAGGTTGGCATACGCTAAGGCCATATGTCGTAGTGTGACAGCCCATATACCAACAGCCAACACGCTGGGCATACGCTCGCCGTACGCTCGCAATATGCTAGGGGTACGCCAGCACAGGCTAGAGGCACATTAGGCATTAGATAAAGTATTCACCCCGTACTTGCAGTACACGGGTGAAGACCAGCCTTATATAAAAATGGTCGAAAAGCGGGTTAATGAAGAGAGCCTAATTTCAAAATCTAAGAAGCAACATTTATTCTTTGTAGATGTCTTCATATTTACCCGCTACCTTTGAGTTGAAAAATATAATAAAATAGGTAGTTTAATACGATTTAAAATTGAAATCGGTGGCGTTCTATGGCCGCCATCTTGGATTTTTGCATTCTCTCCCATTTCACCAAATCTGTGCCAATATATGTAGCCATTTGATCATGGAACCACAGTTTCTAATTCATGTTCCATACTAAAGCTATTTTCGCCCGTATTTAGACTACGTTGTGGTTCACCCCTGTACTGGAAGTATGGGGTGAATCTTTTATCTAGTTAGGCATACGCTATATAAGCTAGAGATACGCCGAGGGTGCCGGTTCAACGTACGGCTAATGTGTTACAACCTACCCCTAGCATGTGCATAACATACACCAAGCGTATGAGAAACATATGAGGCATACACTGGCATAGGTTGAAAATTTGGAACATGAACAAACTTTTTTTAGCGGCTCAACCTATGCCGAGCATACTAGATCTATGCCCAACCTATACATAACCTATGATGCCGTATGCCGACATCCCAGATAGCACACAGCCGTCGGCCCGACGTCGGCTATTGGTCGGTCCGTCGGCACCGACTTTCCACCGTCGGCCCGACGGTGGTGTTCCGACGTTGGGAATCAATCCATTTCCACTTCTGAGCCACCGTCGGGCCACCGTCGGGCCGCCGGCGGTGTTCCGACGTTGGGAATCAATCCCTTTCCACTTTTGATTCACCGTCGGGCCATCGTCGGCCCGACGGCGGTGTTCCGACGTTAGGGTTAAACTTTTGAGCCGTCGGGCCTCCGTCGGCCCGACGGTGGTGGGCCGCCGCAAGTTTGCATTCATTTTCCACACTTGGTATACCGTCGGGCCATCGTCGGCCCGACGGTGGTGTCCCGACCTTAGGTTTCAATCCTTTTCCACTTGTGAGCCACCGTCGGGCCACTGTCGGCCCGACGGTGGTGTTCCGACGTTAGGGTTCAATCCCTTTCCACTTTTGATTCACCGTCGGGCCATCGTCGGCTCGACGGTGGTGGGCCGCCGCAGGTTTGCATTCATTTTCCACGTCTGGTCCACCGTCGAGCCACCGTCGAGCCGACGGTGGTGGGCCGCGCATGCGCAGTTCTTTAGATTTGCTTTCCGGCTCGAGTCGCCCGCGGACCACGTGCGATTGCTGATCAGTGTTCTTTTTCTACCAATAACTCCAAAAATACCAGGAATTTTAAGGAATCATTTACCAGGTTTGTTTATTAATATGCTTAGATTATTTTGTAAAAGTTTTGTAATTTATTACGAATTATTAATGGAATTATTCGTGTTAATTCGATTTGAATTATCCGACACGGTTTGTTTACTTCGAATCGCCACCGGAACACATGCGATTGTTGATCAGTGTTCTTTTTCTACCAGTAACTCCAGAAATCCCAGGAATTTTAAGGAATCATTTACCAGGTTTGTTTATTAATATGTTTAGATTATTTTGTAAAAGTTTTGTAATTTATTACGAAGTATTAATGGAATTATTCGTGTTAATACGATTTGAATTACCCTGAACGGAATTTTGACGAAGGACCGCCATCTTGTTTTTTTTCCGAGAAGACACTGTCACTATAGTGTCAATACGTACAGACTATATTAAATTTATATGGAATGGGATCTCGATTTCTATTAATTTTGAATAAAACTAATATTTTTACAGTGACAGTGTCTTCTCGGCTTGTAGGCCCGACGGCGTTTGTCGCCGTCGACTCGACGGCGGCAGCCGCCGTCGAGTCGACGGTGGATGGTTGGACAAAATAACATCGGCCCGACGGCGTTTGTCGCCGTCGCCCCGACGGTGGATGGTCCGACGGCTTTTGTCGCCGTCGGGGCGACGGCGGCAGCCGCCGTCGCCCCGACGGCGGGAGGTTGGACAAAACAACGTCGGCCCGACGGCGTTTTCCACCGTCGGGCTGCCGACTGTGTGCTGTCTGGGATGTTGGTCAAAATTTGCATGGGTCGGCATACGCTGTTCACAGAGCTTGTGCAAGTGCTGTTGTCCGGTGGTAGCTACCAGCCTGTTGAATAGTACAGACGGGTGTACCAGTCTGGGGCTACTTGACCACGTGACCAGTGTAATTCGATCGCTGGTCTTCTCCGTCAATAAACGGGGCGAATGTGTCATGTGCTGTTTTTTTATTTTTTTTTATTGTGTTTTACGTCATATCCTAGGTCATATCAGGATGGGTATAGACTTGCGACAGTGCGCACTTGATGGCTCTTAGTTCTTCTGACTTACTGAGACGCCTTCTTATGACTGTGCAATCAGCATGGCTTTATAGTGCTAAACCTCATTACGATACCAACTTGGTAGCAGTGTGCCCTCATGGCAACTTTATAATAGTGCTGCTCCGCCGTCATGTTGCGATACCCCAGTCAGTCACATTAATTACACTGGCAAGGTAGTGACGAGTGTCAGTTTTCTAAGTCATTGGTATAACTCGGCCAATAATCGAACCCACGACCATCACTTAATAATCGCTCTATCACATAAATATGGGGTTTGAGCTCATTGGGCCGCTGGAATGCGCCTTGCCCAAAGAATAACTATTCTCGGTCCATACTCACCCGCTCCCTCGGAGCTCAAATCCATAGCGGTAAATAATGACTTAATATATAACGCAGACGTTGCAATTATGGTATCTAAATTGCGCAATGCGTGTAATCGTAGTATATTGTGCAATCAAAGCCAGTTCTATTTCACAGGCGAAGTTCGAGTAGTCCCTCACAAGACGGGTTATGACGTCACCGACCACACCAGCGTCCGAAAAGGAGGATTTTAGCTGGTCCTTTCGAGTGATTCTGACTGAATTTTAATTGCCATGTAATTGTTTTAATTGCATACTATCGACTTTTGATAGTGCAATCAAACTACTTTTATTGTTTAATTGTATGGCTCTGTTAATTCGGCTTGATGACGCCATTTGGAAAAGTGTCTCTCCAGAAGACATGGTGGGTAGGTTTCATGACGTCACCATGTAAATGATATCACCCCTTTCTTGTCACAATGGACCAAGCCCAATGTCAGAACAATGTGACGGCGTGGGAATTCGGGTCATCGTGCAGACGGACCGGTATCTCAGTCGGGCAGCACTATAAAGCTGCAATGTCCATGCGTACTATCATAAGTCTGGTTGACTATATTCTTTTCGTCTGTGCGAGCGAAATGATTTAATAGTATGCAACACTTATGTGCGTTGACATGGCCTTTCCTGCCGACAAACAAATAGATCCATATAATTTAAGGGGGGGGGGGACGCCCCCCCCCCCTATTATTCACAACCAGGATTGGTACAGGTAGCGAAACGTACACATTGTTGTCATTGCTTTTTACTTGGCTGGGGTCATACAAGTAGAGATTCAGTTCAGGGTTTTCTTATTCACTTTTCACTAGTCATCATATATATAGCTTGCAACATGTTCTGTTATTTAGTGCTGAACATGTAGTCACTGTCGTGGCTGTTGGTGTCATTCAGTCCAGAATACTTACATCATACTCATAGATGAGAATGGCCTGATAAGAAAAATCAGTACAATATTTTATAAATTTTTTAGACTTGATAAGTTTGTGAGCTTTCAGCCCCCCCCCCCCCCCCGTCACTTTAGATCATATCTGGGGGGGGGGGGGGGGGGGAATTGGGACCGTGAATCATCAGTTACATTTGGACAAGTTTTCTCGTTCACGTATAGATTCAAGAGTAGCCAATTAAAAGAAATACTATAGACAAGTGGTTCTTGCAATAGAGGAAAAGTAGTGCAACCACCAACACCTAATTGTACATTGAAGCCCGTTACTAATCTTACCTTATTTTTCCACCTGATATCAAAGAACAGCCATGTAGTAATGGCCTATTCTAAGTAATAGTTGGACTAATCTTAAGGCCCTGTCACATTACGGCGTATGGTGGGAGCGTATGGCGGCGTAGCGGCATTACGTCATATACGTCGGCATACGCTACTCATACGCCGCCAGTGCCGCAACATGCCGGCGTATGTGAAGCGTATGAGGCATACGCCGCCATACGCTTTCATAAATTCGTCCGTCCAATTTTTTTTGTGCATGCTCAAAAAAACACGACCTATGAGGGCGTATGGCCCATAATGTCAAAAAATGTCACAGCACGCTCCCATATGCTCCCCCATACGCTCAAACACACCCGAAAGTGGCACCAGCACGGCGTACGTAGGTTTTCAATACGCTCCCGCCATACGCCGTAATGTGACAGCCCCTTTACCACCCGATATCAAAGAACAGCCATGTAGTAATGGCCTATTCTAAGTAATAGTTGGACTAATCTTACCACCTGATATCAAAGAACAGCCGTGTAGTAATGGCCTATTCTTAGTAATAGTTGGACTAATCTTACCACCTGATATCAAAGAACAGCCATGTAGTAATGGCCTATTCTTAGTAATAGTTGGGCCTCGTCAGTAGTTGGATGGGTGACCGCCAAGAAATACAAGGTGCTGTAGGCATCCTAATACAGGCTTATAACCTGCCAAATCATTAGTTGTTAAGTGCATTTTGGTACTGGTAGAGTTCAAGAAGCAGACGACAATTGGTGTCAGTACAGTGCATTTTTATTGCTGTATTTATGTACAAGCATTCCACGTGTTTATCCAATATTCCACCAGTCTATACACACATAACCCTCAATGCAGTAGTGTCAAATATAATAAGTAAAAGCATGGTGGGTGTTGTAGCTAGCTACATAATAAACAATTTCCTTTTCAGCTACAATTCCGACATAGTGCAATAAATGTTTCTTTTTTTAAATTCTTATACCCCCCCCCCCCGCTTGATGGCTGCTAAATTGTGTCATATTGTTCACATTTACAAGACCAATTCGTTACCGACTAGGTGCAACTGGTAAACAGGTTGGTTGGCAGTTGGAGTCCTGGTAACATCTAAGGTCATATCAGGAGATAAGTAGGTTCAAATCTAGATTTTTTTTTTTTTTAATTGATGGTATTATCGGACTATGCCACTTTAATCGAACCATACAAACGACCTCACTGAGATCCATTTCCAGCACCAGCCGAACACAAATTTGTGAGATTAGCTTGATCAGTACGAACATAAGCGACCAGTCACAAATTTACTCACAAAACCCTTTCCCTCACACCGAATTTCCAGCCACTAGATGGCGCCATTAAGCACTTCCAATATGTCGCTTCCGGTTACCTTACTTCATTTATAAAATATATTTCCAGAACTAAGCGACCTGACAAGAACAAGTTTCAATAAACAACTGCTCCCAAATCTGGGCTTAATAAAAAAAATTTTTCATAAACTCAAAAAACCCTGCCAAAGCTCAAAACACTTCTTCAAGCATTGTAATAATGAAAACAAAAAAATGCTACAAGGAACATTCACAAACTGAGGATATTTAAGCTAAAATATATAGAATCTTATTTACAGCCACTTAAAGATCCATAGTCCGATGGCTGCTTTGAACCTCTGAAATTTTCTGAGATAAATACATTAGATAAGCTTTGATTTAACAATGCCTCTAGAGTACATTGATTTAGTTTTTTATCGCATCAGTGGCTCTTGGATGTCAAACATATGGCCATTCTGACATTTCTTTTGGAGGAAACCCGCTGCCGCCACATAGGCTACTCTATCCGATAAGCAGCAAGGGTCTTTTATATGCACTTTCCCAGACAGGACAGCACATACCACAGCCTTTGATGAACCAGTTGTGGCCCACTGGTAGGAACAGAAAATAGCCCAAACTGCAAATTGGTCGATCGGATGATAGACAGCTTCACAGATGGACTCTACTGCCTTAGCTATGTCCCGCTCCTGGTATCCAGTTTGATGCAGCAACAAATACTTAAAGTTGCATAGTCCGATGATTTTGAGTTTCAGTTATATCCTGAGATAAAGATATTAGGTTAATCATTATAATCTACCTTACATTACATTGAAGTAACTTATTTTAAATGGCTAACTTTTGTGATATTTGAAGTGCAAATGTGCAAAATTCCTTTTGGCATGTTTGCCAAAACTCAAACACCATAGGCTTATGCAGTAACACGTTCTATTAAATTGACATTAAATTCTATGTGATGACAAATGCTTAATAAGTTCACCAGTATGTAAGTTAGATATGCATAATCAAATCTCGATAATTGTTTTCGTTTTGAAAATTTGATGTTTTGATCGGACCATGCAGCTTTAAGTGCATCAGTATCTAAGTTGGATATGTGGGATCAAATCTAGTAATAAGTGTTTTGGTTAAAAAAAAATATGATGCCCTCATCGGACCATGCAGCTTTAATTACCAGACAATATGATGTCAATACAGCTTAGGCAGGGAATATAACAAGAGCCACTCATTTCAGAAATGTGTGCATCGTTTCCAACTAACAATGAAGGCGGTCCCACCTACCATGTATAACAAATGTTGCTTAACCTATCATGCTTAACCTATCAGTCATCGTTTTACAAGAGCAATCTTGGCAAGACCCAATCATCGAGTTTGTTGTAAGCCTTACCTGAATGTAGAATGTAATATTTACTTGTCAAATCTAGGACTTTTCAAGCTAAATATTATTTCCAATTTCAACATAAGCACATGAGTTATATCTTTGCATACATGGTTAAAAAAATATAATTTTGTAGTATTGCAAACAGAATATAGTTTCACCATTCAGAGTTTACCAACTTTGCCTCAACATTAGTTTTTAAGGGGGTGAGGGGTCATCCGAAGTTTTCAGTCATAAAATAGATGAGAATGGCCTGTCAAAAGAAGTACATTATGAATTTTTGGGACTTCTAAAAGTAAAGTGACAGGTCCTTTGTGCAAAACCCGGCATGGTGCAAATTTGGACGATATCCGGAAAAAATCGGGCAGATACAAAAAAAAAACAGGAAGATTCTCATCTATGTATATGACGTTTATGGCTTCATAAAAAAATCTTGATATAACATAAGCCAGTCATGTTCTGTGATAAAATGATGGGTACTACTTTGTCCGAAAAATGGTGGGGCGGCTGACAAACTCAGCATTCTTTGTACAACCATGAAAATATTTCAAACTTCCGACGACACCCTTAACAATTAATATATATAATACAAAGGCTGGTTTTGTATAAGGAAAACTAAATACTGTTTACAAAATTCATTATATAATACTGCTAGAGCCTAAGTAACGGGATTCAATGGAACTAAATTAGATCACCCTTTTGTCAGCTTTCCCGTTGCATTTAATTTTTTTTTTTCGCGAAGCTTAAATTAAAAATATTCAAAACATCACATGACGAACACATAGGGAACCGGACCAAGCCAAACAGGGTTACGGCGCGCCACTTTTAGATTCTTCAACTTTAAACCATCACATCAGTATACAAAAACCGCAGTCACGATATATTCGGTCACATCTTTCTACTATATATATATATGTAACCTGTCATATATCAAAAGAATAAAGTACAACTTACTTTCTTCTTTTTTTAAAGCGGAAATCTATGCATACGGTCAAGTTATCATAAAACCGACGGCGAATTTTCGCAAAAACCTGGCTTAGCATGTCAGGAAATTGCGGAAAATTCGCGAGTCAGGTTTCATACATATTGGTATACACTGATAGTGCTGCTGCATTTGAATAACATTAGTATAATCTGATAGTGCTGCTGCATTTGAACAACATTAGTAAAATCTGATAGTGCTATAGGATTGCAGCACAGTAAAAACCGCGGAGATCTTTCATCCCTGTCTCATAAGGCAGCCATGACAGTATTCCCCCCCCCCCCTCCCCCCACCATTACGTAGAAGAATCAATGTGAGATACATGATAACAATACGCCCCCAAAAGTATATATATTTAACTTTTTTAAATCTATTATGAATATACACGAGTGCTACAACAGATCAGCCAATACTGTCAAAAGAAAAGTGAAATAAAATGTCGACAAGGATCCAACTATCAACACAATGGCAGCTGGCATGCATTATAATTATGTACAATCTTTCATGTTGCAAGCCTGATGTTAACCATTTATCACATTCCCATTCTTCGGCTTCAGCTTGAGACCAGTATCGCCTTAATCTTCGTCGTCATCATCAGGGGTGTACTCCGGTGATGTTGGAGTGTAGGTGGGTGTTGTTGGAGAGTGGGTTGGAGAGGAAGGGCTGTACTTGGGTGATGACGGGGAGTATGTGGGGGAAGTTGGAGTATACTTCGGAGAAGCTGGCGAGTATGTTGGACTGTCAGGGCTATAGTTCTGGGAGCTTGGGGAGTAACTCGGAGAGGCTGGCGAATACTGGGGAGAGGACGGCGAGTATCCTGGTGAAGTGGGAGAGTACTGCGGCGAAGACGGTGAGTAGTCCGGGGAAGATGGGCTGTAATTGGGTGATGTCGGGGTGTAGGTGGGGGAGCTGGGGGAGTACTTTGGCGATGTCGGGGAATAACTTGGAGAGGTTGGGGTGTACTTGGGTGATGTCGGAGTGTACTGTGGCGATGATGGCGAATATTGCGGAGAGGTTGGCGAGTAGGAAGGTGATGTCGGTGAGTAGCTTGGAGAGGTTGGGGTGTACTTGGGTGATGATGGAGAATAGCTTGGGCTGGTCGGTGAGTAACTGGGGCTCTGTGGGGAATAGGCGGGGGAGCTTGGAGAATATGATGGGCTGGTCGGTGAGTACGACGGGGAGGGGTTGGAGTAGGAAGGTGATGTTGGCGAATAGCTCGGAGATTGGGGTGTGTAGTTGGGTGATGACGAGGAGTAACTGGGAGAAGTGGGGCTGTAGGATGGGGAGGTGGGTGAATAGTTGGGTGATGTTGGAGAGTACGAAGGGCTTGTTGGGGAGTACGATGGACTTGTTGGAGAATAAGATGGAGAGGTTGGGCTATAGGAGGGACTGGTGGGGGAGTACGAAGGGGATGTTGGGGAGTAGCTGGGGGATGTTGGCGAATAGCTGGGAGATGTTGGTGAGTACGAAGGACTTGTCGGGGAGTAACTGGGTGATGTGGGTGAGTACGAAGGACTGGTTGGACTGTATGATGGGCTTGTTGGTGAGTACGATGGACTGGTCGGACTGTAGTTAATAGAGGCCGGTGAGAACCTGGGGCTTGTTGGACTGTACGATGGACTGGTCGGAGAATATGACGGCGACTGCGGCGTAACAGCTGGTGACATTGGCTCGTATGCTGGCGAGGCCGGGCTGTATGATGGCGACATGGCTTCTCCGGGAATATATGGACTCGCAGGACCTGGCGAACCCGGGGAGCCCGGCTGCGGAGACCACGGGCTGAAACCAGGACTCATTCCGCCTTCGTTTGGAGAGAAGCCGGCTGCGCCTGGCGTCATGCCTGACCCAGCACCTGGTGACCAGACC
The DNA here is from genome assembly GCA_030323885.1 of Branchipolynoe longqiensis. Lineage (NCBI taxonomy): Eukaryota > Metazoa > Annelida > Polychaeta > Phyllodocida > Polynoidae > Branchipolynoe > Branchipolynoe longqiensis. Next base: position 40,247,806 of record CM059197.1, read on the forward strand.
TGGCCGTAGGCTGGAGTCGTGCCCTGCGACCACGGAGTATTCTGTGGTGAGCTGGACGACCCAGGGCTACCAGCTGAACCGAAGAATAAGCCCAAAGGACCTGCAACCACAAACAACACACAATCACCAAACTTACCCCATAAATAACCTCATGCAACAAAGTCTTTACATGGTTGGTTGTTGGAGTTTTATGTCCTGGCAACATCTAAGGTCATATCAGGACAAGACCGACTGGTGACAGTGCACACTCCTGACAACTTTATGGTGCTGCCCCACTGGGAGACCAGGCTTCCAGTACCATGATCTGATATCCCCCTCACATTATCCAGACACTGAGCCAACCAGTCCTTGCCCTATCCTAATAATGCCGAGCGCCTGGCTAGGAAGCGACAAGTGTCAATTTTTTTAGCCATTGGTTTGACTTGACCAGGGTTCGAACCCATGTTCTACCAACACGGGAGACAGACGCTCTAACTCATTCGGCCATCCCGTCTGGTCCCCTTAGTAACAAGTCGATTACCATAGAAACATTAATTTTTTTTAAATTGAGGCTGTATTTAAATACTGTCCATAGCATGTTAAGCCCGGGTACCCAGGCTTACAAACATGGCGTGAGAGTGGCGACCTCTATGACAGTATGAGGAAACAAGTAACAATAATGATGCAGTGGTGAGCCGACAGGTGGCGTCATAAATAGCTTAAGGCAGCATCCGATCCAATACTCACCGGCCATCATGCCTGCGCCAACATTTGTCGGGATTTCCATTCCATGTTTACACTTCTCAGCATCGAGAAGAAGATCAAAGCAGCCGGTGCCGATCTTGGCGAGTTGTCCGAGCATGATGTTCTCGGAGACGCCCTTCATCGGGTCATACTCTCCGTGCGCAGCAGCCTCCATCAGAATGTCCACCTGCAAGCAAAATAAATAGCGATTTCAATCGCAGACAATCAAGCTTCCCCATCCACTGCTCCATGTCCAAACCAAGCTTAAGCTAAGATTCCTTCTACGCGGTATGTGAATGGGAGGATTCCTTCTACGCGGTATGCGAATGGGAGGATTCCTTCTACATGGTATGCGGCATGCGTCCGTCTCCCCACCACCACCACTACCATATGTTTCCCCTCCGCACCCATGTGTGTGCCCGTTCCGTAATCATCAGTCGCCTCTCCCCGTCTAAAACTAATGGACACATGCGACTGAGGTTTCTATTCGCATACTGCACCGATCGCTACAGGGACCGATCGAGTTGCCGCATTCGTATTCGAATACCGCGTGTAAGGAATGTAGCCCATTGACTTCAAGGCATTTCGATTTTTTGCCGCATTCGCATACCGCGTGTAAGGAATCTTAGCTTAAGTAGCAAAGAGTATAACATGATACGTCAGCAGTTTGACTCAGCTGTGGTTAAAACCCATGACCTCGGCCACTGGGAAGGGAGCGCTCAACTCCATTCCGTCTAGTTCAACCATAGTGCCATTAGTGGATTCGAACACCATGAAATGAATAATTTTCTTCTTTGAAAACATTTTCCGCCATAATATTTGTTGATAGATTGGCTTTGCGACAGCATCGATGCTTACACAAATAGTGACCTACTTCCCCGACTCATATACACGGATGAAAGTGGTCTCTGGCAACAAGCGCGGAAATCAAGCCTAGATTATTACACTGACAGCGAATTGTGCGAAAACGTGTATTTCCTCCCATAGGATGATTAGCACTGTCAGGGAATCGCGGAAAAATGCCAGAAGTCAGGTTTCATCTATCGTTGTTGCGACTGTATTAGCACCCATAAATAACTATTTCTTGTTTGAATTTTATGCTCCAGCAACATCTAAGGTCATATATTTGTTTGTTGTTGTTTTACGTCCTAGCAACATCTAAGGTCATATCAGGACGGGTACCGACTTGTGACAGTGCGCACTCCTGGCGACTTTATAGTGCTGTCCCACTGGGAAACCAGGCCGCCGGCACCATGACCTGGTATCCCACTCAGTCACATTATCCCGACACTGAGCACACCAGTCCTTGCCATATCCTAATAATGCTGAGCACCTGGCTAGGAAGCGACAAGTATCAATTTTAAAGTCATTGGTTTGACTCGACCGGGACTCGAACCCACGATCCCCCAGCACGGGCGACGGACGCTCTAACTCATTCGGCCATCCCGTCTGGTCTAAGGTCATATAAGAACGGGATTCAAACTAACCAATTGTTGCCATATACATCCTGATTTCTTGGCATTTTGCTCACCGTTAGCCGGTAAATATAAAAAATAGCGGAAATCCGAGAAATATACTGTCGGTCAGCCACTTTTCACAAATGGCGTAACACCAGTCCATCACTGACGTTGATTGTATAAGAAATGTGCAAAGGGGAAAAATATTTTAAATAAATTACTTCACCCATATGTTAAAGCTGCATAGTCTGATGATAACATCAAATTTTAAAAACAAAAACAATTACCTGCCAACTTAGATACTGGCACACTTATTAAGCAGTTGTCGTCACATATTACCGCAGAAGCCTATGGTGCCAACATTAATTTGCATCTTTGCACTTCAAATATCTCAAAAGTTAGCTATTTTAAAACACAACTTACTTCAAAAGAAAGTACGGTTGATTATAATGATCAATCTAATATATTTATCTCAGTAATGACAAACTCAAAACCATCGCACTATGCAATTCTAACAACAACAAAACCACCCAATACCTTGAACCACCAGACGGTCATACCCCAGCTGGTTGGATCCATACACAAAGCGTAAAATATTCTATGCAAAGCTGGCCACACTTACGGTTTCTTCGAAGGAGCAGCGCGCAAGTGCACCAGTGTCCTGCCTGTTGATTCCGTGACGTGTGATGGCCATCAGATGACCCTTTGCTGTCATGATGTCACAGAGCAGCGCCAGGTGGCGGTAGTTTACGTAGGAGCCGTCAAATGAAATCACGTTGTACATTTCCCTTTCGATTCCTTTTCGCACAGCTTCGATGCCAAGAGACTGTAAGTTCGAAAAAAGTGGAGTTAGTTAGTTAGATCCAGTTGGCTGATTGAGCCATTCAGTGAGCAATCAGACCGTCAAATTTACCAATGCTGTTATGTTGATTGATTGGTGGTTGGTTCCCTTACACCATATCGGCAGCATAGGCCATATTCACGGAGAGTAGTATTCAACTTGTATTCTGTCAAATTTGTTTTCAACCATCGCTTTTACACAGAATGTGTACAATCAATGTGTCAAAAGATATGTATGGCCCCCTACACTGGCCGCCTGTGACACAGTGGCAGCCACCACCAAGCGCTTGTGATAGTTCTGTGCAACCATTTGATATGTAATCATGTATCTACTAGCAAAGTTCTATGGGTGTAAAACCAGTGCCCCTGTGGTGAAAAATGACATTTCACAAAATTAAATATCGGCTCCCATGACACAAAAACATCAACTAATACAGAAGTGAAGAAAGTGCTTTTCACAATATTTCCCCAATTGTCCGATTAAAAAAACAACCAATATAATAGAAGTGAAGAAAGTGCTAATCATCATATTTCCCTAACCGTTCGCTTAAACCCTCCCCCCACCAAAAACACATATAATAGAAGTGAAGAAAGTGCTTACCGCAAAGATTTCTACAATGTCGTTCGATGTTGTTCTTACGGGGTCGACGTCTGGTTCGCTGAGGACCTTCATGAGACTTGTTCCGTCCGTTTCCAGAATCCAGTCCTGGATCGACTTGAACTCGCCCGTCTCAGTAATGATGGTTCTCTTCTTATCATCCGTCGTTGGTAAGTGCATGTATACCTGGAGTGGGAACACAACACCGGTCACATGACTTCACCATGTATTCCTTACATCAAACATCAATATTCTATACATCTTAAAGGGCGGAATCACAGTGGCAGGATGAACCGGTTTGTTGCCGATGAAGTCCCTGACCCTTATTTGGGGCAGGTGTCCTACTTCAGGAGGTCACTTGGCACTGCCTCCAGTGCTGATATTTATAACCGTCCCCAGTCTCCAGTAATCAGTGGCACCATGTAGTTTCTCGCCATATGGTGGCTGTTTAAAAAACTTGAGTGGACACACCTGACTAATCATATTGGTCTTGATACTGCCCCTTTAAGCAAGAAGGAAATGATTGTGGTTTACATCCTTGCAACATCTAAGGTCATATCAGGATGGGGACAGATTTCTGACAACCCAGACATAATGGCTTTATAGCACCGCCCCATTGGGATATTGAACTACCAGTATAAATCTGCAAAATTATATTTGCGTGTACACTGAAATGCTAACAGGTTAACTTCGGAGATATTTAAAGTGAAAACTTCAAATTATTTTTCTGGATTCCTACGAATAGCCAAAAGTAATATAGCATGTTCCCAATGCGACTAACCTTGGCAATTTGTTCGATGCCCTGCAGAGTCATGTCGGTGAGCATGTTGGACTCAATGCACCGGAGGAACACATCATCCTCCATCTTGTCCACCTGACAACGCATACATATATAGATTAATGTCGTCTGTGACAACAACAAAAAAGCCAAAATCGACAGCGTGGCAAACAATAATATGGTCAAAACAATAACAGGACAATCTCTCCAAGTTGGTTGTTGTAGTTTTACGTCCTGGAAACATCTATGGTCTTGAGGACAGGTACCGACTTGTGACAGTGCACACTCATGGCGACTTCATAGTGCTTATACCATCGGACTAAGCAATAGATGGAGAATATAAGTAAAATATTTTAGCACATACAGAATATTGTAAAATATGCATTATAAATAAATAAATAAACTACACTACACTGTACTTGAGGGCTATGAATTGGGTTAAAGTGTCTGAGTTGCTGCCCGCTGGTCTAAGAGGAAGGACCGGAACTGAGAACTCGCATATTTACATACCTGCAACCCCACTCGATCCCTCACTATAGGCTCTAATCATTAAATTAGCTTTTAATCCAAAAACACATCATCATAATCAAACTAGGTCGGGCGCTTGACCTACATTTGTTTAACATAAATTTGGTGGCAGTGAAATTGTGCTAACAACCAATCTACATTAAATGAAAGTTCACTTCTTGTCTGTATGCATAGGCGTGTGTAGAGCTGCAGTGTGCTTCATTCGCCCCCCGAAACCTAACACAGCCAAGAAACTGCCTAGTGCAGGCATGTGATTGGGTGCAGGAAAAAAAACTTGAAATTTTTAAAAAAGGTTATCGTGGGGACACACAGCATCCCACTCAGTCGTGAGAGGGATGCAAATAGTGTATTTCAGAGGTGTTTTGGCGCCAGAAAAAAATACCCGGAATTCCGGAGAAATCACATGCCTGCTAGTGACTAGGTCGAAACCAACTTTGGTAACTCAGAAGTGACGTATTGTCTTACCTGCTCCTCCTCACCGTCTCCGAACTTGCTGTCGTCCGAGTTCATGATCCGGATGCGAAGCACCAGTTTCTCCGCATTGTCATCGTTGAAGATGCAATTGAGATCATCTCCAAAGCCAGCGGTGATCTTCTCGGATATCTGCTCCATCGTCAGCTTCTTGTCCGTCATTCTCTGCGACACAATTTGAACCCGTTAACACTGACCGGCGGTGGAACCAACAGTTGCAGTTGGCTATTTGTGCTTACAAAAAAACTCAAGGCTATTTCAGATAGAAATTCAAGACTATTTTCATTGGGATTTAAGGAAAAAAACAACAATGGCGAATTCGGACTAATTTAGATCAATGGGGGACAGGTTAATAGAATTCAAAGCTTTTCAAGACAATAGGTTAAATTCAAGGCTTTTTAAGCCCAGTACGGACCATGATATAGTGACAACACGACGGAATGCTCTCCAAGCAGAGTTTATAATGATTGGACATAGGCACATTGCTAAGGCTATGTTTGGACTTTGCTGAGAGAAACCCGACCTGCAGTAATTTCCCGCCATTCCGTGAGTGCTAAGTCTATATTACAGCCGTCTATTTTGGCGGAAATTTAACTGCCACAAGTTACACAAATCTATGATATTCAGCATTTCGGTGCGTTTTTTGTTGATTTTTGCGTGCATGTTTTTGTTTTAGCGTCGCTGTGGGACACATTTTAAACATTGGTTCACAAATTCGCAAACATTAATCAAAACTTCTATGAGAGCCAGATGTTCCGCCTTGCTCCACATTGAAGTGCGCTGGGAGATGAGTGCGAGTACACACCTTGCGGTCAAGCTCAATGCGCAGTAACCATGGCGAGATACGCGTTGGGTCGAAGTCCGGCATCTCGTAGTAGACGTTGACAAACTCCTGGTCCTCTTGCACAACGGTGTTCTGTGGGTCGGGGTCGTAGTAGATGGCAGTGTTCGAGGTCACCTTCCGCAGTGTTGTATGTTCCAGGCGACACAGCACGTCCTGCGAGGGCAAAAGCGATTGTTTATTTGTTTGAGGGTTTTACATCCTCGCAACATCTGAAGGAGTACCAACTAGTGACAGTGCACACTCATGGGAACTTTATGTTTGTTTGTTGTTTTAAGTCCTAGCAACATCTAAGCTCACATCAGGACAGGTACCGACTTGTGATTGTGCACACTCATGGCGACTTTATGGTGCTGCCCCACTGGGAGACCAGCCACCAGCACTATGCCCTAATATCCCACTCCGTCACATTCTTCTGACACTGAGCCAACCAGTTCTTGCCCTATCCTGATAATGCCAAGCGCCTGGCTAGGAAGAGACAAGTATAAATGTTTAAGTCATTGGTTTGACTCGAACAGGGTTCGAACCCATGGATCCCGATCCCCCGACCTCCCAAAACAGGATTCATTCGGGAATCCCGTCTGGTCAGGCAACTTTATAGTGCTGCCACACTAGGACACCAGCACTATGGCCCGATTTCCCTCTCAATCACATTACACAGAGCTAACCAGTCCTTGCCCTATCCTCGTAATGCCCAGCGCCAGGCTAGGTGGCGTCAAGTATCAATTTTCTAAGTCAATGGTTTGACTCAGCCATGATTTGAACTCTGGACCTTCCGCGCGGGAAGCCTGCGCTCTACTGATTCAGCCAGTGCCTGATCATTATTATAATTATTATTATAACAACTTAACATGTAAATAGGCACACAACAGTGGGTGAGTCAAGTGAAGCCCATACAAAATGACTATAAACCGACAAAAAAAAAATAGGGGCTACTTTCTTCCCTATTTCTGTTATGGTTTCGAGTGCCGACTGGTGTGAATTTAAAGTAGTACCCGCTAGACGGTAACAAGTACCGCTAGGAGAAAATGACCATCTCATGAGCCCCGTTGAGCTTTTTTGGGGTGCAATAAAGTCCTGCGCATTCAATACCACAGTGACCACCCAACAAACTCTGCTCCAACAAATAAATTTCAGCTATGGTTTATTCTCTAAAACTGGACACCACATGTTTTGTTTCCACGCTACCATGTTAAACCTTTCTTTTTTTTGGTAGTAAGTCAAATAATGTTTCCCACAAAATGTATCAGAAGTAGGCTCGTATGATTTTGTGCTAAAGTGAAAATGGAAAATTTGACAATAACTTTGGCTTCAACCTTTTTCTTGTAAGACACTCTTTTTTGCTTAACGGTAATCAATAGCATTTTGTTTGAATTTGTTGTGTATGCTAAAATGATGTTCTGGATGCACATTTGATTTCCATGTTACATGAGTGATTTTTAATGTTTAGCTCAATCTCAATAAAAATTTTAAAAAGCGAAATAAACTTTTCTTCAACTCACGACATAGTGTAACATGTAAACCTTCATATGAACATGTGTTCTGCTAGTATTATTGGAACGCTTCCTATTATTTGTAATGTTTTCACTTTTGGTTTCCATGTCACACTTTGGTGCCCAACTTCATTCATCTCTTTGCTTCGCAAAAATGAATTAATCTAGAGAAGAAAGTAGGCCCTATTTTTTCTCTGTCGATTTATAGTAATTTTGTATGGGCTTCACTTGACTCACCCACTGTTGTGTGCCTATTTGTATGTTAAGTTGTTATAATAATAATTATAATTTTTAACCCTAAAGCAATACTGACCTTGGCCTTTTCCGCATCCTTGGCAGCCTTCCCGATGAGGAAGACAGTAAGGGAGGGTGTCTTGGGCTTCTTTGAGATGTTGATGATCTCCTTGAGACGGGGCACACCGAGTGTTACGTTCTTGGCGGACACACCGGCGTAATGGAAAGTGTTTAGTGTCATCTGAGTGGCAGGTTCTCCGAGCGACTGGGCAGCAAGTGCCCCAACCATCTCACCCGGCTGCGCCTGCGCACAAACAGACATAATCAGTCAAAACAGATTTGTGGGCTTTATTTGTTTGGAGTTCTATATCCTGCCAACAGCTGAGATCATAATTATCAGGACGGGTACAGACTTGTGACAGTACGGACTCCTGGCGGCATTATTGTTATGTCCCACTGGGAGACCAGGCTTCCAGCACCATGACCTGATAGCACACTCAGTCACATTCGGTCACTGAGCTTCCCTATCGTATTAATGCTGAGCGCCTGGCTAGGAAGCGAAATTTAAATAAATTAGATTAAAATGGAAAGAAAGGAAAAAGGTCCTTTTACATTCCCACCCTTAAGCCGCTCTTTACCCCAACAAATTCACAGCATGACAAAGATTATGAACATGTACCTGAGCCTGCTGGAATCTCGTGTCGATTTCACCAAGTAGCCAATCAAACGCCTCTTCGGAGAGACGGTACTCCTCAATGACCCGTTTTGCGCAGAGCGTTGACCGGCAGAGCGCATTCATCAGAGTGGTGGCGTTAGTGTTCGCTTGCTTGCTGATTTTGTCTTCGCCCTGCAGTAAAAGGAAAATATACACAAGTCGGCTTTACAAGAATGCAAATCGAATCAAATAAGTTAAGCATACAAAAGGGATGGTCCATAAACACTCATATTCTTCACAATCCGAACAATATTCAAAATGAAGGTCATCAGGTAGGTAAAAGCCATGTTTGGATTGCTTCTCAGGCTATAACATTGGTCACAAGTTCTCTATGTTTTTATGTCAGGATTAGGGGAAGTGTGGGCGGACAGCTAAACCAAATAAGATCAACATTTATGGACCATCCTTCATTGACCAATCCCACACTCATTCCATCTTATTTGAAAACGAGGTTTGTTGCACATCTGATCATAGCAGAGCTCTAGCAATGCCTTGATTTACCATTGTGTGCCTGGATGGAAAGGCAGATCAGGTAGTGAAAGGGTTATTTCAATAAGTCTCCTTGTATTTCCCAACAGGGATACAAACAGAGGAACATTCCTCACATGGTGTGAATTCTGCACTGATGGGTTTATTGGGCACTTAGAAGTTACAGCAATGCAGATCTCTCAGCACGGTGTGGAAAAGGTGTAGGTAATTTCAGCTGCGCTGGTGATAGTCGCTGCACCTAGTGGTTCGCTAGGCATTAGCTGCAATCACAAATCTCTCACGACTGACATGGATTGCATGCGAAAGCGAGGCTACAAGCAGTACTCAATGCCAAATCTGGCACATTATGAGTGCAAGATCGGTCAAAAGGTATGATCCAAGAAAAGTAGGACAGTTTAAAACCTCATTTGTGGATTGTTACAAGTGACGCCACACATTTATCGTATTTATCAGAAAGTATATCAGAACTGGCTCACAAACCATAGCAAAGCATCTGTAGTTGGGCATCCCAGACAAGTTTTGTCCGGATAGCACATTTTGTTGTTGTTAATATGCGTTATGGGGCTGTCCAAAATAGTCAACATTTTCAACGTAGTACAAAGAGTACTACTTTTCCAGACCCCCTCCCCGAAGTATTACACATCAACATTTTACTACACGCTCATAAGGGGTGGCCAAATGAGTTCAGCACCCACCTCCTGTTTTGATAGGTCATGGGATTCAAACCCTGGTCGAGTCAAACCAAAAACATCAAAAATTGATACTTATCGCCACCTAGCCTGGCATTCGGCATTACTAGGATAGGCAAGGAGCAATGAGGAAGACCAATTGTCCGCAATTGAAAATTCCCCATCTTGCACAAAAAATCTTAAAATAAATCAAATCACCGAAAAATATTCGTTATTAAACGATAAAAGTCATACTTTACTGACAGCCCCCGCTCTCCCTGCTTTACACTTAGTACGATTGTGAAAATGCTGACAACTCTGGATGGCCCCTAAGCAGAGGAAAGTTCAACGCCGGATTGTAGTCATTGGCGAATGATCTCCATAAACAGGGTTCCCAAACTTTTTCAGGCTCCTTTTTAAAATGACTTTTTAGCACCATTAAAACTAGATAAAAGATTCACCCGGTACTTGTAGTACACGGGTGAACGACAACGTAGTCTAAATACGGGCGAAAATAGCTTTAGGTTGGAACAACAAGTAGAATGCTTGGCACCAGTGTCAAATGGTTACTTATATCGGCACAGATTTGGTGAAATGGGAGAGAATGCAAAAAGACAAGATGGCGGCCGCAGAACACCATCGATTTCACCTTTAAATCTTATTAAACTAGATATTATATTATATTTTTCAACTCCAAGGTAGCAGGCTATCAATAAGACATATGTAAAGAATAATTGTTGCTTCTTAGATTGTGAAATTAGGCTCTCAATTCATTAACCCGCTTTTTCGACCGTTTTTATATAGGGTTGGTATTCACCTGTGTACTGCGAGTACCGGGTGAATCCTTTACCTACATTAAAACAGGTTTTTTAAAGGACCAAAGTGAAGAAATTCAACAGCTTTTTCAGCATGCAATAACTCCCGGTTCCGAGTATGCTCCACCAGTCCCATTGCCCATCAGGTGGTGAAAAATTCCAATGTCATCTTTGGCGGACAACCAAGATTGCCCAAAATTATCGTGTCTGCAGTAACCCTGAGAAATTATTTCAAAATTACACCAAATGTCACATTTCAAAGAACTAGTGTTCAACCTTGATATAAGGACAGGCTGCAAAACAAATTCATAAGCCTATATAGAGTTACAGCATACAATCAATTAACTTGCTACGTGCTAGCTACGTGGTTAACAAGTCAGCTAAACAAAGTTATGTTCCTGACGTCAGCATGCTTGGTTCTATTTATGAATAAAAAATGTCATGTTTTTGTGTAATTCTAATGACTCTGCATAATTGTAGGACTTTTGAGTACTTAATTTTTACATTTTCAAAAGTTAGTACTTAGGTTGTTTTATGAAGAGTACGAACTCTGATAAAGCATCACTATGCTTGGTTTATATTACACATCTCAAGCACTTCTTCAACTACGAACACCCACCTTGACAATGACAAACTTCTTGGACAGTTCACGCGTGCCCTCGACGACCTTCATCGGGTGAAGATCAGTTGGCTTTCGAAGGTCAAGCTTGAAAATTTTCTGTGCGTTCCAAATGAGACGCATGATATTGCATGGCAACACAATTTTCGAGTCGCCTTTTGGGAATGTGTTCCTGACACGCTGGCGATCTTCCTGCAGTGTCTTCCACTCGTTCTCTAGCTCGTCTAGCGCATGCGTGTTGCCCATCAGATCCTTGATCACGTCCTCTGTTAAGCAGCGCTTCATCCACCTGAAGGTGACATTAAACACTCTCATGTCATGCAAAAGACAATCTACATCAAAATAGGTTCAGTTTGCAAAGAACCATGAAATAGTTCTAAGCCATTATCACAAATGAAGAGTTTACAACAACCAAAAATGTTTTAATATAGAATTTGAGAACTACTCGGTGCAGCCGTCACCAGTCACCAGACGACTCGGTGCAAACGTCACCAGTCACCACACGACTCGGTGCAGATGTCACCTGTCACCACACGACTCGGTGCAGCCATCACCAGTCACCACACGAATCGATGCACCACTTAAAACACAATATCTGAACTAGCAGTGTGGCTGCTCACCTCTCGTTCTGCGGGTTGAACCTGAACTTGTTCTGGAAGGCACGGTTGGACGGTTTGAGACAGGGCATGTTCTGGAACTCGACAAGCTCCCCTGCCAGGCCATCCTCTCCGTATCTCAGCTGAATGACCTGCTCGATCTGGTTCCGCACGGTGCCATCGTATTTGACCATCACCGACTCCATCGACTTGATCAGACGACGCTGAATGTATCCTGAAACAATAACCATATGCAATATATCATCCGGAAACAATGCCATTCACCTTCAATTAAGTGTAAATTTACACTAACAGCCGAGAAGGGTCATCAGGGCTAGATGCAAATGGATAGTCACAGCCTAGATTGAACCCTAGATATTGCCAGTCAGAAGCTTTGTTTCAAGATATTCAAAATACTGGTCACCCAGTTAGACTCAACCAACAAGTGGTCAGGTGTATTTAATGTACAATAAACATATACAGTGAAACCTCGGTTTTTATAAACAGAATGCGTTCCTAATTGGTTTGTAAATCGAAATAAATTTTTACATAAGAAATAATGTAAAATGGATCAATCCGTTCCTGCCCCAAAATGAAAGCTTGTTATTACCTTGAATGTGCATAAAATGAATGAACATAATTGTAAATCGAATAGAACAAGCTGCCATATTTCTAGATTTATCAGATCTCTTCTTATTTGATGAAATTATCTTTATTTGATGAAAAAAATGCCTCCAAAACCTCATTTGACACAATTTTGTGAAAAGTATATACAGTAAAACCTCCAAATCGACCGACCTGGGGAACGACTTTAAGTGGTCCATTTAGAGAGGTGGTTGGTTTATGGAGTTAGAATATGGTTACAATGGTATTGTTGGGGACCAAATAAAGCAATCGATATAGGGGAGCGGTCGATCTGTGGAGGTGGTCGGTTAGAGAGGTTTTACTGTATATATATTCGTTGTTCATTAACTGAGAATGCGTCTGGAAACCGATGCACCTTTTGTTAGAAAAATGTTTGTGAACCTATTTTTTTTTTATAAATCAAGGTTTCACTCTATATGTAAGGCATAAGCACTTATACCAATATTATTATATATGCAATGCGCCTGCTTGTAGATATTGGAATGTACATCCACATACCTATGAATCATGATTACTTCATTAGTATCTGGAACAATCTTTTTTTTTAAATTGCTTTGTAAATAGCTAACCAAACTTTATATGTATGAAAATATGATTGATTGATTGGTGGTTTCTTTACGCCGTGTGTCGGCAGCATAGGCCATATTCACGGCGAGAATTGTTTGTTTGGTTTTTATTCAAAGGCTTAAATCTGTCAAATGTATACATAAAACACATAGGCACCTGTCTCGGCTGTCTTCACAGCGGTATCAATGAGACCTTCTCGGCCTCCCATGGCGTGGAAGAAGAACTCAGACGGGGTGAGTCCGGCTAGGTAGGAGTTCTCCACAAAGCCACGAGACTCTGGGCCGTAGTCATCCTTAATGAAGTGGGGCAGGGTGCGGTGTCGGAAGCCAAACGGAATACGCTTACCCTCCACGTTTTGCTGACCCACACAGGCGATAACCTGGAAAGGATATGGTGAGTGACGGGTGGTTTAACGCCATGAGAACAACGAAGGCGATATATGCTAGGCGATAAGTGGACCAGTGGGACTCTACACCGTCAGTTAATTATAAAACCACACTTGTATTTATAAATAAAAACATCAATTCAGTATTTCGGTAGCAAAGGCCACGAAAAGTTATGAAGACGTACACAAAATGTGACACAGCTTTTGATGGAGAGATGCTCCACAATGCGAACAATGTTCGGAAAGGTCTAAAAGCAGTGTTCGGATTGCTTTTCAGGTTATTATATTGGTCCAACTTTATCAATTTTTAAAATGATTTTATGTTAGGATATTCCCTGTCCTGATATGACCTTAGATGTTGCTAGGACGTAATACAACAACAAACATTAGCCACTCTTTAGGAGCTATTTTTAAAACATTAAATTTACTTCAATATAATATAATGCTTACCAGAACAACAAAAATTGATTAACAGTACAGTACACACAACAAATTTATACGCAATTTAATAGCACACTTAAAACTTAACCCCGAATAAATAATTTTCTAAATATAAAACGAAGATGATGAATATAAAATTTAATTCCGCCCATGGGGATCAAAAGGTTAATGACCCACACACACATGCCAAACTCATGGCTCTCAAGTTCTACCTGCGAGATGTTAATCTTGGATCCCTTCGATCCGGCCACCACCATAGCCTTGAAGTTGTTGAAATCAGACAGTGACTTCTGTGCCGAAGAGCCCGTCTTGTCACGAGCGTCATTGAGGATGCGGTTCACTTGGTTCTCGAATGTCTGCCTCGTTGTGTTACCGGGTGTTGGTTCCAGTTCATCGTTGTGAGCCTTCTCAATAACTTCGATCACGTCAAGTTTGGCTTTCTGCAAGCGAGTAAAGTTGGTTATGCGTTCATTAAAATTGGAAGGCATACAGAACTGGCATCACTGGGAGAGAATAGACGAGTTCGTAATTTTAGCCATGCGGTGCAGTTATTTCAAGCTACCGTAAGGTAGCTCATAACAACCAACCTAATACATTCTGATTCATCTCAGAAAATGACAGAAACTCAAAACCATAGGACTATACAACTTTAATAAATAAACAATACACTATCACGAAGTACCTTGATGGTGTTCTGGATGTCGGTGTAGGTCTGCGGATCAGCAATGGTGTCACCGATGCCGATACTGTGCCCCTCGAGCAGGAGCCAGTTGTTGACGACAGTCTGTACGTGGGAGTAGAACAGGCCACCCAAATGGTGGCCGAGCTCGAGGAAGGCGATGTGCAGCAGCGACCCGGCTGAGGCACCGAGCGACTTCTTACAGATGATGCCACACACCAGCTCGCCGTCCTCCACCACGACCTGCCAGTGCAACAGTAGCAGAGTGCAATGATTAGCTTCAGCACAAACCACTTGATGTGAATAGGTGTATCATTTTTGTTATTTACTTCTGTTAAGGTTGCATAATCTAACGAAAGCATAACATTTTCAAAACCAAAGCACGTGCCTGCAATTGATCCTACTTATTAAACTGTATAATACTGATGCCCTTCTTATTAAACATTTGCTGCTGCATAGAAGGGAATTCAAAATCTATTTTAATAAAACATGTCACTGCTGATGCATAGGGTCTCCAGCATTTCGACATGCAAGCTCAAATTAATCTGGCATGTTTTCATTTGAAATGTCTCCAAAGTTAACCCTTTAACGTTAACGCTACTTCAAACGTAAAGCAAATTAAATTTAAAAAACATATACCTGAAAGATATGGCAGAAACCCAAAACCATCAATTATGCAACTTTAAGTAATTATGCAACTTTAAGTAAATTTAATAAAAATCAGTCACTGCTGCAAATCATACAAGCCTATGATGCTCAGTATTATCCTGATAAGGAGCAAACCAATCCTTGCCGTATCCTATTAATCAGGGATGAAAGTGATCTCCGGGAAAAAAAAGCGGAAATGCTGATATGTTTCCATAGGCTTAGCATTGTCAGGGAATCGCTGAAAATTCCAGGAAGTCGGATTTCATACAAGATATACGCTGCTAGTGCTGCGGCGTTTGAAGCACGTATTAGTAGTATACACTGCTAGTGCTGTGGTGTTTGATGCACGAATTAGTATACACTCATAGTGCTGCGTCGTTTGAAGCACGTATTAGTATACGCTGATAGTGCTGCGCTGTTTGAAGCACGTTTTAGTAGTATACGCTGATAGTGCTGCGCCGTTTGAAGCACGTATTAGTATACGCTGATGGTGCTGCAGGGTGAAACAACATATTGGTTGGCTGGTTGTTGGAATTTTACATCCGGGCAACATCTAAGGTCATATCAGGACTGGCGCAACATATTACTATACACTTACAGCTACAGGAAAAATTCCGGAAATCCGCGAAATCGCGGAGATCTTTCATCCCTGATTAGTGCCGAGTGCCAGGCTAGGTAGCGACGAGTATCAATTATGTACGTCATTGGTGTGACTCGGTCGGGGTTTGAACCCATAAGCTCCTGCATTGGAAGTCAGCCAGCGCTTTTATCGAACCGGCCATCCAATCTGGTTACATACCCTGGTGTCGCCAGGGGAGATGTGCTTGTAGGGCCCACTGTCTTCTTCGTCTGGATGAGCGATGTGGTTGCGGATGACATTAATGCGACCAGGGATGACGAGAGTGAAGAGCTGCTTGCCCGTCCACAGTGGACGCGGCTTCAGGATGGCTGGCTGTGGCATCCGGCCATTCCACGAAGGCAGGAACATGAGCAGGTTCATCATTTCACTCTGCAGCAAAGAACATGTCCACGTTAGCAAACAAGTCACATTTGTTGGTTGGTTAGTTGTTTGTTCGAGTTTCACGTCCTGGCAACATCTAGGGTCATATCAGGACGGTGTCACACTGGTAGACATTATTTGTACAGGCATGGAATGCATATTATTTCGCTTAACCACTTTCATTCTCAGAATGAAAGTATGTAGCATTTATAATCAACTCAGTTTTCGGGAGGGGAGGGGGGGAATGGCTAAATGTGACAATAAAAACGCACGTTATTGAAATTTTAAAATGTGTCAAATAACGGGAAAATTCATTTAAAATAAAACAAGTCCGCACATCCCTACTGTTCTCAAATCTGTTGTTTAAACAAAATTTGGTTTATACATCAAATATCTACTTCAACAATCCTAGCATAGCTACCTTTTCCAAGAAAACATCCCTTTTAGTCATCTTTCTGACAGCGGTCAGCGTGTCCTGCACGATACCCATGACAGGCCGGTTGGCCTGCGGAGTGATGATCATCCGGGGGACTTGAGCCAACTCAGAGATCTCTGCACGCGCTTCGTAGGACTGCGCCAAATGCAGATTCATCTCGTCACCGTCAAAGTCGGCGTTGTATGGTGTTGTTACACTGTTTGGTAAAAGACAAGACTCGTCAGAAAGTAGCACACGGTGTTGCTGGATGCTGTGGAGTTTTACATCTTGGACATTGTTTGTGTAATTTTTTAAATGCAATCATTTAATTAACTCGTCTCTTAATTTCTCATATTGACATACGGCAACTTTTGTTGTTGTTGCCAATATCTCGAAACACAACTGTCGTTACCCCGAGAAAATATAATAGTAATAAAGATTCCTGAAATACAATCATTCCTGCGGCCATTTATTTCTTTCTCAATAATTGAGGTATGTAATGTGGGTTCCATGCACAATGCCAAAATATCAGATTTTGGGAACATTATAATAGAAAACTAAACGTATTGAGAGAGAAAAGGTAGTGAAATAATTATTTTTAAATAAAAAATAAAATCAGTGATGAAAGTCATCTCCGACCAAAAAAAACACGTGGATATCAGCAGTTTGTGGCAGAACCAATACTGTCAGGGAATCGCGGACAAAATAAAGGACGTCAGGTTTCAACTCTCCTAGTGGCTATATTATCGCTCATACCTAACTCGTTCTTGATTGGGTTTTATGTTCTAGCAACATATAAGGTCATATAAGAATGGGATTCGGAATAACCAATTGCTGTCATTTTTATCCTGATCCCATGGCATTTTGTGAACGTTAACCAGTCATTATTCCGTGAATATAAAAAGTCGTTGAAATCCGAGAAATCGATATCGAATAAAAGTATTAAATCACTAAAAGCAATGAAACTGAAGCAAACATAAAAGTAAATAAACAGGGGGGAAAAAAGTAATAGTGATGAAATATAAAAGTTAAATGTCAACTAAGTTTAAATGTAGCAAAACCAATATTAACAAGTAAAAGGAAGAGTGAAAAATCTCCCATGCATACAAATTTATACTAAAAACCTTTCACCCGCGCTCTCAAAGCTTTGCTTAACATTTATTATCATGACCTTGTCACGTTGTAGACTCACCTGAGGTTCATTCGGAAGGTGGACCAGGGCAGCACCTTCACCATGTGGCACATCATACTCATCTTATGCAGTGTGGGTTGCCGGTTGAAGACCACATAGTCGTTGTCTCGCATGTGGCGTTCCACCTTGTAGCCGACCTGCAGGTGCAGGTCTGACGCCTTCGGGTGGAAGCGCAGATCAATGCGGTCACCGTTGTCACGGATGATGTACTTGGCACCTGGGTAAACATTAGCGCCACGCCGCACCAGCTCACTCAACCTGAGGGACATGGTAAGCTTTATTTAATGTGTGTACCATAAACCCTCAACAGCAAGCGGCTGCTTGATTGTTTATATTTACACATACACTGGTTCACTCAACCTGAGGGACATGGTAAGCTTTATTTAATGTGTGTACCGTAAACCCTAAACATCAAGCGGCTGCTTGATTTTTTATATTTACACATACACTAGTTCACTCAACCTGAGGGACATGGGCCAGTATGCATGACGCGGGGTTACCTTACACTCAGTGCATTTGCGCTAACACCGCTTCTTGCGTAGTAAGTTTTCGCCGCTAACCTATAAATCCCCGCCAAAACCAGTTTTGGCTCGCTAACACTGCGTCATGCATACGACCCATGGTAAGCTTCATTTAATATTTGTACCATAAAACCTCAACAGCAAGCTGCTGCGTGAATGTTTATATGTACACGTAAACTAGTTCACTCAACCTGAGGGACATGGTAATCTTTAATGTGTGTATCATAAACCATTAACAGCAATCCACTGCTTGAATCGGTTTATATTTACATGCACACCATCTCACTCAGTTTGAGGGACACCATAAGCTTCAATGCGTGTAGCGTAAACCCTAATCCGAAAGCCGCCATTTGAATATGTTTATATTTATGGGCACACCCAAGCTTTAATATTCGTGTACCGTAAATCCTCAACAGCAAACCGCTGCTTGAATGTCTTTATATTGATGCATCCATGACATGGTAAGCTCTAATACATTTTCATCATAAACCCCCAACAGCAAGGTCCCGCTTGAATGTTTATATTTAATAATTTACGCACGCACCACATGCTTTATTTAGTGACGAAAGTCCCCGATAACAAAATCTCTTGCTTATTTGATTAAATCTTATTCTACATTCTACTTTAGTTCAGAGTAAAGCATGCTCAATAATTTGAGCGTCCACACCAGTTGAAACCAAGTGCCATATGCCTCAATTGCTAGGTTAACTAGGTATCTTGAAGGCAGCGAGTTTTGATGTGTAAAAGGAGGAAAGGCCAAAGAAATAATGAATGAGTACACCATTATTTGAGTTGACTATGTGGGATCAAATTTAGGTGGACGCCTTTTGTGTATTAAAATTTTTGTAATTTAAATTATCAATGCATGGGATTATGCAACTTTAAGAGTATCTCTTGTTCATAACGAGGCTACTCACTGGTCTATATTGAAGGGTGTCACGATCTCTGGGAAGGTAAGGTTTTGGGCGATCGTCTTCGGCACCCCAACCTGGTTAATGAAGAGGTTCGGGTCAGGTGTGATGACAGTTCTCGAAGAGAAGTCCACACGCTTCCCCATCAGGTTTCCGCGAATGCGCCCTTCCTTTCCCTTGAGACGCTGCTTCACCGACTTGAGGGGTCGCCCAGACTTCTGACAGGCCTGTAGGAAGGAAGCAGCATGGAAACTACACATTAAACAGATCATGTACACATGTGCTAAGGTAGGATCTCCCAATTCGCATACCCGACTGGAAAGAAAGGCGAAAAACATGAGTGGCGGGTTTCACTATTTATCCACCACCCCCGCCCCACTTCGCAACAAGATGTCAAGCGATGGTTAAGTTAATGTTTTGATCTCACGGCATGAAAGATTACCATCTCAACACTGAACGAAATCTTATTCAAAAGAATAAGCTATTTACCGACACAGGTAATGTCCACTGCCCCACTATCATCACCCTCTCCCCCGCCACGCCTCACCTTTGGCACACCAGGGATCTCGTTGTCAGTGAGTGTGGTCACATGGTACTGCAGCATCTTGGTGTCCTCAACGATGATGTGAGCAGCGGCACCATTCTGCTCATTCCGCTTGAGCTGGTTGTTCGCCTTGATGATGTCGGCCAGTTTGTGCGTCAAGTCATCCTGGTTCTTGGCGGATCCAAACATTATGACAGCCGGACGGACAGCGAGGGGTGGAACAGGGATCACAGTCAGGATCATCCAGTCTGGCCGTGCCCACTTGGGGTCCATACCCAAGGCGTTGCACTCTTCGTCCGAAATGTGCCGGAAGATCTCGTAGACACGCTCGGCTGTCAGGATGATCTTCCGCTCCTGTGAGTCCTCATTGATGTGCTTCCACTCCGCAGTCAGCTCAATACCTTTCCGCCGAATGGCAGGCTGGTAGCGGCCACACCCACAGTGTCCCTACGCGCAGACAGATATAAATTTGTTTTTAAAGTAAAATGCTACTAAGAATACAGATGCAAACAGAACAGAAATATTTACCATAAAACAACATGACTACATTCCGTGTTCCTGCTCATAGATTTTTTTAAAAGGCAAAAATTAAGAAAATGTAGCTAAGAATAAAGACGTGTCAACATTTCATTTACACAGATGAAAGTCGTCGCCGGCAAAAAAAAAGCGGAGAATATTACACCGACTGCGAATTTCTGCAAAAACGCGGATTCCACCACCCCCCATGGGAATAGCACTGTCAGGGAATTGCTGAAAAATGCCGGAAGTCAGGTTTCAACTATCTCTGGTTTGCCATGTTATCCCCATTCCTGAATCGTTCTTGTTAGGCTTATATTTTCTAGCAACACCTCAGGTCATATAAGAACGAGATTCAAACTAACCAATTGGTGTATATACATATTTTTTTTTACATTTTGCTTAACGTTAATTGGTTATATAAACAATCTCAGAAACCCGCGAAAATGCGGAGATCTTTCATCCCTGCATTGGTCGTAATGCTCGCATTGCGTTTGATTCGTGGCGGGGAAGGAGGACCCCCCCCCCCTCCTTCCTGCTTCCCCTGCCGCGACCGTTGGGTCGATGACATAACCCCCCCCCCTCCCGCAGCCCTTATAACCGGCCGCCCTTGCTGCTCCTAGCCACTCGCCTCACATCACCCTCCTGGCCCGGACATATTTTCTCCACCCACCCACCCTTACTACTCTTGGACCTATTGACTATTGAACTCTTTATATACTGCACTTGATCTTCAGTGATAGAGGTTACCTCATTTAACCACCTCATTGTACTCTATACATTGTACCCTTACATGCCTCTGTCTCTCTGAATAAAGTGTTTTTATTCCAACTCCTGCCTTCCTCGTCACGTATCAAAAGAAAAAAATAATAGAAGGCACGGAAATCATACTAATCCTGATAGTGCATTTTTATCAGTACTTACAATCAGGCGCTAACATAGGACCTGTCCCCCCCCCAAAAAAAAACTAACATTATTACACATAATCTTTAGTAAGGGAACATTTAAAATATGAAAAATCAACAAAATAAATATTCAAAATTCTGTCAGAAAATATGAGTATTCGCAAAATAACGAAAATGGCGTGTGTAATGAGCCCCTCAAAATTTTAATGATTCCATGGAAATCGGTATTTAGCAGATCCTGAAATACAATTAACTTTTTATTTGAACCACACTCCCCTCCCCTGCGTACACTGATAGCGAACTAACACCTGCGATAAACAATTTGTTTTAAAAACCACACTTCCCACCCAACTCCTGCGCACAGATAAAATATTTAAAATCAAATTTAAACGAAGCAAATTGCAGTCAACATTCCAGACAATAATACATTTTTTTTTGTTTTAAACCATACTTAGTCCCCTTCGCAGATGAAAAAACACTTAAAATATCTCTTAAAGATAACGGTTTAAAATAAAGTACATTATTATGATTATCAGCATTAAATACTTATATACAAAAACATGGCAGCCTCATGAACATCAAACTATACGCAGGAAGCTACTTTGCCATAATCATAAGTAAATTACCTTTTTTCCCTCGTTCGGATTTCCTTCACTGCCCTTATCCATATCGTCGCCACCTTCGCAGATATTCTTTCCTTTACACAGGTCGTACACATGGGCCATGCGCTTTCGAGGAAATCCCTTCGAACGCAGCACGATTTCCTTGACCTTCGGATGATTCTGAAAAATCATGGGTAAACCAATATTTAAACGGCGTCATCAAAGATCAACCACACCAAGAAATATAAGACAGAGAAAAATGCAACCTAAAAATGGCAATATACTTTTTTTTTTTATTAAACAAAACTAATATATAGAAGATAATTCCTGGATAGATTGAAAATGATATCGTTCTTTTACTAAAGCAAAACACACCATCGGCGAGGTTCTTACTGATTGATATAAGCTAGACCTCAGCATTCCAGTTTTCTATTGAACACTGTTCCGACACGCCTCTTTATAAAGTTCGATAACAGAGGTGAAAGAAAAGTGCAAACATGTGAAAATATGGAATCCAAAAGGCTATTTCAAGGCTGTTTTTTAAAATAGGAACTACGAAAAAGGATTTCAGGGAAAAAACAATGACGAATGGGGATTTCAGACTAATTTAGATCAATGGGGACAGTTTAATGGAATTCAAGGCTTTTCAAGACTAATTACCCAAAATAGGTTAAATTCAAGGCTTTTTAAGGCCTTGAAATGGGGCAAATGAAGTTCAAGAGGTTTCAATACATTCCAGGCCCCGTACGGATCCTGCATATGTAAAAATATCTAAGCCTGTCTAACGCAAGACCAGGTTCCCTTACCACGTCTACTAGAAGCTTAGAGCAGTAGAAGCAGACACAGCGCATCAGCTTAATAGTCTTTGTCAGAAAGCCGATGTGGAATACAGGTTTCGCAAGCTCGATGTGGCCAAAGTGTCCCGGACACTCCGTCATGTTACCAGCACATGTCTGGCACCGGGCACTCCGGTCGATGACCCCCTGTCGAGGGTCCATGAGCCCACCCAACTTAGGTCGGCCACCTTCCATTGTCTCCGAATACCTGATACCTCCATCTGTCACCGACATCCGACGCTGCAAATAGACAGAAGGAAACTAAATATTTGAGGATAATATAATGATGCGACATCAGTCAACATTAAAACTTAGGACAGTCCACTCTCAAACAGCTATGGGGATTCTCGGCCAAACACATGCAGAGATGATTAATTAATGACTAGCATTTGAAATAAGGCATGTCTGCTTGTCCGAGCCAAGTGAGAGTAGCCATGGACAAAAATCGCACCAGACTTGTTTTATGCTATGGATAAGAGATATATTTGGCTTATTTCTGTCACTGGTGACCATTAACTGTGTCCTAGCTTCGAATGAGCTCTCTGGGTTGGGAGGTTTGGGTTGGATCAACTAATTTTATTTGAGTCACTATGAGTCTGTTCGAAGCTAACGACATGATATGAATTTCATAAAGGGACAATTTTTTTTCTTAGAAAAAGAAAGAAGAAACAATTATGTACAAACGTTCTGATTTACATTACCTTTCAGTCTATTCAAAGTTTTTAGTTGTATAAAGGGTACTATATTTGCAGACGCCCTAGTAGTAGTACATAACAATATTGCATCACAGAACATGACAGTAGCTTATGTCATCAACATTTGAGTAAATCCTAAAATTTGCACAATAGCAATACCCCTTCCACATGTTACACTAGCATATATTCTGTAAAAACACATTGAGAAATGCACAAATGATGCAGGACCTATATCATGGTTTAACACCAATATTAATTTACATGTACTATTTCTAATTTTGTTTGAACTATCAAAAAATAAGGTGTGGTTCATTAACCATAGAGAAATTGGCATATATATATATAGCAATTATTATATTAGGTTATGCAGAATGGAACGGGGAGCATCTGCTTGTTACCATTTGTTTATTAGTTGGATTTTCTTCTAAGTTCTAGATAAAAAATGATGACATTAATTATTTTAAAAACGTAATCATTTATATAACAGATTCGCCCGTGGAATGGGTAATAAGTGTTATTGCATTGCATTACTTATAATACTAATGTCGTGGTTAAAAGTTAACATAACTATAAATCTTATATATAGTATTATTTCTAATTAATTTAGATTAGGCCTACAGATCACATGACACACATGCGATGCACTCCCAACTACCTAAGCATAGAACTTTACTTGTGCAGCCCTGTTACACATTAGAGACTTACAAAATCAGGGTGAAATGGTCCTCATGCATTGTCCCGTAGGAACAACTTCACCAAGCAGGGTGTCCATCACCAATGCTATCTCTATGGGACCAACATTTCAGTGCTCAGCCCAGATAAAGGATTCACCCGGTACTCGCAGTACACGGGTGAATACATCACAATCTAAGAAGCAACATTTAGTCTTTGTAGGTGTCTTCATATTTACCCGTTACTTTTGAGCTGGAAAACATAATAAAACATATACTTTAATGCAATTTAAAAGTGAAATCGACAGCGTTCTCTGGCCGCCATGTTGTCTTTTTGCATTCTCTCCTATTTCACCAACTCTGTGCCTATATATGTAGCCATTTGATCCTGGAACCAGTTTCTACTTCATGTTCCATACTAGAGCTATTTTCGCCCGTATTTAGACTACGTTGTCGTTCACCCATGTACCACAAGTACCGGGTGAATCTTTTATCTATGCTCAGCCCTGCTATGGCAAATGGCCCTCTTATAAAATTAGCATCATTAGATTGATCAACATGCTGTCTCTGTGTGCAAAGCGATTTTATTGTATTTGGTGTGATTTTCGAGATATTAAAATTGTTCTGAGGCGCAAAGTGATCTAGTTTACTTGGCAGCTGGGTCACCTGACCAGAATGCAACATTCTGAATCTGATTGGTTTGTCATGTGCTTTTGTTGGTTATCTTGTTTTGTGCATTTTCTAACTAATAATTGTCACTTATTTATCACAGATAGTCACATTTAAAGACCGTTTTTCTATGACTTTTCATTAATAATTTGCGTTGTTTATTTACTATCTTACTCAGGTAAAAAAATCCTGCAATAGAGTAACTGAAATAATTAGCCTATATTCCTGGTACCCAAATTAATGACTTTGCATCTGCAATGCCTATAACGTCCATCTATGTCAAATTAAAGCGTTTGATGTATATTAACAGAATACATTGGATTTGTAGGGATATCTGCTATTTGAATTTAAGGCTAACTGTGAGTGTGACAGGGCTGCTGAACCCATTACTAGCATTAGTGATTAGAATAAGTGTCGAAAGACCGGGTTCTAGATATAATCACATGAATTTGGAATCTAACATGCTAAATATATGGCTCCAATGCTTGTTTAACATAGCCCCCAACTTTCCAGTGAATAATTGATTAAATCATGTAGATTAACTTTGAAATTTGAATAGAGCTTTTTGTAGTCACCACCTTGACTTGTATTTTTGTTCACGTGATACTTTTTTTCTGAGATACTCAGATAGATCGGTATATTAATAATCTGATTCAAGAAGCACTTTAATAGCGTTAAATAAGCTATAATCAAAGATTAAAAAAACTAA
Source organism: Branchipolynoe longqiensis (assembly GCA_030323885.1). Classification (NCBI taxonomy): domain Eukaryota; kingdom Metazoa; phylum Annelida; class Polychaeta; order Phyllodocida; family Polynoidae; genus Branchipolynoe; species Branchipolynoe longqiensis. The sequence continues at coordinate 40,273,222 of CM059197.1, forward strand.
AGATAAGCTATCTCAATGCATACTAAATCAATTACCAGTAAAGAATATATATAATAGGACATAGTTGTCATTAACTAGTCGCATAATTTAAAATATCAAGTGGCTATGGTAAAGAACATAAAATTTACCCCTATTAGCATACATGCAAAATAACTACTGATAGTGCATGTAAGTACATGAATACATGACACAATATACATATAATATTTGTATCATTACTTAGTTTTTTACTAACTGTGAAGACACGCATCAGTATCTCATCTAGATAAAAGATTCACCCGGTACTTGTAGTACACGGGTGAAGATCAGCCTTATATAAATACGGGCGAAAATAGCGTTAGTATGGAAGTGAGGCTCCAGTATGTGGCTCCACTATCAAATGGATACTTATATAGGCGCAGAGTTGGTGAAATGGGAGAGAATGCAAAAAGACAAGATGGCGGCCGTAGATTTCACTTTTAAATCTTATTAAACTAGATATTATATTATATTTTTCAACTCAAAGGTAGCGGGTAAATATGAAGACACCTACATAAATGTTGCTTCTTAGATTGTGAAATTAGGCTCTCAATTCTTTTACCCGCATTTTCGCCACCTTTTACATAGGGTTGGTTTGCACCCCTACTGCAGCAGTACGGGGTGAATCTTGTACCTATATCTCATCATAATCATTAGTTAAAAATGTAGCTTAAAGTTGCATGGTCCGATGAAATATTTACTTTTCAAAACCAAAACACGTATCTTAATTTGATTATATATATCCATCTTAGATATTGGTCTCCAGGAAAAAAAGCGGAAATGCTGATATTCACTCAGAGATTTAGCATTGTCAGGGAATCGCAGAAAATTCCTGGAAGTCGGGTTTCATATATATTGGTATACGCTGATAGTGCTGCACCGTTTAAAGCATGTATTAGTAGTGTACGCTGAAAGTGATGTGGCGCTTGGATCATTTATTAGTAGTATACGCTGATAGTGCTGCGGAGTCTGCACCACATATTAGTCTATGCTGAAGGTGCTGCGGGATTGAAAAATTCCGGAAATCCGCGGAGATCTTTCATCTCTGAATAATCAGTGAATTTACTACCTCATCTTACTTTGAGAAACCCATCCATCAATCAATCAGGTCAATCTCATGGCCTCATTAGCCTTGACCCTCATTCCAAGTACTTAGTCAGGTTCCATTGGTAGTATTGCTGGCACCATACCCTGAGTTGATATAAAGTTGCATGGAATTTTGTATTAAATAATTGTTACAGATCTGAATAAGGGTGATGTAATAATTAGGTCATCCCAAATCACATCACATGCCAATAAACAAATGACGTCATCAGTGAAAATACCAGGAGACCAGGCTACATTTGAATTAGGTCATCCCAAGACGTCAATACGCATCATAGCTAGAAGACTTTTGCAAAGCTTATCAAAAGTATTTTGGGTTCTTTCAGCTCAAATTGCTTCAAAACTACCCACTTTTCATCAAAATTACTCCAGACTAATGAGTAGTAGGTTATACCGATCAATTAGATATATTTATCTCGAAAATAAAATGAAAATTCAAACGCCATTGGACCATGCAACTTTAAGTTTAATCATATGTTAGTGTCATCACTTGTTCATTCACATCATGGGACATGGAGACCAGCTAGATAAGCATCGCTTTTCTGGGATCCTTTCTAAAATTCTGTCTATAAGGAATGCGATTATGTGTATGCTATAATTAGGTATGCGAATAACACGGCGATTTCACGGGACTCGCTCGTTCCACGGGCTTGCGCAGAGCACTGCGCGGTGCGCAATAGGCTCTCATGGTACTTCTCTCTTGCAACCTTTATTTTAGGACTACCAGGAATTCAACCATATGGATGATTTAGTTCACATTTTGCTCTACTGTTACATCCAAAAATATTTGCTGTCCGATTTATAGAAGTGACAAAAAATCTTTATTCAAATTTATGTCTGTTTAAATCACTGGAATTCTATCTGAAGGTGAGTTTTACTAATTTTGAAATTAGTTTATTTGGTTTCTTTATATACTTCTCTATCTTAGGATGAAATTTGGTGTTAATGTGAGGACGGGAACAGTGCTTTTGAGGGCCCCTAAAAAGGTGTGTCTGTCAGTAGGTATGCGAATAACACGGCGCTTTCACGGGCTTGCGCGGAGCACTGCGGTGCGATGGGTCACAAAATTCAAGTGCTTTTCCATTGAAACAATGGAACCAAATTAACCATAAAAAACGTGTTAGAAAGTGTCACAACTTCCTTGATAATTGTCACAGGATGATGATTTAGATATCATTAGAAAGGACTTTACAATACCGTTGTAATGATGTATTTTATGTTGGAATCTGTTAAGTTTGAATTTTTTTGTCACATACCTACTATAATGCATTTATTGTAAATCACCTCAGTTTATTGTAAACATGCCTTGCAGAGAGTTAAAATAAAAGAATACTTTTTTTTTAAAGATTAGATTTTCTAAATCTCAGATGTTCGAAGTCTGAATTAGCTTATTAGGAACAGCTGGCAATACTTTATATATACTATGACAGTCACAGTGTGACAGTGACACTCTTTTTGGTTAGGACTTGGCCTTACCACTTGTGACTTAGGTCATTTGACGAGCGACAGCGACAACACTCAACAGCCAAGGCAAAGCCCGACACAACAGCGGATTTTGAAATTGTATTGCATTTATTAAATGACCAGAAATAAATTCTGCCATAACACATTAAATTATTTGACGCAAACACCGGATGCCAAGCTTAATTCACTACGCGACATGTTTTAGATTTCGTTATATTTCTAAACATGGTAGTGAGACCTGTCAGGAGTGCGCGCGCAGCAGAAAAAAAAACCCACAAGAAAAAAAGCGGTGAGAAAACTGTAAACAAACTATAAGACATAGATACATCTCTAAGCTGCTAATGGCCAAACACAAAGCCGCATCATTTGGTTGACTACAAGTATTATCTCCAGAAAAAAGACATACTATTTCGTCAGGACTGAGGATACCAAATTGAAGTCTTTTCACCAAGCGCAGCGGCGCCGAACTATCCATCATAGATCCCGCCATCTTGCTTCTTTTCCGTTGTAGGGAAAATCAACTGAAGAATATAATACGACTTCCCATGTATTTCTCGAAAATAATCTCCTTCAAACTTAGCAGTCCTGTGGTCTGAAGACTTAGGATGGCAACAGTGGTAACGTTGATGCGTATTGATTGAGCAATCTTCTGCCAGACGGTCGAGAAACTTCTCTAGCTTAGAAGGTTAATCGTCCACGCGCAGCCCTTTCGGGCTGATTGCATGGGCGCGGGCAGAGCGCTTATTTATACTTTTCTACCTATGCGGGGTTTCCCTTACATGTCCACGGGCATGGACTTGCCATATATGGGCATCCATGACCCGTTTATTCAATCTGGGTCAGCCCGGATAACAGGAACAACTGCAGATTCGCGGTTGATGGCGGGGGTAGCTACGAGACTACATCAGAGTAGCCGGTGTTGGGATTACTGACTGTAATTTGTAATGTTTGGGGATTTATGTAAAACTCTAATGGTAGACTACGGTTCCCACCAGATCTACTCTGAGTGCTGTCTGATATAAAAGCTAGTCTTCAAGACCATTACCATAAGCATTGTACATGTTGCCGGTAACATGCGTAATTAAAAATCCTGACAACGGGCTTGATATTATGAACACATGCATGAGGCGGGTAAGCGTGAATACACATCAATATCGGATTGCTATGAACAGGCACACATCATCGTCGCCATCGTCACACAGCTTTCACATTCATATATACATTTGTGCATATATTGTGGCATCTGTTTAGCCGGGGGAACGGCCAGCGCACCACGTGGTGGGTTTGATCATTTTGATTACACAGTACAGGCTGAGTGAGCTGTCTTGGTATTATGGGGTCTTTGTACAAACATAGACACTAATAAAGTCTGTACTAGACTACTAAATGACTGAAACATACAATCCTCCAAGCATTGTTTATCCCATCATTACTAACAACCTACTTACTCAAACTACTTCATGTAGTCAAAAAACACACCTGAGGTATTAACCTTTTAAGCATAGCCCTATAAGCTAACCACACTCTATCTAACAGAATAAACTAACCATTCTACTAACACTCACTCCATCTCAAAATGTTAACTCCAACAACATGATAGTTTTGCAATTCACAACATAGTAGGCATACAAACCTATGAAGGAAAACTATGTACCTAACCACTCCGTAATGTAAAGGTCTAATCAATACACATGTATGTATCAAGTGTGTAGGAATACAACATATAACTGCTATTTTTGTATGTGAATTGTCAAACTATACCATATGTAAGTCATTGAATGTTTGATATTGGTATTTCAGCTGATTTGGGCTAGCTGCATATATTGTAAATAACTGTATTGTCACATGGCTGGAAGACCAGTGCCACGGCGCTGACAAAAGACTTTATTCAATGAATAAACTATATTTACAACAACACCATAGATACCGTTCGTAGCATATGTTGCTAGGATCGGAGTTAACTTCCGATAGTAGTTTCAAAGACTAGATTCATTCCCTACCTGGCCATCAAAGAAGACGGTTCATTGTCTTCAAGTAATATCCTGAGAAATTTGTGTGATTTCATCCGAGCTGATTATGCCTAAGTCTGTCAAGAAACGCAGCAATGTCGGGAGGTACTCAAGGGCTCTTCTGGATGTGATGGATTCTCCGGTTTGGGCCGACTTGTCGAATGGCCGGAGGCGAGTTGGGCGACCATCGTCGTCCGGTACAGTTCGCCTGGGCGATCTACAATCATCGGCTCCTCTGGCGGAGTCGATTGTTTCTGTCCATCCTGCGTCGCTGGAGGATATTGCCCGCTTACTGGATCAGAAACTTTTGACATCACGGGAACCACTATTGGCCCGGCTTAGTGTGCTAGAAACCAATCTTGAGTCGTGTCTGCCATTGACCCCAAACCTACCGGGCGGGCCGGACATTCAGAGCGATGACATCACAGAGCTGGATGGTGTACCGGTGTAACGATTTCAACTTCCCCCCCTTCTCAAGTTCCCCCCCGGGAATCTGAAAACGTTTTTAACTTCCCTCCAGGGAAATTCAAAACGTTTTCAGATTCCTGGGGGGGAACTTAAAAACAGTTTTCAGGTTCCCCCCCCTATTTTCAAATTCCCCCCTCCGGGAATTTAAAATTGTTTAAAATACTTTAAAAAACGTTTTAAATTTCAGACCTATAATATTTTTTTCTTAACCATCTTGGAGACTTTTTGTGTCATTTGTGGTTAAATATATTTTATTGTACTAGTAATAATTTCCATTATGTTATTCTCTGTATATTATAATATTTGTCATGAAAAATAATCAAAAATAACAAAAAATTACAAAAATAAAGAAAATTCCCCAAAAATGGGGGGGAGGGAAAGTTAAAATGAGGGAGGGAATTTGAAAACGTTTTCAAATTCCCCTGGGAGGAATTTGAAAACGTTTTCAAGTTCCTGGGGGGGAACTTGAATATGGGGGGAATTTGAAATCTTTACACCGGTTCTACGTACTTCCCCGAGGCGGGTGGTACACACGGCCCGCTCGTGCGTCGGGTGCGGACGTCTGCAGGCACAGTCACGCCGAGTAAAGGTAACAATAGTTCTATTCATTCTAGTACAGTCTCATGTGTTGTCCCCGCAGCCGGAACGCACAAAGGCTATAGATGCAGTGGCAACCCAGATACGGCAGCGGTCAATGTGCCATTTGATGACGGTTCAGATAGTGATGACTATGTAATGAAGGATCTAATTAGACTGGTTGGTAAGAAGGCTCGGTTATCATCACATGTTAAATTGCTCCCGCATAAGTACGTTATTCGCAACGAGAAGAAGGGGAAGGTTGGTCTTGGAGAGGCCACCTGGTTTGAGTATCTAACAGCAATCAGGCGTATGGTTAAGCGTGGTGATGTCCCGAAAGCCTGGGTCCCAAAATTGGATAATCATGTTGACACACTGTTGGAAATGGCGCACAGCTACACATGGCAAACCTGCTTAGAATATTCCGAAAAAATATTTAACATGATTTCTGACAAGTGGTTGCCTCAGGCTTGGGATGATGAGGCACGCATGATCGAGGTGAGAAGGGACATTTGTGGTTTAGGACAGCGTGCGCCGAAAATAGCCCCAAAGTCTATCCAATATAATAGCTTCGCTAACATTGAATATAATAAGGAGACGGACGGCCGCCCATGTCTTATTTGGAATAGGGGCCGGTCATGTGGTTTTAGCGTAGATCATGGTGATGGCAGTGTTAAGTATTTGCATGTGTGTGCTTATTGCGCCTACAAGTTAAAAAAGAAGCACGTCCACAGGGAGAGTGACTGTAAATTCAAACAACGTGCTAAAGATGTACCAAACGAACAAGATACTCGTGCAAAGGTTTTTTAGGTTGCAGTCGGCATGAGGCTGTTCGTCCTGTCGACGGTGTGCGCATGGCGGTGGTCGGCGGCCAGCGACGTCGCGACTGTTCCCCAAGTTTGTGCTACGACGCCTGACTCCCCTGTCTCCACAGCCAGCCGGTGCTGTACAAAGGTCGGTGGAGGTGTTCTTGATATTGTGTCTAACAAGGTTAATCTATTGCTGCATGAGCCCCCTTCTGTTTCCCCGCTCCATTATCCAACTGCTGTGTGTCGGTTGCCGGCCACGAGTGGCCCCCATAGCCCTGATATTTTACAAAATATGGCGTGTGAAGGTTTCACTAAAAAATGAAGTTTTGCGTTTACTGATCCGGGAGGTCCCCGCAGTAAAAGAGTAAATATGTCTAAGGCTGTTAAAAAGAGGTTGGTTAGGCTGTCGTCATTACCAGTAAAAATGAGGTTTAAATGGTTTAATGGGGATATTAGATGTCGGGTTGATGGTTATGTTGGTGGCAGGAAGGGTGGCGGTCATGCAGGGATAGCTTTGCCAGTTGCTTGTATACAGACACCTCCTAAACCGGTTGCACAGCTGGCTGGACTGGTGGATCGCCGTTTTCAAGGCGACATCAACAATGACCGGTCATCGTTCGAGCATTTGAACTCTGATTTGAACTTGGCATCGTTGCACTGTGGTTACACAATCACCGGTGGGGGCTGTCGTTTTCCCACCTTGGATGGCCCAATGCCTCCATACTCTTTACATTCGCTCCCTGCAACTAGTCGTGCCACTAGTTTGCTAGATAATCTCTCTCTTCCAACTGCTCCGTTATGCCGGTCTGAGTTGCATTTGCCCATGGTTGCTGGCAGTGTTGCATTTGTTGGCGGTATTCATACGTTGGACGGAGTTGGTTCTGTATCTGTTGATCAAGTTTCGGACATCTACTGTCCTCACACTGGTAACAATACCACAGGCGGTGGCTGTTGTTTCACCGTCAGGGATGGCTGTTCGCCTCCAAAATCTGTATTTTCTGGATATGTGGATAAATCAAATGGTAGATTGAATCCCGATGTCCATATTAGTGATAGCGCAAGTCTTGTTAAATATTCTAGTTTGACCGTTAGCCCATTGAAGATTAATACACCGTGTTCTGTTCCTGTTGAATCAAATAGTATAGATGTGTGTGATGAATATGTTGCGGATGGAGGTTCCATTCCATACGACCAACTACATTTTTGCGAAAAATCACCTGTAGAATATATGGCCCATGTACTAACGCATTGGCCAGTCGTGAACACTAACTGTCAGTTTTTTCTAAATTATAAAGTTATTTATACTATGGTGAGAGATACTGGTCTGCCAAATTATTTGAAAGCAAAAATCCCAGTGCCATCTGGCTTAATTATTAAAAATTGGAGAGCTTTTTTGATAGATTATGAAGACGTCGATCTGGTTGATTACTTAGAATTTGGCTGGCCCGCCAATTATACAGGTGATTTTATCCCGACTGCTACTTACACTAACCATACATGCGATGAGAAAGATTTGTTTTGGATTAATAAGTATGTAATTACTGAATTGTTCCATAAGGCAATGCTGGGTCCGTTCGATGAACCCCCTTTTTCTCCCTAGGACTAATTTGAACGTAGAACACTGATGAACGTAGAATTATTGTAGATCTTAGTTTTCCTAAGGGCCGTAGTGTTAACGCTGGGATAGTTAAGGGGTTTTATCAAGGGAAGAGATACTCTTACAATCTACCGACAATAATGACTTTGGCTAAGGAGGTTACCAAATTGGGTAGTAGGTGCTATATGTGGTCGGTCGACTTAGCAAGGGCGTACAGACAATTAAGAACCTGCCCCTTGAGTGTGCCTTTATTCGGGATTAAAGTTGAAGGGTTGTTTTATTTCGATACGGCGCCGCCTTTCGGTTGCAGAACATCGAGCATGGCGTGTGCAAGGACCACCGCTGCTGTGGTGTATCTGATGAGGAAAAAAGGTTTTTTTGCATTATGTTTCTTGGATGATTTTGTGGGCGTAGAAGACAGCTTAGAGAAGGCACAGCAAGCATATAACTATATTTTACAGTTAACTGAAACACTGGGGTTGCAACTTTCTGTTAAAAAATGCTTTCCTCCATTGAGAACCCTAATATGGCTGGGCTATGAGATAAGTGCAGAGAATATGGTAATCAAAATTCCGACAGAAAAACTATTAGAGATCCTTTTGGAATGTAAGAAATGGGTGGTTGGGAGGCGGGTAACTCGGAAAAATGTGCAGCGTTTGGTAGGTAGGTTACAATTTGTTTTTAAATGTGTTGTTGCCTCTAGGGTTTTTATGAATAGAATATTAAGTTTTCTTCGCTCATGTCCCTTTGTCGGTAAAATTAGTGTTAGTCTCGAGTTAGTTAGGGATGTAGCCTGGTTTCTACCTTATGCAGGAGGAAGTAATGGACTCGTTTTGTTGAGACAGTTCCCTAGAAACAGGTGGATCATAGAATGTGACTCTTCATTGCTGGGTAGAGGCGCATTCAGTAAATCGAAATTCTATTCCAACCTCTACAGCGATAAATTCTTGTCTAATGGTTTTCACATAGCACAGCTTGAGGCAATAAATTTGGTTGTAGCGTTAAACAATTTAACTCCGGTTGACGCCCATAATTACTTAATCGTTATTGTAATGGCCCACGGCCCTCCGACTCTCACTCTTTCACACGGAAGAACACCAAGATTCAATTCAGTGTACGCTTCACCTTGGGTTTATTGAACCATCTGCTCTCCGTGGCGTCAGTAGTTGTCTGACCCGCCCCCTGACTCGCCAGATCCCACATCGACTCTATAGGTGTGTGTGGGGGGGTGGGTCAACCACACGCAGTAGAGGTCAGCCCAGTTGGGGTCTGACCGGTGGTGACCCGTGCCGCCACCTAGCGCAGTGTAGTGGTACTGCGCTGGTGGCGTCGTAGTCTCCGCTGCTACCGCGTGATAGTAGAGCTCATGTTCAGACTACTACACTGCCCCCCTTAGAGTCTCACCGGTTGCAGAATGCAAACCGATGAGAATCGAGAAATGATAGAAGTCAACATGAGAACTAACTTGAAAGGGAGAGAAGCCTTACAAAGCTATGTATCCTTTTGCGCAATTCCTAGACCTGCCTGCAGCGAAATAGCGATGTGAATCTAGCTAGCTGCAAGGCAAACATGTCATCAATCTAGGTGAAGAAAGAGTCTTTAAATGAGTCGCACAAAGACGACCTCTCCCAGCCTCTATGTAGTTGGTGTATAGAATGTTTTTTGCTGGGAGAGAGTTCATACCCCACAAGTGGAACCCCCTCGACAGAAGGAAGCAAGGAACTACTCAGTCCGCCCCCCGCCGCCCCCCATCTCAGAAGAACCGTTAGCGGGGCGCTCCTCCTTCTACGCGGAGCGGCTCCTCTTCGAGCTTCCTCAGTCCGTCCTCCTTGTGCCCGCGTCGCCTGGCCAGTAGATCACAGACGGTATTACACCACGGACACGCCAAACAGCCACACCCAGGACCCGCCCCGCTCGGTGTCCCGCTCCGGTGCAGAATGCATGAAAGTAGAAGGGCAGTGTTACTTATAACAATTGAGAAAGTCTCCGCAGATACAACGTTTAGGTATGCAATACATTTTATAAGAAGCAATGGGCGCCAGCAAGAACCCGGCCTCCTACAAAGAAAATTACACCCCATGTGCATCCTCCCCTGTTATAACAGGAGCCGACGCACACGCTGTCATTCATGTTCTGTTGGAAGCGCTTACCATAGTAGTAATTTAAAATAAAGAATGCAGCATAAAATAAGAGCCAGGGCGACACTGCACAGGAAAATCTTTTAGTGTAAAATGGACAGTGTCTACCCACCAACTCCCACACCATTGACCACCCCGTTCCACTAAATTAATTTAGAATATAATATGTCCTAATAGTGTGGAACAAGGAAGTCAAAACAGGGTGAAAGTTGAGGAATATTTTTTGAAATAATTTGTTTAGTATATATATATATATAAAAAAAAGTATTCCGACCCCTACTGCAGAAAAATAGGCAGAACACAAGAAGCTAGATCCTCCAATCGGGTGAAAGCTAAGCTCTTCACCATAACATATATCATGAACAATCGTACTGCAAAGAAAAATAATGTTGGAATAGAGCAGTACGATATGCTAAATACATCATGGTTATCAATGTAAAAATAGCACCGTAGTACTAAAAAGGTATATACAATATTATATTAGTAACAATATACATATATATATACACAAGGCGGTATCCACCTCCGTAAGGGAGATGAACTATCAGGAATTTTTTTTATTTTATATAATATTAATGTGTATATTTTATATAAAAAAAAATTAATAACCGCCACAGGGGTGCTGGTCTTTCAATTACCCCCGACGTGGAACCCGGAATCCCTCGGACAGGGCTAGCGCCGATTACCTGCGCGAGCAGTCAACCACCGCTAACCTAACTGCCACCTGTCATCCGAGACATCACGGTATCCAGAATCCCTCGGACAGAGGAGAGCGACGCGCAACTGAACCAACAGTTACCCGTCGTCCACCACCCTGTCACCTGTCATCTGAATTTCGACGTGACGTCCAAAATCGACCAGACAGGACAGAACGACGACTAATCGCCGTCCACCTTCCCGTCACCTGTCATTTGAACGTCGTCGTCAACGTCAGCAGGCGCCCTTGCCGCCTGCGCCAGCAGCGCCCGATGTGCCGCAGCAGCATCAGCCACCAAGCTGGCCGGCAGGCCGTGCAGCCTGTCCTCGACGCTGAAGCCGGAAAGATCCAAAGTTCGCAATGAACCATCCCAACTCCGGAAGTCCGAGTGGAACGCGGCAGAAAAAGTCATGTCGATATCGTCAATGACTGCAGCCTGCCGCGCCCTTTGCTCGCGTGATACTGCCAACTTCCGCTCAACAATCTTTTTGTCCTCTACGACATTGTCAAAGTCAGCACCACGCCTTCCCTCAGCCTGACGCGTCAGAACTTCCTGCGTCTGCGCGACGACCGCCTCAAAGCCCCCAATGAAGGCTTTGACCAGGCCGCCGACCGACTCAGAAATCCTGGCCGTAACGTCCACACGGTTGGCCTCGCAGAGACGCTCCGTGATCCCGTCCAACGCCAGAGCGACGCCGTGATCGACCAGCGGGGCCGTAGCCACCACCGGTCGCTCAGGCACCATCACTGGAGCAGAACTAACCACAGGAGCAGTCGCCGCTGGTTTCACAACCGAGCTTGCAGACGGCGTCCCTGCCAACTGAGAGGCAGATCCCGCAGCCGCTGACACACGTCGCCGCGGAACCTGACCGAATGACACCGGATGCGACACCGATGCCACTGCCACCGTCACCACGGCCGGCGGAGCCCGTGCCACCACCGCACTCAGAGTGTCAGGTGTCAGCTCGGTCACTACCTTCCGACGCTTACGACGGCGCACGCCCTTCGACCCCATTACCTCCGGATCGATAGTCACGACTGGCAACTCAGGCCAGTCTCTCAACCCCTGCTGAGCAGCAGGTGGAGGAGGTGGAGGCGGCGGTGGAGGAGGCGAAGCTGACCTGTCCGACCCCTGATTCCGCTGCAGCTCAATGGCAGAGCCATCGCGCAGCGGCACCAGGGACGAGGACCTCTTACCTCTCCCCTTGCCTTTCCCCTGGACGGTCCTAACACCCCGCCCAGAGCTCGAAGAGGCCACAGGAGCCGCTCGCCCCTGCTGGTCCCTCCTCACGGCAACAGTACCACGACCCCTGCCCCGTTTCGCCGAAGATGCGCCGCGACCGGTGTAAAACCGCTCACGACGTACCTCCGCCGACCCAGGAACATATATAAACAGGGCAATCAACCTGTGCTGCTTGGGCAGCGTCAGGGTTTCCCTGCTATAATGAAAGTCTGTGCGCTGCTTCATCGTGAAGGACACCGCTCTCTTCGACACGGACTGAGGCTCCCATAGAATCACACTCAGTCCCTTCACGACGTCCATCAACATACGTCCGTGGCCCTCCATCAGATGCTTGACCATCTCACAGCGGCGAGGAGTCGAGTAGTACTGTCCAGTCGCCTTAAGCGTTGGACAGCCCTCCGAACCACTCGCCACGTTAAACGGTCTCGTGCACCTCCATAGAGGAGCGGTGTGAAGGTGGCTCTCACAAATATGCCTAGCCAACGGCCCCCACCGCAGAAACAATTTTGGGGTCTGCCTACGCCCGACCGGGTTCAACTCACAGAACAGACAAGTCTGTCCCGGGCGAAACACACCGCGGACATAACCCAGACACGCCAACTCTTGCTTCGTGTAGCCATCCCCCCTCGTTGGATCCTTCAACCCTCCAAATATGTCACATAAATGGATGTTGTACCAATCCAACGGAGTCCGGGAATGACCCTCGGGCTCGGCCCAGCCCTCGTCATCGGAGACACCGTAATCTCCGTGCGCGCCCTGAGACCGCACCAGCCGCCAACGATCCTGCTCCCAGACCATATAGTCTCTAACACTACATGGCTCCTGCTCGTGAGGGTCGTTCCATAGCCGCGACAGAGTAGCCTCGGTCAACCCAGCCACGTTCCCCGAAAGAAACCGCGCCAGCTTAACCGGTCCACCCCCTCGCGACCTAACAATCCACTCAGACGACGGAGTAGGATCCTCAGAGATCGCATAGCCGAGCTCCACCTCATACCTTCTATTGGTAGCCCAACCAGCAAGCATGTGGGCTATCCGACCCGGCCTCCGATCGTCCACCCCCTGCTCTTGTTCAGAACAGCGAGCGACCGATCTCGCCGGACGTGCAGTCTCCACACCACTACCAACAGGAACCCCGTCTACATCTATGGGCACGGTACGTTTCGAACCATCGCTATTATGATAGCGATAGTCAAACGACCCATACGACACCTTTTCCGGAGGGATCGATGCCTTAGGGGGCACCGACACAACCTCCGAGCGAGGACTAGTGTCACGCTGTACAGAGGCTCTAGCCTGCTCTACAGCCATCCTCACCTGCGCTTCTGTCAACGCACCGGACTCACGAGAAGGGGCAGGAGGCCGAAGCAACTCACCGCCCACAACCGGGGTAGACTCGACAGAGTCGACGTCCATCCGCACCACAGAACCTCCCCCTACTGACCGTCCCTCGTCATGAGGTGCCGGCGCCAGACTCCCTAAGGTTCTAGCGCCTACATCCTCAGAGCCTGCGGACGGTAACATAGGGGGTCGGACAGCAACTTCAGTCAGCAGTACCACCTGGCAAGAACCCGATGAACTGCCGCTAAGAGGCTGCGCCATCCTCACCTCAGCTGGGCTGAGCGAGAACGGATCCGTGCGGGACGAACTAACCGACTCCCTCAAAGCCGTCTCACGCAGCTGCCACTCTCGAAAGCGTGACAACTCGTCAGCGTTCACCACAGTCCCTGTACTAGCGACCATAGAAGCTACGCATGGACCGGTGGGTACCTCAGGGGAACGTAACGACAGGCTAGCTACTCCAGGAGGAGAAACCAGCCCAGCCGCCGTAACCCGCCGAGGACCTCTTACCACGGTCAATACGGGCGACAATAGGGGACTAGACAGCTGCGGGGAGACTGTAGCAACAATCTCCCTACCGCCTAAAGGCCTAATGGTCCCTATACAGGTTAAACCTGTCGCCTCACCCCCTCGGCCTCATCGAAGAGTATACCGAGAGAGTCAACAGCCTCAGCTCCCCCTAATGGAGTGCTGGGCGAATCTAGAACATCGTCAGACATGGTCCACGCACAACGAACTGCCACAGCAGCTCAAGTTGTGCATCCCCCACGCCCGACGATCGCCGTACATGCTGTGTCGAGTCTGCGCGATAAACGCACAGACCAACACAGACGCGGCCGGCCTTGCTGTATTCCTAAAGTGCTGTGCAACAAACAAGTACAAAATAAGGAATACGCGAATAGATAGGATCAATGTTCGAGGACAAATACACCCACCTTGTCTGCTGGCAGCCGGTAGAGTGACTGGCTCCACGTCCTCTCTCGCAGAACCGCAGAGTCCAGTCGGCGTACCAACCAGAGAATGAATGGCTCTCCCGCAAAACACCAGGTGCGCCACCGGTGCAGCTAGCGTGACCTACATAGGAACCAAGCCAAACCACCCGACGGCGGCATTCCCCGTCCCTCCGCAGTACCGCTGACGTCACCGCACCACGTGGTCATGGAGAAACCCCAACCGCAGAATAATAGGGTTCCCTAGTTAGCTCAACCACAAAGCCCGCCCGCCAGCTAGTGCACAATACTGAGCCACCCCCGGCGACAAATCCCCGGCCCTCACGCAGTACCCACCAAACAACAACACGTACTGCGTAGCGCCAGCAACCCCTCGCCCGGTTACACGCACATGCTATAAGTGACCCAATTACGCCTAACCAACAGTCGCACCAGTTACACACCCCATGCCCGCAGCGAACACAAACACTCCCCCGGTTATAGCAGATAACACGCAGTATGCCCCGTCAACCATAACCAACGCATTAGACAAGAAATAGCAGATAATAAACACACGGCTTAGGCAAAGGCATTACGCAGAACAGTAGTAACTGCGCCCATTCATTGGCGCCCCCGGGGGCCCCCGGTCTTTCCCCACCAATCTTAAATAACTGCGTAGTAAAGTTTAACTGAACATATGTACTGCGTTACTCGTTGTGTGACAGGGATCAGCGTATCTGATGTACAACCAACCCCCGGAGACCAGACAACACCAGGGTGGAGTAGCCTAATACCTACTACCCCACCCCATACCAGTTATCTGCGTCGTAATGCTAAACGCTCAGATCGCCGCACAGGCGGTGCATCTGAACCCACATCAGACTTCTGTCCAACTGGTACAAAGTCGCTGTCACTACCCGAGCTACTGCGTACAGAAACAACACTATCGACATCAGACACTGATCTAGAACGACGTCGACGTTTATTTTACCGCTTATCAGGCCTATGGCGCCTAGGGCGCATAGCCTCCCCCGCAGTAACTGGAAGCCCAGGTACTCTCTTTCGACTAAACGCATCCATAGTGCCAGCCTCCACCCTCGCAGGTGCGGGCTCGTCCCCTACATGTGCATCCAGCCAGGAGGATGGTCCAGCGTTTCTAGACATCTGCTCGGTGTAAAGCTTAAGACGTCAAACGTTAGATTTACGGTATTTACCATCCTTGCCCTTCATAATAACTGTGGTGTCAGAGACAACTTCTGTTATAGTAAAGGGACCATCCCAATTCTTTGCGAGTTTGACCCGAGCTAGCGGCGCATGATACCGCACCACTCGGTCCCCCACTTTGAACTGGCGCCACGCAGCAGGCCCGTAGTCAGATTTCTGACGAACCGCTGCCCGACCTAAAGCATCGCGAACTGCGCTATACGCGTGGTGAAAGCAATGCTCCAACCATCTTACAAACACGATCTCACAAGGCCGGTCTACTTGACGATTCACCACCCCAAACTGCAGATCAGCTGCTTGTCGGAGCTCCTCCCCAAATAGTAACCTGTTCGAAGTCACACCCGTAGATGCGTGCTCCGTACAGTTATATGCGTGTGCCACAAACTTGACCTGTAAATCCCAATCATCTTGAAAGTCATTCACGGTACAAGCCAACGCAGATATCAACGTCTTATTAAAACGCTCTACCATACCATCCGATTGTGGACAGTACGAGTTCGTACGCGTTTTTTTAACGCCCAGCAAGCGCAACATGGACTGGAACAGTGTGGACTCAAATTCCCGTCCTTGATCCGAATGGATCCGCATCGGGGCACCGAATATCAAAACCCAGTTATCCACCAATGCCTGCGCTGCAGTGGGTGCAGTGTGATCTTTTAAGGGGTACACTTGCACGTACTTAGTGTAATAGTCTTGGACTACCATCATCACCACATTTCCCCTAGACGTCGTCTTAAACCCGGACACAAAGTCACACGCTAGACGGCGCCACCGGTGCCCAGACAATTCCTGAGTCAACGGTAACTTAGCGATCCCCTCCCCTGGCTTAACCACCTGACATTTATGACCTCCACCCCATCCTGCACCTGACTTAATACGCCTGAGATCGCAAACCCTGACGCATCAGTGTCCAGAATGAACCGCCCCACTGCCCGCGGATATCGCAGCACTGGGGTCTTAGTAAAGGCACGTTTCAAGCCCAAAAATGCTGCCTCCTGAGCGTCGTCCTACACAAATTTTATTTTCTTCGCGGTAACGACCAAGTCCTGCAAAGGAACAGCTAACCGCGCAAAATCAGCAATGAAATCGCGATAATATGACACAAACCCAAGGAATGATCTCACTTCCTTCATATCCTCAGGTCTGGGCCACCCCGCAATTGCAGAGAGCTTTTCCGGGTCTGCCTTAATCCCCTTCGCAGAAACTACCCGCCCCAGGTACTGCGTCTCGCGCCTAAAAAGTCTACACTTTGAAGCCTTGAGTCTCAGCCCATAGGAACGTAAACGATCGAACACTGCTTGAAGCCTATCCTGACATTCGGTTAGTGTCCGACCAAAGACAATGATATCATCCAAATACACCAAGCAAATCTTCCACTGAAGACCAGCTAGCATATCCGTCATCATCTTTTCGAACGTGGCTGGAGCATTACACAACCCAAACGGCATCACGTTCCACTCAAATAAGCCTAAGTGAGTAATAAAAGCAGTCTTAGCAATATCCCCCGGATCCATAGCAACCTGATGATACCCAGATTGCAGATCCAGAGTGCAAAACCACTCATTACCCCCTAAACTTTCGAGCGACTCATCTATGCGCGGTAATGGGTAAGCATTCTCCCGCGTCACAGTATTGAGCTTTTTATAGTCAATGCAAAAACGGATTGAACCATCTTTTTTCTTGACTAAATGGACAGGTGAACTCCACGGTGAATCACTACTCCTAACCACCCCACTATCCAGCAGCTTATGCAGCTCAGTCTCCAGTGCCTCCTTCTTGGAATGCACAAAACGCCGATAGGGAATCCTAAAAGCAGCCGACTCACCGACATCAATGCCATGCTTCACCACCTCAGTCCAGCCCAATGTCTCACCAGGCACTGCGAAAACCTGGATATTTCTACCCAGAAATTCAACTACCCGAGAGCGATCAGACTCATCAACCACCTCACACCCCATAGCCAAAGGTATAAGATGGGCAGGCAAGCTCCCATCGAAGGTCCGAGATACTACAGAAGGTGCCACGCACTCCTCCGTCGTACCAAAAGTAACCACATCGGCCACCGCCCCCAACGCAGCAACGCCCACTTCCCCTCTACTACTCACAACACTAGAAGGGCACTCCAACTGCGCCGCCCGCGCGACACGCAGTACAGGCCAACCACTGCTCCAATTACCCGGTAACTGCGAACAGCCGACCGCACCACATCGCCCCGCGCCAACCCTGTCCACTGGGTCAACTGCGGGAACAGCTGACTCAGTGACCCCGTCACCGCGAGCAATGTTTACACCAGATTGTTTAGACAACACCGCCTTAGCGTATTCACAATGAACATTACCAAAGTCAGTAGCTTCACTCAACAACCCGATAGTCGTACCCCTCTGTAACCTAACCGCATAACGATTCGGATTAAACAACGGCACAACCGAGTCAACAGGACTCCACACTAGCGTATTCTGACCTACTAATCCCAGCTCATGCAACTCTGAGACCATCGGTTCAAATAGGCTCTGGTGATCACCGTCAACCCCTACAGCTGTAATTTTAACATCACAACCGGTCATCGGAGCAATGCGAATATCCTGCGCGACAGCAGACACAGTCTGACTATCGCGACGTAATTCGCACTGCACCGTGAGTTGATACGGATATCGAAGATATAGGCTGCCTGCCTGCCGCAGCTCACAACCATAATACTCCAAAAATTCCGCACCCAAAATACCATCTTCTGAAATATCGGAAACAGTAGGGGCATAATGGAATATTTTCCCCCCGATCTCCAGAGATAGTGTGGCTTGTCCGTACTGTTTGAGTGGTGCACCGGTGACAGTGACAGGCTTCACGCTATTATCGAAAAACACCTTATCACCATCTAACTTATCGAAGAATTTTCGTCCAACACATGTGACCGCAGCCCCACTGTCTATTAAAAAATACCCGATAGTCCCTCTAACACACACTCTCACATACCACCGTTTTCCGTCCAAAGTCCAGAAAGTGGAATCCATGAATAAGCGTTTACCACAAGGGTGAGACAGGTCGCACCCCTGACGCTGTACTATAAATTGCATACAGTCGTCCAAAGGTGCGGGAGCCAAAGCAGAAACGCAACGCGCTATCCGCTTCATGCCATCCCACAATACCGACTCCACTGGGATCGTATCACCAGGGGCGATCACCGGCGGTCCCGCGCTAGCGTCAGACTGCACACCGGCTTCCTTGATAGTTAACACCGCATCCGCTTTGGCGGTATCCGGGCTTGCCAATTGGGTTGGGCCTACGCCCAAATGGTCCAACCCTAGGCGTTTAAATTAGGCTTAGCCTTAACGTCCCTGTCCTTACGGTGACGCGCCAACCTCGCCCGATCAACACCCGAGTTGTCCCTACCCTCGCGATCACCGGCTATCACAGCCTCCTCGAGAGTACGTTTTACTCCAGTACATTGTATAGGCCAATGACCGAAAGCAAAGCAACGACCACATTCGTGATCACGAGCACGCGTATCCTTCTTAACTACGCGCCTGCGCGCAGATAACCCAGATGAGCTAGGCCCACCAGTTGCCACCTGCGCAGCAGATTTCTGCTCCCCCATCACATCACGCATCCACCCCTGGACCATCGATTTAGTGATAGGTGGCGATTGATAACCCCCCCCAGAGCTCGCCCTGAAATTGCCACCATCCCGATAGCCACCCCCAGACGAACCCCGATAGGAATTACCACCACGATAGCTCCCCCCAGAACCACCCCGAGAGTAACTACCGCCGCCATTACGCCGAGGATCACGTGGCGCGTTATACGCAGCCACCTCAACCTCGAACTCACTATCCGACTCATCCGATAGCCGAATACCCTCTACCGCAGTCGACCGCCCAGCACGCAGTGCCTTGGCGCAGTAATCGTCGACCACCTCAAACATCTCTTCCAGAGACGACTTGCCCGGCCGCCACCGGTCATAGGCGGCACGCTGCTCACCCGGATCAATGAGTGAGCACACGAAACGCTCGACTATCTTAGTCTCGATCGCACGCTCACTCATCCCAGTATCTCTAGCAGCCTCCCGCCCATCAACCTGCAGCTGTAGACCGTACGCTCGGTACGATCCATCACGGGCAGTTTGGACGCGCTTCTTCCATTGGTACCACCGCGCCATGGGGTCCACTGGACGAAATTTGTATGAGATGATAGGAAGCAACTCCCTCATCGTCGTCAACCCATGGCGCCTCCACGCGTCCACGCAGTCCTGCGCCGGCCCATTCCTCAACAGAGGCAACAGCTGAATAAGAGCCACCCTCTCATCCCACATGTTAGACCGCATATCCAACGTAAAATCCCGCCACCAGGTATTCCACTCCTGCTTAATACCTGTAAATGGCTTAGGACGCAGCGTTGGAATACGCGCAGAACCTGCCACGGGATACCTTAGAACATTCTCATCAAGTTCTAACGTATCCCGATTACATGACTCCCAACCGGCCCCACCCCCAATCGAAGCAGGCTCCCGAATCACATCCATTATTGCAGGATGATTCCGGCACAACCACATCTCTTCCACTGAGTACTGGCGGCCCACCGGCAGCCCAGGCAATGACGCAATCGGAACTGCGTCACCCCCCCCACATACCGGGTCAGGAATCCTCTCCTTCCGTACCTCCTCATGAGTCTTTCCCACGTATACGGAATCATGTACAACACCCCGCAGATGTTGCCCAACAGCCCCCCCCTTAGAGCTACCGTCTCCAACGGAGGGCTCCGGCTCCCTAGGACCCCCACCTCCCCCGCCGCCCCCCTCAGAGGGCGCCGGTGAACGCGGCGAGCTACCCGCGGAAACCGGGCGCGCACTATGCACTGGATACCGCGTCTCGCAGTCATCCAACCGCGTAGACTCAGTAACCCGTGCATTACTCTCCCCAAGCTCCAAACCACGCTGAAACGCCAGTTTCTCAGCCTGAAAAGCTGCGCGCTCACTTACAAGAATCGCCAGAGCAGAATTAATGCCACTCCTCTCGGCAGCTAGCAACCGTTCACATCTCTGATTTTCATCCTGTAACTGACCATTCAGCGCCTCCCACATAGACAAATCCTCCGTCTGTTTCGTGAACGCAACCTGCTGCTCTTCTACCAACATCCGATTAGACTTTGCCTCTTCTACGGAAACACGCCGCGCCGCGCTTAGCTCTGCTAACTCGCGCGCGAAGGCGGCAGCATTGGAGACTCTTAATTCATCCAACGACCGGCTCTCCTCCGCCATCCGGTCAAACTGGACCCGCTTCCAAGCTCGCAGACGGCGGATTCGCATCTCCTCCTGACGCTCTACCTCCGACTGCGACCCAGAAAACGTACGACCCATAACTAAATCATGCTCTAACGTAAACGTCAACGAGTCATCAGCTACGAACCCTGTCTCCAATGCCGGGGAACTCTCCCTACGACAGGGATCTCGGGGACCTGCACGCTCAGCTCCCGTCCCCACAGAACGGACAGCTGAACTCCCCCACGGCGAATACTCCAGTGGTATGCCTCCCACAGAACCCCCGCGTCCAGCCAGACCTAAGTCCTCACGACACACGACTGAACTGCTACCCTCATGTACACCCGACCCCGAATCACTACTGATCGACAGAGACTGCATATCACCAAGAGCGAAGCCCACTTTCATCGCACTCCCCGTAATGCCCTCCCCAGTATTTCTATCAACTGAGAGAACATCTCGCACTGCTATTGATGGCGCGACATTTTTCAACGCCGCGCCACCACTATCAGAATGAGTGCCCAACCGCGCGTCACGCCCACCACCCTGTATCGCCACCGGTGTAAACAACGGCGCAATATCAGGCGGCAGACTGCCACTCAGTCGGGCTAACTGCGTCCAATAGCTATCAGCACCCTCAGCACTTTTAGGCGACACCACCGGCACCAGCGCGGGAGTGGCTACGCCCCCCCCCCACTCACTGACACCTGGCGGCGGTCCCCTACAACGCCGGCACCTGTATTAGGAATGAACGTTAACACATCAACATCCCTATCAGGTGAACTGTAAGCGTGGTCCGGTGTACTCACCGCAGAAGCGTCCACGCTTACCGGCGACCCTACTGCGCTGGGGCTCCCTGTACCATCATTTTGGTACTGGCGCCCACTACGCAGTTGACCGGCCGTCGCTCCCTCCATAACTACAAATTACGAAGAGAATCTACCTTCGGAGTCCATGGCCCAGGTCCAATACTCACCCCCTTACGCAGAAGGCAAGCTGGCTCACGGCACCAATGTAATGGCCCAGGGCCCTCCGACTCTCACTCTTTCACACGGAAGAACACCAAGATTCAATTCAGTGTACGCTTCACCTTGGGTTTATTGAACCATCTGCTCTCCGCGGCGTCAGTAGTTGTCTGACCCGTCCCCTGACTCGCCAGATCCCACATCGACTCTATAGGTGTGTGTGGGGGGGTGGGTCAACCACACGCAGTAGAGGTCAGCCCAGTTGGGGTCTGACTGGTGGTGACCCGTGCCGCCACCTAGCGCAGTGTAGTGGTACTGCGCTGGTGGCGTCGTAATCTCCGCTGCTACCGCGTGATAGTAGAGCTCATGTTCAGACTACTACATTATCAACACTGATAATGCAGCTTCCCAACAGGTGCTGTCGCCCGGCGCTGGGAAGGACCCTGTCTTGTGTGCCTGTGCCAGGGAGATTTGGCGATTTGCTGCAAATAATAGCTGCGAGGTACAGGTCATCCACAAGCCAGGGAAAGACCTAGTGTTGGCTGACGCCCTCAGTAGGTTGTTTTTTTATAGCAAATCTAAACTACTAGCTGACGAGTTATGTCATAGTAAACTTTTAACTGAAATACATGTTTCTCACGATTGTGATATCTGTGATCTGTTGTTGTGAAATTTTTAGCAGTTGATAATTGGTTTTATTGGCTTTATCAACTTGCAGGCATGAATCGCGCAGTAGTTAATAGACTTAGCGTGTATTTTAAAGCAGGACTGTCCGAGGGAACGTGGCGTAATAAGAGGGTGCATTTTAGCGAATACTTACAGTTCTGTAAAAAGCTGAAAGACAATCCTAAGAAACCAAACTTAAGACGGTAATGTTGTACGCTTTATATTTAAATGATAAGCTAGGAACAGGAGGGGCGATAAAAAACTATATGAGTGGGGCCAGAACATGGGTGAGATTGTTAAGGGGAAACACTGAGGCGTTTGATTGTTATGCACTTTCAGTAATTAAGGCTGGCATGTATAAATTAAAAGATAATACTGTGAATAGAGCATTTCCTCTGAAGGTTGTACACATTAAAATAATTGCATTAAAATTCAGAAAGATAGAGGAGGATGGATTGGTGTTGATTGCTGCTTTATTAATAGGTTTCTTGTGCTTATTAAGATAATCAAATTTGTTTTATTCCGAGGCACTGGGGGATGACGGTCACATGCTGCTCCGGGGCGACATCAAGGCACACGAGACACACCTGACAGTAACGGTCAGGAGCACAAAAACCACCTGTAGAACGGAGGACGTCTACAGAATTGAGCTACCCCGGATGTCCGATACCAAATTCTGCCCTGTGCGCGCATGGACTAAGTACTGCCGCCAGTTTCCGGCGCATGAGGACGCACCAGCATTCGTGATGTCGAACGGGGCCCCTCTGACTGGTCGATTGTTCACCAAATGCATGCAAATAGCACTGAAAGCTGCTGGACTTCATTGGTGGCCGATGGTCACTTGCCATAGCCTGCGTCGAGGGGGAGCTCAAGAGTATGCCAGAGTGGGGATGTCGTTAGATTGCATAAAAGCACTGGGTCACTGGAAGTCAAACAGTGTCTTTAATTATGTAAATAAAAAATTATTCAGAAAGGGACCATCAGGTCTCTTGTCCCAGTTTGGCTGAGATCTAATGGTCCCTTTTATTTCCATATGCTAAATGATGATGTGTGTGTGTGTCTCGGATGTGAGTTGCCTGTGTGAACGTGATCCGCCCCTAGCTGCTGCCTCATGTCTTCAATTTCAAGTACTATCAAAGAACCCAGAGTTCAAGACTGCATACCAGATGAATATTATGATAGAATTATTAACTATAGACCTGCACATAAGTAATGAATATCAGTAATAATTTTGTTGTACCAGGTTGTACTGCCTGAGTAGATAGAGTAGTTAAAAGCGATTACTTGCAATTGTACTATTGTAAGGAGCTTCAATAACACTGTCTCATAAATGGTAGGGTTATAAAGGCTGTGTAAAAATTGATTAAGCCTGATTAATAAATTTATTAGCCCAAAAAGATTTAATAGTGTCTGGTTTTTGAATTATTGCTGCTGCTACTATAGCGACTCACCAGACGGGGTGGCCGAGTGGGTTGGAGCGTCCGTCTCCCGTGCTGGTAGATCGTGGGGTCGTGGGTTCGAGTCCCGGTCGAGTCAAACCAATGACTTTAAAATTGATACTTGTCGCTTCCTATCCAGGCGCTCGGCATTATTAGGATAGGGCAAGGACTGGTGTGCTCAGTGTCAGGATAATGTGACTGAGTGGGATATCAGGTCATGGTGCCGGCGGCCTGGTTTCCCAGTGGGACAGCACTATAAAGTCGCCATGAGTGCGCACTGTCACAAGTCGGTACCCGTCCTGATATGACCTTAGATGTTGCTAGGACGTAAAACAACAACAAACAAACAAACAAAACTATAGCGACTCTACTACTCCAAATACCCTATAAATTATAGTGTGTTGATTCATGCCATATAATACTATAGTATTATAGGGTCTTTGACTACTCTTTCAGCAACTACTACTACTACTACAACTATTACCACCACCACGACTACATTGCACCTTCCCATCACGGTAAAATATTTAATTCAATCAATATAATGTCAATCAATATAATGTCATTAGATATCACAGTTCAAGTCAGCTATTTGCCAATATTTATCTTCCAGGCTGTTATCAGGAATCTAATAATAGTAATATTCAAATCTATTACTAGACTTGGTAAGTCAGAGAATGCAATGATATAGGGACTTGTGAAAATAGGAGAGAGTGATCTCAGATTTACCTCTGCCATATGGAAGCATTAGTACAAAGTACTGTAGGTAGGCCTACATTTTGATGTTTAATATTGTTGCATTCATATTATTAATATTACTTGTATGTTATTCACATTTATTCTTATATGTACCCACTATGAACCACTTTATGTAACTGCCATAATGCTGAGTCTGGAATAATAACAAGATGAGGGGGAGAAATACACCACACACACTGCAAAGAACCTGCACCTTCTTATTTATCCTAACACATATTGTGACAATTACTAGTCTGTAGCATTTCTGAATATCTGGGATCGGCCTTTGATATATTTAAAATTACACCGCCGTGCTTCGATACCTTCCTTCATCCAATGGAATAAATAAAGAGCTCTGCACATTCAGGCAGATCTTTGCTGGCGTGTTGTTACACCAGATTCAAAGTCAACCTTCTAACCACACACCACCCACTTCCCACCCACCTAGTACCCACACCCTACACTGCCCACCCACCTTCTAGCCACACACCAACCATTTGCCACTCACCTTCCACCTACATACCACCCACAAGATGGATGGATGTGATAAGAGAGCCGATCAGTTGTACATTGGAGATGAGCGAAAGCTGTCAAGCAGTTGGTCCGTTGACTATGCTGGCGCCACCTAGTTGACAGCAGCCGAAACATTTCTCATTTCAGTAAGTGTTTCGTTTAGTATGGTGGCGCCCCATATTGGAAAGCATCCGCAGTATCTCTCACTTCAGTGGTAGTTCCGTAGGCTATGGTACCCCCACCTAGTGGAAACGATAGTACTTTCTCCGTTTCAAAGGGGTCCATAGACAAGTTCGTAATTCCAACTGCGTATGCGTTGAAAAGGGCGTCCAAAGCTAAACAAATGCACACATGCATTGGGTGTACTTATAGTGTTGTACAACCCTTCTGTATTTCTATTATTTTAAAATAAAATCGAACAATTTGGCGTAGATTCTAAACATGGACTCACTCATGCAGCATACTATTATTGATAATGTAATTAAAATATTTAAGACACTTTGGTTTTTGTTTTTGTTGTTGTTTTACATCCTAGCAACATCTAAGGTCATATCAGGATGGGTACCGACTTGTGATAGTGCACACTCATGGTGACTTTATAGTGCTGCCCCACTGGGAAATCAAGCCGCCAGCACCATGACCTGATATCCCACTCAGTTGCATTATCCTGACACAGAGCGAACCAGTCCTTGCCCTATCCTAGTAATACCGAGTGCCAGGCTAGGAAGCGACAAGTATACATTTTTAAGTCATTGGTTTGACTCGACCAGGGTTCCAACCCACGATCTCATGTGTTCGGATCCCCCGATCTCCCAAAACAGGAGACGGACACTCAACTCATTCGGCCACCCCGTCTGGTCCTATTTAAGACACAACTAACTATCCACAATTAAGCAGTTTAAGCTAAGAAACATCCAATTATCAGTCACTTTACTTACTTAGGCTGACGTTCACATCACCATTGGCACTCAGAGTTTCAGTTGAGAGCACATACTCTGTGGTAAATGTCTAATCTACCTTTAGATATATATATACATGTAATAATATTCCAAATTCCATGATTTAAAAAAGTATCAACCAATGATTGTCATCGCATTTTGGCTTCTTTGTTAAAAGTACCAATTCTAGAAATATGTGGATCTAGAGTTATAAACCTAAATCTAGATTTCTTTTTGAATCTGACAAAGATATGGCAACAAGAACTGCATAAAAGGACTGCATTCAATGACAACTGAACTCTACCAATTCTCAATTCTTGTTTTCAACCAACGTAAATAATAAGAAAAATATGTGATAAAATGAGAACAATCTCATTTTCCTCTGGATGTAAAGCTGTGCTTTTAATTTTTTTATCTAAATTTTAAAATTTCAAATGTGTCAACAAAAACTTGTTTCCAAAAAATATATAACCAATATCTGATGAACCCTACCCAATTCACAGCCCTAGGGATGGTATTAACCATAAGATATAAATTAAACATGAACAAAATAAGTTAAACTGACTCTGGCTATAGTTCTAACACTAACTTTGTCTAGATCTAAATGCAGATTGTATGAAACGTGTTGACTAGTTTTATATAATATTATGGGAGATAAAAGGTTCACATATTAACTTATTATATATATAATTATATTTATATATATTTTAATTGGTATTCTAACTTTCAAACATTAGCTCAAATGTGCTAAAACTAACAGATTCCATAGCTGCACTGCTTCAACGTGAACCATGTGCTTCACGCTGTTTTGTTTTGCTTTTATGCATCCAATAATGCACCGCTGGAATTA
Organism: Branchipolynoe longqiensis; assembly: GCA_030323885.1. NCBI lineage: Eukaryota > Metazoa > Annelida > Polychaeta > Phyllodocida > Polynoidae > Branchipolynoe > Branchipolynoe longqiensis. Next base: position 40,300,196 of record CM059197.1, read on the forward strand.
CGAACCCATCTATTGAACACATACTATAGGACCCTTTTCTAAATCAGGGAGCGCCACTTACAGTTGTAAAATATTCTGATAAAACGCATTGGTGGGGGAATGCAAATGGTCTATTGGTGTATAGGGCCAGGTGCATGATTGTATTTATGTAGTTGCTGGTGATACTTTACTCATGGTCAATAGTCATTGTGTATTAGTCAGATAGTGTGTAAGGGGCACTTGGAGCTCTACTCACTACCCCCTCCCCCCTCTGTTAGTCACGGATCACCACACACTCAGCTCAGGGCAGGAGGTGGCCAAGCAGCCACTCCACATGGCGGTGGTGGGCAGAGCACTGTAGCCAAGGGAACCCAGGAATGCTTGATGTTCATTGGTGGAGCTTTGGATGCTTGATTCTCATTGGAGAATAAGGTCAGGTGGTGTGGCATACCAGATCCATGTACCACTATAAATAATAAACCTGAGGGCTTGGCTCTCTCTCTACCTTCACTCTTTATACTCCTCCTTTCTCTTTTTGCATGTATTGATTTCACCATAGCCTGCCTACACAAACACAGATTCCAGCCGTGGAGTTTATGCAGTAATTAGAATTACTTTCTATGTGCGACGTCGTTTTTAACCACACCCTGTACGGTGACCTATGCTGTATATTTTACCCCTTTGTTTTTTTTCCGTTGCGTTCAAAGCCTTTCCCCCCCATTAGCAATATAATAGGTAGATAAAAGATTCACCCGGTACTTGTAGTACACGGGTGAAGACCAGCCTTATATAAATATGGGCGAAAATAGCGTTAATATGGAAGTGAGGCTCCAGTATGTGGCTCCAGTATCAAATGGCTACTTATATTATGCATATAGGCACAGAGTTGGTGAAATGGGAGAGAATCCAAAAAAGACAAGATGGCGGCCGCAGAACGCCGTCGATTTCACTTTTAAATCTTATTAAACTATATATTATATTATATTTTTCAACTCAAAGGTAGTGGGTAAATAATAAAACAGATGTAAAGAATAAATGTTGCTTCTTAGATTGTGAAATTAGGCTCCCGATTCTTTGACCCGCATTTTCGCCACCTTTTACATAGGGTTGGTTTGCACCCCTACTGCAGCAGTACGGGGTGAATCTTGTACCTATATAATAGGGTGATGGATGAGGATATCCATATTGTCACTTGTCAGCGCCCGTGGAGTAATAGGCTTGCCTGATTCTAATTGAGATATTCTATATTATTCTAATTCTGAATTATTCCGGTAATACTCACACAATTAAAAATCTGGTTACCTGATTATTCTTTCCAGGGATATTCGTAACAAAATATTAAAATTCTAGAAATATTAACTACATTGCTGATAGAACTATTAAAAATAGCTATATTCGGTGTAACAGCCCTGGAATAATCAATTCCTACATACTGGGCTTGAACTCGAAGTCGAATAGTCTATTTTCATACATCATGTAGGGAAGAGATAATATTTCATTAGTTACAAGGCATAGTGAAACTGAAATGGCTTCAAAGACACTATTATTAGTCAACGTAAGCTTTGGCGTATTTTCCTCGGACAAACAGCTTCTTTATATTCTCTGTAATATGATCCATGCGTCTAAACATTGTTTCAGTTCAATTTTTTATAGAGAAAGCCTATCCAACTCTATAAGTATTCCCGGGCCTACGTCACTTCCAACTAATAAGGGCCATTAAGGCTGAATAATCCTAATCTCCACAGTTTGACCTTGATTAGGGCCTATATAACCATAAGCGGATCTATGGGTGCTGGTGCCCCTGGTAATATTATAAGCTGAACTTCGGCACGTTACAAATATAATTTTATTGACTTGAACACTGAACCCCTATCACCTGGCGCCTCGTGCCACTACTCACGTTTGCGGTACCTTCAGGTGACACCGCTTACAATAATGCTTTAAAAAAAGAAGTAATACTGACGTGGCACCCTTTAACACTGAGTTGCCGATATCTTCAGGCGGGACCAGACGGGATGGCCAAATGAGTTGAGCGTCCGTCTCCCCTTTTGGTAGATCGTGGGATTCGAAGCCAATGGTTCAAACCCTGGTCGAGTCAAACCAATGACTTAAAAATTGATACTTGGCGCTCGGCATTATTAGGACAGGGCAAGGACTGGTGTGCTCAGTGTCAGGATAATGTGACTGAGTGGGATACCAGGTCATGGTGCCGGTGGCCTGGTTTCCCAGTGGGACAGCACTATAAAGTTGCCATGGGTGCGCACTGTCACAAGTCGGTACCCGTCCTGATATGACCTTAGATGGTGCTAGGACGTAAAACAACAACAAACAACAACCTAAAAATTTATACTTGTTGCTTCCTAGCCAGGCACATGTGATTGAGTGGGACATCAGGTAATGGTGCTGACGGCCTGGGCTCTCAGTGGGCAACACTATACAGTCACTATGAGTGCGCACTGTCACAAGTCGGTACCCGTCCTGATATGCCCATACAATCTGCCATGACGTAAAACCCCTACAATTAACCTTCAGGCGGCCCTGTTTATAACCCCCCCTCCTCCAGGGAATATGCTGTTTAAAGATATACAAACCATGAATAGAGTAGCCATATTCGATTATGATAACTCTGAATAAGTGAAGTTGTGTGGGAGACCTGCTACTGGCCTTTCTTAATTTTGAGTTAAATTAATTACGGGTAGACCTTTCATGACGAAACTACCTTTCATAAAGATGAACCGCGGGCTTCTTGCTCTGGTTAATGTGGTTATTTATCTAGCCTTGTTCTTATTTATAGAATGCTATCATCAGCATGTTAGTTCTGAGTGTTGGTTTCTTACAAGATCCCACATAACCACGAGATCTCACAACAGAAGACGAAAAACTCTTACTACATACATATATATATATATTTTTGATCAGGAAGCAGAGAAATATAACAAACTGATATTTTATTCATTATATACAATTATTTATGCATGACACAGTAAAATAAGTATTGCATTAAATGACAACTCTACAAACTCTGTACCCCTTTCCAGTGGTGACCCACAACCCTAGTTTCAGTTGAATGTGAATGCTCCACATGAATCATCTATGGCATTTTCACTCTGACCACCCTGTGGAAATCAGAATTAATGAGAATATTGGGTCTGTTCGTGAGGCTAATAACCACAACCAATCAGATCACAAATTGCAAAAGATGTGGAAGGGGTGAGTCGTTTGTTAGACGAGAGCTTTTAATCCACTTGACCTAATTCTTATTGAAACTCGAACGTCACAGTGATCGACCAAAGCAGTGTAAATAAAATCATCCGCGCAAGTCCTTATAGCTAGTTTATACAGCGGTGATGAAGCGGTGAAAGAGTCACACATAGAGGAACACCGTCTTCAATCGGTGCCACCGAGCTGCCCGGTTTTAATGCGATGGCTTGAAGATTCTATTAGGATTGTGCGCCCACTTTCTGTGTTCGTCTGTCGCTCGGATAAAACAGCCCAACATGTCTGGTAACAAAGCGATCCCCCCCCCCCCCCCACACACACACTTTGCAGCCTCCCCATTCTCCGCTGGTGCCTCAACTTCCCCATACAGCTCAACTTAGGGTGTCCCCGTGTGAATGGCGGGCGCCCGTTTTCATTAAGGCGCACACAATGGGTCGTCTGCCAATTGTATGAGCCATTCTCCAGCGTCCGGCGCGGCGCCCGTTTTCCCGCCATTTTTCCATGTCGTCTGCTTTCAGCGGGGCTGATGATGCGCACGCGCAGTCAATGGCGACGCGGTGGGGAGGCGCATGCGCGCGCAGCGACGGGTTCCGGGATTTGGGGGATGAACACCGGTGGGATGGTGTGGAGGGTGTGGGTGGTGGGAGTAGGTAATGTAGAGGTTGGGGTGGGTCGATATGGTGGGTGTGGGATGATATGATATGAAAGACAGATTCTGTTGGGAGTATGTGGTTCGCGGGGAAGGTGTAGAGGATTTGGTGGATGTAGATGGTGTGGCTGGTGTGGAATATGTGGAGTGTGGGTGTAAGATGAGGGTGTGGTATGTGGAGGATGTAGGCCTAGATTGTTGGGGGTAGGGATGGTGTTAAGGATAAGGCAGGGGTTTGGTTGATGTGGAAAGTCTACTGGGGGTGGGGGATGTGTAGGGTGTTATGGTGGGTGTGAAGGATGTGGACAGTATGGATGTGCTAAAGTGTCGTGTGTGTGGTTGTGTGTGGCTGATTCATGCCATGTAAAACTGCATAGGGATAGAAGCTCCCACCACTACCACCACCACCACCACCACCACCACCACCACCACCACCACCACCACCACCACCAACACCACCGCCACCAACAACAACACCAACACCACCACCACCACCAACACCAACGCCAACACCACCACCAACACCAACACCACCACCACAACCACCAACAACACCAACACCAACACCACCACCACCACCACCACCAACAACAACACCAAGATCATGTCAGGATGGGCACTACCACCACCACCAACAACACCACCACCACCACCACCAACACGAACACCACTGCCACCACCACCACCACCACCGTTACCTTCATAACCGTCACCACCACCTGATGGTGTACAACCACGCTCCCCCTGGCAACTCTTTGCATCCCCCTCCTCCCCATCACTCGATATTCACTCTCCACCACATCACCAGCCTCTGCCACACCATTCCCCAACACCATCTTCCCACATCATCATTCACGCTCATAGCACCCTCCTCCTCCACTCTCTCAACATCCTCCCCAACAGCATCCCCCTCACCCACCCCAGCATCATCCTCGTCTCCACAACATCGCCTGTCCACACCCACAACATACTCCTCCCCTACCACACCCACTCACCCACAACCCCCCACATCGTCACCAACCTTACATGCTTATCCCCACCTCTCACATCACTCCCTAACAACATCACCCTCCCCACCCCACATCATCACCCCGTACAACACCCTCCCAACACATCCTCCACAACCCTACCCGCCCACTTCCCCCTAACTCCACTCCTCCCGCCGGTCATCACTCCCCGGGCCTAGGTTCGCAGACACCCTGGAAATGTCCTCTGTTATCCCAATGCCCCCCTTCTCCGCCTCTACCCTCGAACACACACACACACGCACACACACACACACACACACACACACACACACACACACATCAACACACGCCTACCACACATACGCACGCGCGGCGGAAGCAGTGGGCGAGGTGTCAGCGACAGGGAGGGACATCTCGGCGCGTCCCTTTCTCCGCCCCAGCGAAATGAAACACGAGGTGAGACGGGTGGCGCCACCTGGTGGGGACAGCGCGCACTAGCGACAAGTGCGCAGCGTCCGCCGCGCACAATGGCGGCTCATTGTGGGCACTTCCGGCGCAGAGATGTCATTATTAAGGCGGATGAATGCGGCCCGTGAATGCGCCGAATACGGCACTGAGCCTGTGGGTGTGTGGGTGAGGGTGGTAAAGGGTGTGGGGTGTGGGGTGTGAGGGGCAGTATACAATAGGCCCGGGCATTTCGTCCGGCGATGGCGCCACCTACCTAACACTGATGGATGGACACTCAGGAGGCATCCACCGACGTCATCACCCGCCCCCCCCCCCTCCCTCCAACTCTCCCTCAACCTCACTCCACTGGTGGGAAAAGTGCTCAAACAAATCACTGCCATAAATAGTGAAAAAGCCCGCAGCCCACATCAACTTATCCCGCTTTGCGCTATTAAATCTGGCCATACACATTAAGTGGTGATAATGGTTAGGCTTTTGTTGTTCGCTATCAGGATTGAGGCCCGAGGGACTCCGGATGATTATCGACTCTGACATAGTTGGTCGGACACAGTGGCCGAATCGGTAGAGCGCAGGCTTTCCTATGTGGAAGACTGATAGTTCCAAATCCAACCGAGTGAAAGAAATGAATTACAAAATTGATACTTGTTGCTACCTTGCCTGACGCCTAGCATTACTAGGGTAGGGCAAATACTGGTTAATTAGGGCAAATACTGGATAATGTGATTGAGTGGGAAATTGGGTCATGGTGCTAACTGCCTGGTTTCCCAGTGGGTCAGCACTATAAAGTAACCATGAGTGCGCACTGTCACAAGTCAGTGCCCATCCTGACATGATCTTAGAGTTGTTGTTGTTTTACGTCGTAGCAACATCTAAGGTCATATCAGGACGGGTACCGACTTGTGACAGTGTGCACTCATGGTGACTTTATAGTGCTGCCCCACTGGAAGACCAGGCTGCCAGGACCATGACCTGATATCCCACTCAGTCACATTATCCTGACACTGAGCCAACCAGTCCTTGCCCTAACCTAATAATGCCGAGTGCCAGGCTGGGAAGCAACAAGTATCAATTTTTAAGTCATTGGTTTGACTCGACCAGGGTTCGAACCCACGATCCCAGGGTCTACCGAAATGGGAGGCAGATGCTCTAACTCATTCGGCCATCCCGTCTTGGCATATGATCTTAGATTTTGCCAGAATTTTGCATGTTCACATTTGAAATAGCTACAAATTATCCATTTTAAATCAAGTTGTTTCAATGTAAAGTAGACTATCCTGATCAACTTAATATATGTATTTTTTAATTTGGTAGAAACCCACTTTTAAAGAGAGGTTTCTGCGGTTTAGTTCTCTATGCGCGGCTTATCGTGGTAGCTAATTACCACAATTTGCCAGATGCAACTGATTGACACGGTTTGTCATGGCAACAGGTTGCCCCAAGTTGCCCCAAGTTGCCCCGAGTTGCTTTGACAACTGGTAACTCCAACTTCTCACAACTGATTGCATTGGTTTACCATAGCAACTGACTGCAACGATTTGCTCTAACAAATGGTTGCCGCAATTTTGTTGTCCATTGGGGTTTTGCGTACTAGCACCCAGCCAAGGTCATGTCAGGACGGGTGTCAACTTGTGACAGTATTCACACATAGTGACTTTATAGGTTTCTCCTACTTGGAGACCATGTTGCCGACACCATGATGCGATATCCCAAACTATCCTATTACTATCCTGATACTGAAGAACCAAGTCCTTGTCCCTTCTCAGTAATGTGACTAAATGTAATATTGGGTTATTGGATCATGATGTTTGAGACATTATATCTCAGTGTGGCAACACTATAAAGCCACCACCAGTACAGACATACTATCACAAGTCAAGACCCGTCTTGATATTACCTCAGATTGTGTTTGGAAGCAAAGCCCCAATCATACGCGTGTTCGCTTTAAACTTAATATTTTTGCTATTAAATAAAGTTAAACGCATTAATCAATGGAATCGTAACGAGTAGATATGAGTTTGTGGTGCATAATATAGTAGGGAAATATTATTTCGGCTGCAGTGGTATTTTTCTCTCTTGCCTTGTATCGGCTATATTATTATGTGATTGATGGTAGTGGTCTATCCTCTGCATATTAACGTTTCCTTGGCATCTCCAAGCAACCTGATCATGTACAGAATCAGGCTAATCCACCTTTTAAATTTGTTAAATTTGTTTAATTGAGGCTGTATTTATACTGTCCATAGCATATAAGCCTGGGTATTCAGGCTTGTTTTCAATGCTGGCCAGCTGTAGTGTTGGTGTTATCTTATCACACAGTAGCTGCTGATAAGGTATTTAGATACCCACGTAATGCTGTGTCCACATCTTTCAGCTAAAAAAAAAAGTGGACTCAAATAAATGATTCGTAAAGCCATTTCGTATGTCCTGCCTGAGCATCTCGACCCAAACCTAATTATAGACGCGCTGTTGTCCTTGATGAAGGAATATAAATGATTAACCTTGATTTGACCTTTGAAGGGCATCACAGCTTCAGAGGGCGCGCCTTGTAGGTCTAACTACATGGAGGTCCGCCAGGAGGCGCGAAGGAATTGGAAGTGAGGAGTAGGGCGATAGGGGTGGAGGTGGGGTGGGGGTGAGGGGTGAAGGTGAGGGGTGGGGTCAGGGGATGAGAGGCAGCAGCAGCGGCAGCAGGAGGGATAGCGCATTACTGTAATGGATCCTAGTTTTGGTTGGAATTATCGACAAAGCCGACCACTAGGCGGCGCTTTAAGCCTCACTTTGGGGTCGGGCACTTTGTATTGGTCGCATCATGCCCTGCGTACTGCCCCGCCTCACCGTGCCCCACCCCGTCCCAGTCCCATCCTGTCCAGCCCCACCCTGCCCCACCCTGCCATACACTGCCCCACCCTGCCTTGTCCTACGCGCCATCTACTCCAATCCACTCCCATCCACTCCATTTCCCTCCCCTCTACTCCCTTCCCCTTCCATCCCCTCACATCCCCATGATTCCCCTCCTTCTCTTCCCTTTCCCCCCTCTCCTTCATTCTCCTCCACTACCCACGCCTTCCATTCCCTCCCTCGCCTCCTCATTTCCCCATCCCTTCCCCTACAATTCCCTCCCCTACCCCTGCCTTCTGTCACCTTTCCCCCTCCCTCGCCTCTCATTCCCTCTCTTCAAATGCCCTGCCCTCCCCTATCCTACCCTTCCCACCCTCCCACCCCTCTCCTCCCCGCGCCTCCCTTACCACCTCTAAGCTCTCCCACCCCTCCCCTTTTGTGCATCACTGCCCCTCTCTGCCCTGCCCTACCCTGCCCCCCTACCCTCTCATACCACCATACCCTCCCCATCCCATCCCCTCTCATACCCCTCTGCTCTCCCCCGCCTTCTCTTCCAATCCCCTGCCATGCCGATCCCACCACTCCGCTCTCCTCCATTGTCACCCCCACCCTCCCTACCCCTTCCCCCACCATTCCCTTCCCTTCCCCCTCTCCTCTCCTCTCTTCTACTCTCCTCTCCTCTCCTCTTATCTCCTCTCCGCTGCTCTCCTCTCCGCTCCTCTCCTCTCCCCTCCTTTTCTCCCTCCCTCCTCCCTCTCCTCCCCTCTCTCTCCCCTCTCCTCCCCTCCCCTCCCCTCTCATTCCCTCCCCTCCCGAAACCGACCCTCCCTGCCCTCCCCGCATCCCATCGCACCCTCCCCGGCCCTACCCAATGGGTGCCGAATGGCGGGCCTAAAAGGGCGAGGCGGCGCGGAATTCCAGTCACCCGCCGGGCACAATGGACATTACGGGGTCTTTGCAACCCACCCCGGGCGCCGCATGAAGCGGCGAATTTGCTCTAAGTAAAATATTAAAGATTTCAAAAGACGCCCAAATGAGCCGGCGTGGGCCCGGGTAGTGTCGGCGCCACGCCGCCAGGGGGCAGAACCGCGGCAGGCGGAGGGGATTGATTGGGCGCCGCGCGCGGTTGAATCGGGAACTACGCCGCCATTGGCGACACATCGTCGGGCGATATTGTGCAGACCTTATCGGATTCTGGACTGACCCGGGGACGGAGAAACAACCGGCGTGTTTAGTGAGAAAGCCTGCTGAATGTACGGTGCAGGGTGTGTGGGTGGGTGGTGGGTGGTTGGTGGGTGTGTGTGTGGTGTGTGGGTGGTGTGTGTAGGTGTAAGTGGTATGGGTGTGAGTGGTATGGGTGTGAGTGGTATAGGTATGAGTGGTGTGTGTGAGTGGTTGTGAGTGTGAGTGGTTGTAGGTGTGTATGTGGTTAGGTGTTGTTGTGTGTGGGGGTGTTGGTGGTGTGTGGGTGTGAGTGGTTCTGGCTGGTTTTGGGTGTGTATGTTGTTGGGTGTGGTTGTGTGTGTTGGTATTGGTGGGTGTGAGTGGTTCGGGGGGGTATTGGGTGTGTGGTTGTGTTTGGTTGTGTGTGTGGGTGTTGGTGGGTGTGAGTGACGTGGGTGTGAGCAGTGCGTGTATGGGTGTGTCAGTGGTTGTGGATGGTTTTGGATGTGTTGTTGTGTATGGTTGTGTGTGTGGGTGTTGGTGGGTGTGAGTGTGGGTGTGGGTGTGGGTGTGGGTGTGGGTGTGGGTGTGGGTGTGGGTGTGGGTGTGGGTGTGGGTATAGGTGAGAGTGGTTGTGGGTAGTTTTGGTCGTGTGTGTCGGTATAGGTGTTGCTGGGTGTGAATGGTGTGGGTGTGAGTGATGGGAGAAGGATGACAGGGATGGGGGATAGAAGTGGTATAGGGAGGCAAGGGGAGAATGGGGGGGGGGGGAGCGGAAAGGAGGGTAGAGAGGAGGGGAGGTCATGGGAAAAGGGGGGCCGGTGGAATATGGGGATGGTAATGGAGGAAGTGGTGGCAGGGAAGGGTGTAGAGAGATCCTAGAAGGGGTTGACGTGATAAGTAGCGAAGTAGTGGAGGAGGCGGAGGAATGGAGCGGAGGGAGGGAAAGGGAGAACAAGGGCTGACAGTAAGGGCCATGGGTGGTTAAGTCCCGCTCTAAGTGTAGTCTCTTCTCATCTTGTAAAATATTTGGGAATTTTGGGGTGATTTTTATTTAGTGCTATGCAGCCAACAGGCTGGTGTGTACCAGCTAACTAGGTCAGCTGACTGGTACCCGGCTGCATTAGTACTCTGTAGCCAATGGGCTGTCGGCTACTTGACTGTTACCCGGATTAAAAGTCACATGCTCCCTCTCTTTCACCATAGCCACCAGCCAGTCCAGACCATGTACATATATATGCCTGTAGCAACTATGTTGAGATTAAAGAAACCATGTGAGTACAATATTGTCTTATTGTGACCCTACCAGGATAGCAGAAGTAGATAAGGGATATATAAAAAGAAACACAAACATTTCAGTGGCGACCACAACATTTTAACTCCAACTTCTGGGCTTGGTGTCTGAGTTGTCCACATGTCGGCCATTTTATTGTATACACATGTTTTTCACCTGGACTGACAGGTGGTTGTCTGGAGAGTGCCACATACACACATATGAGCATGGTGTGCAGCGTCTAAATCAGTAAATGTGTTCTGTTCGGTGTGTGATGTTCATGTCAGATATTGTGCATAGTTTCATTCATAATATCTGTGAAAATTGTGATGTGCATGCATAATGTTTGGACTTAGAAATCCGCAGCAATAGACCCTTGAGTGTTTGTTTACATTCTAGAATTTCTGAGCATGGACACAGTATTGCACGTGTAGCTGGGTTGTGTTTCAGAATCTATGGGTTTTACTTATTTATTTGAAATTCTTTTGCAGCATTGGGAGGCCACACACAGTGACAGAAACAAAATGGGCCAAAATTTGATGTGTCGGGAGTTGTTCCAGTTTGAACATTATGCAAATATATCAATTCAATTCTATTTTTGGATTGATATTTACATTCCCGAAATATATATAATTCAGATTAAACTCTCAAAGTGAGATCCCGGTAATGGTTATTGCACAATTTAACCATAAATCAGGCCTGTGGGCTTGGTGCCTTGACTGCACGCACAGAGGAACATCTACACTGGTCCCGATGACGTAAACCTTTCCGCCAAGCCTAAGGTCTGATTCTGGGAATTCACAGGGTTCCTACCATGTAGATAAAAGATTCACCCGGTACTTGCAGTATACGGGTGAAGATCAGCCTTATATAAAAACGGTAGAAAAATCGGGCTAATGAAATGAGTCTTTCTGAGAGCCTAATTTCTCAATCTAAGAAGCAACATTTATTATTTGTATATGTCTTCATGTTTATCCACTACTTTTGAGTTGGAAAATATAATAAAACATATACTTTAATGCAATTTAAAAGTGAAATCGACGGCGTTCTCTGGCCACCATCTTGTCTTTTTGCATTTTCACCCATTTCACCAACTCTGTGCCTATATGCGTAGCCATTTGATACTGGAGCCACAGTTTCTAGTTCATGTTCCATACTAAACCTATTTTCGCCTGTGTTTACACTACGTTGACCTTCACCCGTGTACTACAAGTACCGGGTGAATCTTTTATCTAGCTAACATGCTGCCAGTCTGGTGAAGAGCTCTGAGTAAGGTTGGTGTTTGAAATGGTGTTGTTCAGGACATAGCATAGCAGGTTGGGAGAAAAGGTAGCCGGTACAGACATTGGCTGGCTATGTCTATATTATTAAATAATAATAGATTTCTAGCTTTTAGCTGTAGTTTGTACATGCTGTCGCAGTTTCCATACACTTTCTTCAGCAGTTGCCGTCGTCTCTTCATGTTAATTGTCTCCTTCAGTGGAATGTCGATTATTTCTTCGATTTAATTATATATGCCAGTGTTCTCCTATGAACTACTGCATTAGCATTGCGATATTGATGATATCGATTCAGTCTTGTAGGGTCGCTATCGATCTTGGTCATAATATTCGCAGAAAGTTTTGCCTTTCTTCGCATTCAACATATATCTGAGTTTTATTCAGTAAAGTCTATTTGAATAATACATTTCCTCAAGTATTTTTCTTTCAAATCTATCCAATTAGATTATAGCATAACAATATGCATTTTCAGCTCAAAGACAATTAATCAGATCCATAGATTAATATCAACAATGTCAATGACAGCATAAAGTTAATAAATTCTATGACAATAATGGCAATATTCGACACATTTTTATGTCGATGAATTTCAAATGAACCAACATTTCATGAATAAATGGCAATATTTGACACATTTTTATGTCATGAATTTCAAATGAACCAACCTTTCATGACAATAAATGGCAATATTCAACACATTTTTATATCCATGAATTTCAAATGAACCAACATTCCATGACAATAAATGACAATATTCGACACATTTTTATGGCCATGAATCTCAAATGAACCAACCTTTCATGACAATAAATGGCAATATTCGATACAAGGATATGCCTACAAAATGTGTCATGTCCATTAGAAGAACAGAGACATCATTCTCCAGTAGCCCAGTAGACCTCACATTAGAGCAAACCATCAATGCTGATGTCGCATCACATCAAATAGGAAGCATAGCATTTTCGTCCTCTGCATCAGCATGGCAAAGATGGACATTAACTAGATTTGCCAGGAGCGCAATTGTGGGAAGCATTATGGACAAAGCAGGGCTGAAGTCAGTGGATGATGTCACTCAAAGTCTTATACACTATAGGGTGAAGAAGGACCATGAAGACCTCAATGGGTTGATTAGCTGCATTGCAAATAGAATGAATCCATTCACAATGCCTCCTCGTGAATTCCTGCACAACATCATGACCAGTTGAGAAGTGTCAAAAGATGTCACAGATGACCTTCTAGGATGCCAACAGTTAGGTGAGCAATGTCATCAGGACTTTCTGGCTGGCTGCTTTGATGATGAAACCCAGTTTAACAGGTCAATATGCAGATGCATAGTGAACAACTTTACCTGAGCTGCAACAAAGACCCTATAATACTAAGATGGCTCACTCAGCCTGTACTGTGTAATCAAAATGATCAAATCCACCACTTGGTGCGCTGGCTGTTCTCTTGGTTAAACAGGTGCTATATTATATGTATAAATGTATATATGAATGTGAAAGATATGTGATGATGGTGATGCTGATGATGATGCTGATGATGATGTGTATGTGTTCATAGCAATTTCATATTGATGTGTATTCATACTTACCTATCTCATGTATAATATAATTGTATGTGTTTACATGTGAAACACCAACCAGCAGCTGGGCTGATCAAACCCATCACAAGGTGGCACTGCGAAATATACATTACCATTGGAGAGATAGGGAGTAAGTGTTCTTAGTATTATAGGGTCTTTGGCTGCAAGCAAATCCACTGAGGAGGAAAGGACGAAAAGCGGATAGAGTTAAAGAATGCCTGTGACGTTTTGCTAGGCTCCTGTATATTAGCACACAAGAGAAAGTTGACATTCCGCAGGTTCTAACTTACCCTTTAGTGGATTTTCCACTTGCACTGGCACACATAAATGGCTCATTAACTAAAACTGACAAATCCCAGCTGATGAAGAAGTTAGGGGGCACATTTGAGAGTACAGGACCATCACAGAATCATGCAGATGTAACACTTGTGGATGCCATGTTCCACCTACACATTCTACTGGATATTCCAGAGACATATGGAGAGATTGCCAAGAGAATTCTGAGAGAGTTATATGAGAATAGGTGTTAGAGGATGGATTCATATGCGACAGGTACGCCTCACCACCCATCAAAGATGTGGAATATTCCAATCGAAGTGCAAATGATGATGCCACCTACTGTATCACTGACCCTGATCAGAGAAGACCCAGAGACTGGACAAAAGAAATACAATCGCCTAGCTTCAAGAATGTGTTCTTCCAATTTCTCTCTGTGCAATGGTGTGATCAATCAATTGTTGAAGTCCTTGTTGGACATGTCCTCTTCTTGGCCCTTGGAGAAGTCTTTATGAGTATATAGTTACTATTAGCATCTTAGCAGTCGGAGTCTTGTTTTTACTTTCATGGTCCATTGCAAACTATGGGAAAATACGTGGTGAGGCCCCAGTCTCTTCCACGATGACTGGCCGTTTATTGTTTTTGCCTTGATACGCCCCATGTGTGTCATACACCTTGCTACATCGCCTCATTGCCATTGACCATTTCTTTGGCTCTTCCGCCACCTTGTCGATGTAGTCTGCTGTCAAGACATTCAAGACTACCACTGTCAACATGATGAAGCTGACGCACAGAATATATTTCATATGAATAAGATCTAGGAACAGGATTCAACTCAGCGTCTCATTGTGAGGTGCAATGATACTCATATCCTTGCGCTCCTTCTGTACCATTGTAGCCGACTTCCCCAAACTCCTTAAGTGTAGATGGATGCTGGTGTTAATAGTAAAAACACAAGCGCTGTATTAGCATCCACCAATTGATGAAAGACATGGAACCTGAGACAGCTGATGCCTTACATGAAATCCATGCACTAACTGGATGAGACTTTACTGCTGCCATTATGGTAAGGGGAAAAGTAAGGTCATTTAACATCATGCAAAAACACCATCATACACCTAATGGTGAACTTGGTAAGGAGAATGTAGTGTCAGAAGGCCTGTTGAATAATATTGAATCTTTCACATGTGCTCCCTAAAGAAGTAAAGGTGAACAATGTTAGATATCTCATGTTTCAACAGAAGTATGCTCCAGAAGAATGATCATGATCTCCTGGATGGAATCAAAGAACTAAATTCAAGTGCAATGCCAGCATTTCATAAAGAGCTAGTGTTCAAGATTAAAAGAGCTAATTTTGTAGCTGATATGTGGAAGTGAGCGTCCTCTCCTCCTATAACATACAGCCCTGATGGAAATGGATGGACCCAGAACAGTGGCAAATATCAACTTAAATGGTATGACGCTGACAAGGTACCTCAGATCCTGTGTCAAGTACTTGGTTATGATGTCCTGAATGATGATGGTGATGATAAAGATGAGAATGAGGACAATGATGACAATGAAGCTGACCCATCTGATATGTGAATGAACATGGATTTGTATGAGTGCAATTATTTTTCTTGAAACCGGATGAAGACAGCCATGTTTGTTTCGGAATTGATTTGTTTGGTAGAATTTTGCAGCATTTTGTCATATCTATTAGACCCTTGGAAACACTAATTTATGTTGTGTACATATACTTGCTTGGCTTGATAATCACTGTTTATATGAAAGTACTTAGCATTGCTTTGTGTGTATATGAAGTAAACTTGATCTATCAATGGTTTGAAGCATCTGTCTCAGTAAGATATATAGATGATAATGGCTGATGGTGGCCATCTTGAATTTAAAGATGGCTATTATATCAGTCACTCCAATTTCAGAATCAATGGATTGCTTGACCCTGAAAACATATGGTTATAACTTTAAATCAAGGTTCTATCATGCATAGAAACAGAGATATTAAGATAATCAGGATATCTGGTAATGGCAGATGGTGGCCATCTTGAAATTCCAAGACAGATGCTACACGGGTCATTCTAATTTCACACTCAATGACTGGCTTGACCCTAATAACACGTAGCTATAACTTTAAATCAAGGTTCTTTCCCGCATAAAAGCTGAGATATTAATATAAACACAATATCTGGTAATGGTGGATGGTGGCCATCTTGAATTCCAAGATGGCTGATTACTAAGCTGCAAAATACAACATATTTTCTATCTCTGAATATTTCCCACTTATTTTCTCTTGAAAAATCAACATTTAGAACTAATAAAAAAGTCATACTACTGAAAGTATTGATTTTTTTTAAATACAAAAAATGATCAATTTCAAGGAGGGTACCCCTCTTTAAAGTCAAATTGTGAAGTAATCCGACAACCGATTTTTGTAAGACGGCCATTTATGAATTCAGCATAAAATTCTATCTAAGAAAGAATCATCAAGCATATGCACTCTCCGGGTAAAATAAATGTCTACCAGCTCTGGGACCAGTAGTGGTGGTGTGGTGATAATAGTGGGAATAGTGTGGTACTGGTAGTGATGGTGGACAAATAAGGAAATACTTGAACTGACGGGGCTGCCCTCTATGGAAGATCTTCTGATCAAAAAGAATCTCTGGTGGACTGGACACCTCATGAGGATGTCATCAGACAGGCTACCAAAGCAGATCCTCTATTCTCAACTGTCTTTTGGTTACAGAAAGAGAGGGTGCCCTCGTCTCCGGTTCAAGGATACCATCAAGAGAAACCTGAAGCTGAGAGACATTAAGACCGACTCATGGACGCAACACCCAAAGTAGAGAGCTAAATGGAGAGCGGCAGTCAAGTAATGAAAGCAGTCTTTGTCGCATCGCGACTAACAGCATGATGATGATGATGATGGTGGAGGGTAGTAAGCAGTGGTTGTAGTTGTTGGTAGTGGGTCTACTGTAGTAGTTGTGGTGTGCTGGTAATACTAGTGTGGTGGTAGTAGTGGTATGGTGGAAGTAGAGGTGTGGTGGTAGTGTGATGATAGTCTGGTTTGGTGCTGGCATTGGTGTGGGTGTGATGGTGAAGTAGTAGTGGGAACAGTGTGATAGTGGTGGTGGTAGTGTGGGAATGGTAGTGTGATGGTGATAGTGTTGTGGCGGTGGTGTGGTGGTGGTGGTGGTGTTGTGTAACACACTGCACCCTTCCGACAACCAACCAACCGAACGTACCCACACCACACCACCCACCCTAAGCACCCTTCCCCCATCCACCCACAAACAACCACCCACCACCCACCTTCACCCCCTCACCCCACCCCTAACCATCACCATCACACCCCCTCACACACACTGCACCCTTCCGACAACCAACCAACCGACCATACCCACACCACACCACCGACCCTAAGCACCCCTCCCCCCACAAACAACCACCCACCAACCACCCTCACCCTATCACCCCCTCACCCCACATCCCAATCACCCCCCCCCCCCCACCCACAACCTCCTCCACGCGGAAGGCAGCGCACGTCGGAACCAGCGAACGGAAAAATGCTCTGGATCGAAAAATACTCATCCTCCTCAGACGACAATGGGGGCTCCGTGGAGCGAACACGGCGGCCCCAAACATTAAAACTCGCACAAAGGGCCCCATTTGGCTGCCGAGCTGCTCCCCAGTCAACAAGAAGAGCCACACAATGCGGGATTTCATCCTCGGCGGGAACTCAAAGCGAGGCTGACAGCCCGCGCGTCCGCCCGTGCAGCCTCTGTGTTAGTGGTGGTGGCGCCGCCTGGTGAGGGCGCCACTAACGAATCGGCCCCCCCCTGTCGTCTGCTGATTGAAAGGCAAATGTAAGCCCTATATGTCTGTTGTTTTTTTAGTCACTCAGTTCTCTTTTGATAGTTAAAGTTGCATAGTCCGATGGTTTTGAGTTTCTGTCATTTTACCGAGATAAATATATTAATCTGATTGTTATAATCTACCTTACTTTACTTTCAAGTACTGTATATTTTAAACAGCTAAGTTTTGGAATATTTGGAAGCATGTAAAATTAGTTTTGGCAAGCATGCCCAAACTTTGACACCATAGGGTTTAGCATTAACAGGTTTGATTAAATTGCCTCAGTATTCCATTACATTTAGCAACACATGCTTAAAAAGGGCATATGTATTTAAGTTAGATATGTAGAATTAATTCTAGATAATTATTTTGGTTAGCAAATTTGAATCTTCATCGGACTAAGAACATTTAAAGCCGATAGATAAATGTATCACCACTATATATATATATATATATATATATATATATAGTAAACCCTCTCTAAATCGACCAACCTTAGGGCCGACTTAAAGTGGTCCATTTAGGGAGGTGGTCAGTTTAGGGAGTTAGAATATGGTTACAATGGTATTGTTGGGATCCAAATAAAGCGATCGATATAGGGAAGTGGTCGATCTGTGGAGGTGGTCGGTTAGAGAGGTTATACTGTATGATATTTCGACCGACTGGATGCCGGTTGGAGGTGATGCTGTCGGAAGTGATCATCCCTCACGTGATTGGCTGCATCATGCGGCTCGAGAGGCAGCAGTCGGGATAGCACATCCGACGCAGAGCCCGTGTACCGGTGGTTGGCACATACGTGGCTCCCTCCCAGCCTAAATAATATCCGCATAACACGTTATACCATGTATATATATATATATATATATATATATATATATATGCAGTTAATCTAAGGGAAGTTAGTATTACTATTAGTGTTAGTTATTAAAGTTGTGTAATCGGATGGTTTTAAATCATTTTCGGATATGACTAATTTAGATTGATCATTATAATATAATCTACATTAATTTAGTTTGAAGTAAATTTGATTTAAGACGTTCGGCCTTCTATGTAGCAAATATTTCATAAGTGCACCAGTATCTAAGTTAGGTATGTAGGTTCAAATCCAGACGGGGTGGCCAAATGAGTTAAGCGTCCGCCTCCCGTTTTGGTAAGTCGGGGGATTCGAACCCACAGGTTCGAATCCTGGTCGACTCAATCTAATGACTTCAATTGATACTTGTCACCATCTAGCCTGGCGCTCGGCATTATTAGGATACGGAAAGGAGCAGTGAATTGAGGAAGACCAATCGTCCTCGACTGAAATTTCCTTCTGCTTAATCAGCTAATGTACAAACAACAAAAGAAAAATGTTGATAAATGTTTTGGTTTCGAAATTTGATGCTTTAAGCAGACTATGCAGCTTTAACTAAAGGGCGCAGGTGAGTTGCGGGTTTGGTAGGAGTTTCGGTGGGGATGATCGGTGAGTTGGTAGAGGACCGGGCTGCTTGTAGTGTTGAGGAAATTGGCCAGCGGAGGGAACAGGTAAACGGTGGTCGGGAACCGGGGGTGGGTGGGTGGGGGATTATTGACCTTAATTATGGAACTTTGTGACGGGTAAAGAGGTGGGGTAGGTTGGGAAGGAAGGGGGTTGTGGAGGTGCACAGTGAAGAAAGGTGGAGCGAACAGAGAGATAGAAATAGAAATTTATAGGAATAAATAAAGATGAAGATAACAGAAAAATGAAGTTGTGGAGGGTAACAGAAGAGAGGTATAAAAATAAAGAGATTTGTAGGAAGAAATAAAGGTGAAGATAACAGAAAAATTAAGTGGTGGAGGGTAACAGAAAAGAGCTATAGAAATAATGAGATTTGTAGGAAGAAATAAAGGTGAAGATAATAGAGAAATGAAGTCGTGGAGGGTAACATAAAAGAGCTATAGAAATATAGAGATTTGTAGAAAGAAACAAAGGTGAATTCGTGGAGGGTACCAGAAAAGAGCTACTAAAATAAAGAGATTTGTAGGAAGAAATAAAGGTGAAGATAACAGAAAATTGAAGTCGTGGAGGGTAACAAAAAAGAGCAGTAGAAATAAAGAGATTTGTAGGAAGAAATAAAGGTGAAGATAACAGTACAATGAAGTCGTGGAGGGTAACATAAAAGTGCTATAAAAATAAAGAGATTTGGAGGAAGAAATAAAGAGACATGAGGTTGTGAAGGGTAACAGAAAGGAGAGATAAAATAGGGATATTTCTAGGAAGAAATAAAGAGGATAACAAAGAAATGAGGCCTGTGGAAGGTAACAGAAAGGAGAGATAGAAATACACTATTTACGATTGTCAGAAGATCTTTGTGTGGTCCAATTACCTGCTGAAGACTGGCACGGACTTCCTCATTGGTAACACGGTATTTGTATGAGATCAATCAATCAATCAATAGGATACAGCTATAATAGGCCTTGGACCTGTTAGCCGCTCTTAATTAATAGAAATGGAGACAGTTCTTCAGATGTGGTGGATCATAGCAACTGTCACTGGCTCCAACATATATGTAATGCTTGACCAGTATGCATCCAGTCGGGACTTGAAACAGTTCAGCGATTCTGCTGCTACGACACTCTCCGGCAGGTCATTCCACAGGTCAACCACCCTAAAGCAGAAAAAGTTGTGTCGCAGATGTGTAGTATCTTGCGATAGCATCTCATTTTCATAGTTAGTAGTCTTCTTTGGAGCTCTGCTGTGACTATTTTGAAGGTCCGTGATTCACAAGCAATCAGAAAGATGGATGTGATGTGACAAGGGAGTGCATCAGTTGTACCTTGGAGCTGAGAGAAATACTATCGTCAAACCAAACTGGTTTCAGGCTTGTCAATGCTGATATTCTCTGTGCTATCTGAGAGAGTAAAGGGTCTGTCACACATCACCGGATTGGGGAAACGGAAAGAAACCAAACAAAGTCCATTGATATCCGGCAAAGTCCGGTTTGTGTCCGTAGCATGTCCATTGCATATCCATTGATATCTGTTGATATCCGGCCTGATCCGTTACAAGTTTTGAACATGCACAAAACTTGGAACAGATGCTGCCGGATTGACGTTTACGGTTCTTGTCCGGTTTGAGTTCATTTCATCCGTTGGCTATCCATTCATGTACATTTCATGTCTGTTTCATGTCCGTTTCATGTCCGTTTCATGTCCATTTCATGTCCGTTCGTCTGGTGGCCTTTGACCGGATATCACAACATTTGGACACATTTTAATGCATTTTGATACTTATCACGCCCAAACACCACCGGACTAGACAATTCTGTCCGTTGCTCAATCCGGCATAGTGTGACAGGCACTTAAGTACCTCAGACTTGGAACGCCGACCTGTTATCCTCACACTCATTAAGAAGTTGGGTGGGAGATGTAGGTACCTATACTTGTGTGCTGCCTCGCTTGAGGGGCACAACACTAGGGGAGATTGGGTGAGCGACACAGTGTTCGCATATCTGAGGACCACACTCATGGCAAAGATCATTACATGAATGATATGAGGGTAGCTGCAATGATATGACCAGCGGATTTGCAGGACATATTTGAGCTGGGGGGAGTATATGGAACAAACCAGTCCTAGCCTTATCCTATTAATGCCAGGGAACCAGACAAGGTAATGACAAGTGTCAATTGTGTACATAATAGGTGTGACTAGGTCAAGATTCAAACCCACGGCATCTGCACAGGAAGCCAGCCAGTATTCTTACTGATCCGGCCATCCCATCTGGTCTAAGAGCCAAGAAGAGATGGGGATAAAGAAAGGAGAAAAGAGAGGAGATAGAGAGAGAGAGGGGAGAGAGAGAGCGGTGTAGGGAGGTGAGGATGTCTCTCCCAGCACTTCAAAATTGCATTTTTTGATTGTTTTGAGTTTCTAGAAAATATATTTGAGATAACTGTATTTACTTGATCGGTATAATCTACTTTTCTTTAATTTGAAGTAATTTATTACCTTAAATGCTTAACTTTAGAGATAATTGAAGTGAAAACATGATACTTTAAACCTGCATAGTCCAATGAAATATCACATTTTCAAAACCAAACCAATTATCTAGATTTGATTTGACATATTTTACATATCTAACTTAGATACTGATGCACTTATTAAGCATTTGTTTCTGCATAGAAGGCAATACTGAGTCAATTTAACAGAACCTGTTACTGCAGAAGTCTGGTGTCAGAGTTTTGGCAAGCTCGTCAAAACTAATTTTCCATCTTTGCACCCAAAATATCTCAAAAGTTTACCATCTAAAATAAAAGTAACTTTGAACTAATGTAAAGTAGATACTACTGATCGATCTAATATATTTATCTCAGAAAAAATACAGAAATTCAAAACCATCGGACGATGCAACTTTAATATTAGTGTGAATAACAAAATGCTGAACATCAACCAGGTTTTATCTTTTACCTGTTATTTTTAATTTATATTTGTTGATGCTTTATTTATCTTCTCTATAGAATATAAGTTCATGATAGAACTTGTTTTCAATTCTGAGCAGGCTTAGTCATTGATTTATTGCCGTGCATGGTTTGTTTTGCAAGCATATAGTTCTGAGAGTTACCCAGGAGCTTCCTGGTCCACAATTGTAATTTTTTATGGGAAACATGTCAAAACACCAAAACCCTCTATTGGCTACATTTATCATTGGTGGCTTCGGTAGGTCCTTTTGTTTTGTGTATGTGCTTTTCGTACACTTCAATGGATTTTATGTTTTTTGTTGTGTGCTGCCATTAAACATTTTTTCAAATTGAGGCTGTGTTTATACTGTCCATAGCATATAAGCTCGAGTACTCGGGCTTGTTTTCAATGCTGGCCAGCTGTAGTGGTGGAGTTATCTTATCACACAATAGTAGCTGATAAGGTGTTTGATTGCCTGTATTACAGTAGCAGGTAAGTGGTTGCTTAGTATGGTTAGTAGTCTATGTTAGTTTTTTAAAATTTTCTTGGTATATATATATTTTATTTTTTCTACTCTTATTACTAGACTAGCCTACTCATATTTACATATCATAGGCTTGCATGTGGTTGTTAGGTGTATTATCTGGTTAATTCTGGCATGTTTACCTTCCATTGGCCGTCCCGCTGGTGGGCCATGACATATCACATGCCCCCTTGCAGTGTGGCTTAGTGGGGGTTTTCTAGCATTATTTTGCACAGATATTTTTGTATGTTTTTAGGTCAGGAATTTGTCGCTCCTCTACCATTAGGGAATTCTATTCCTTGGCAGCTATTTCCAGTGTGCTCCTTTCGTGAGCTTTGATTTGGCTTCTGGTCTGCCATAGATATGACGCTTCTGTCATAACTCGTCAAGAGCATCAAACTGCAATAAATGTTTCACAAGTGCACCAGTATCTAAGCTGAGCATGTTGGACCCAATCTAGCCAAGTAAGTGTTTTGATTTTGAAAATGTTATACTTTCATCAGATTATGCAGCTTTAAAGTTGCCGGGTATACCTCACCCAGGTAAAACGAATCCAGCATCAAAAGCTGTCAAACATACCTTTGCTTAGTTTGTTCAGTTCATGCCACTGAACATGTGGGAGGAGAGTTGAGGTCTGTGATGTATGAATGACATCATAGGTGGGATTCCCTCATCACATGACCTAGAGCGGTTCCCCACACACAGGGGAAGCCATGGCAACCACCAAGATGGCAGCCACAGAAAGCTCTCAATTTAATCATGATTTAATCAATTATTCACAGAAAAAGTAGCTGGTTATGATAAATAAACATTTGAACTTCATATTTATCATTTTAGATTGCAATTTCTAACATTTCTTTCTTTATATGTTTGTCTAAAAGTGTCTGCTGCTGGACTAAATAAAACACAACAGAAGCAACCAATGTCAGCACTCTCCCCCCACATATGTAGTTGCATAAACTGAAAACTGGCAAACATATGCTTGGAGAGCATTTGTCGGGGTACAGGTAGGGTCTCAGCGACCTATATCTGGTCCCTTTAATCACAGTGAAGGGGTTAACTCCAGCCCCCCCCCTCCCCGAACAACCATTGTAATATCAACACAATCACCTTGCATTGTGTAAAGTTTGAGCCAACTTTAATGACTACAATCGGATAGTATAGTGAACTTGACAGATTGACTGACAATAGGTGAGCCCGTAGATTAATTCTACTAGCGTTGTCCACCTTTGTATCGGGAGCGAAAGCTGGCCGATGGAAAGTTGTGATACAACTATTGTCCATGATTACTGCTGAAATAGTTTGAGCAAATTATGAAGCGCACATAAATAATTCTGCAGAATCAGAGGAAATAATTAATTGCTCACAACACAGAGCCTTATGTAAGCATTTTTACATCTATTGTAGAATTATTCTGGGTGTAGAGGTGTGTGGGTGTGGATGTGGGTTGGGTGGATGTGGGTTTTGTGGTGTGGAGTTGGGTGCAGAGATGAGTGGGTGTGGATTGTGGAAGAGGGTGTGGGTTGTGGAGGTGGTTGCGGGGTTTAAAGGTGGGTGTGGGTGTGGAAGTGGGTGTGGGGTGTGGAAGTGGGTGTGGGTGTGGAAGTGTGTGTGGGTGTGGGTGCAGGGTTTAAAGGTGGGTGTGGGTGTGGAAGTGGGTGTGGGGTGTGGAGGTGGGTGCGGGGTTTAGAGGTGGGTGTGGGGTGTGGAACTGGGTGTGTGGTGTGAGGTGTGGGGTGTGGAACTGGGTGTGTGGTGTGGGGTGTGGAACTGGGTGTGTGGTGTGTGGTGTGTGGTGAGGGCGTGGGGTGTGGGGTGTGTCGAGTGGGGTGTGAGGTGTGGGTGGTGGGTGGTAGGTGTGGGTCAGGTCACAGCTACAGCTTACAGGGCGGAAGATGGGGGAGGTTTTGAATGTGTCAGACGACACAGGAAGTGGTATTATATCTTATGTAAAATGTTTGCTCGGACAATTTCATTGGAATCTGCATTATAAACAGATGTATGGCAATAACCATACCAAGCTTGGTTATCAGGAAACATGTGATTATATGTGCAAAGTGAGTATAAAGTATATATGGCCTATTGTGAAGGATATAACGAGGAGTGAGAGGGCGAGGCATTCCCACCTTCCGCTATGTAAGCTAGAGCTGTGACCCAATGTGTTGGGTCTCAGTTTTAATCCTCACTGAGAGACCAGCGGAACTCAGAATACCCATATTATAGTTGGTTGGCTGTTGGAATTTTACGTCCTGGCAACATCGAAGGTGATATCAGGTCCGGTACCGACTTGTGACAGTGCATTGCATTTGCATTTGTGGGGTGTTCATGACCTAGAGGTCACTGGCTGCAGAACTGCAGCATTGAATAAACGGTGCTGTTAAAACAGCCCGTTTTTGAGAGTTATTGTGTTTGTCTTTTTTCTCTCCATTCTTCTTCGTCTTCTTCTGTGCGATGGCAGGGGGGGGGAGGTTTTTTTCCTGCGTCATCGGTGCGGTGGTGGCATGGTGTGGTGGTGGCCCGGCAGGGGCAACACCTTCTTGGGGCCCACGGCCCTGTACCTCCATCACCGGTGATCGAAGCAGGAACCGGTGTCATCGGCAAAAGGGCCATGGGCGGCGCGTTGGTCCTCCAGGCCCCCATCGCAGGGTGGGTGATCCAGGGCCAGCAGGCTCCTGGACCAGGGTGTGGTTGGTGGGTATGATGTTCTTAGTGTCCACGGCCCCAGCACTTACTCCATCGGTGATCAAAGAGGAAACCAACGTTGTGGGCGCGGGGGTAGAGGCTGTCACACCCAGTTTATCCGAGACTGCATGGGGCTCCCGGTGTGGGTGCAGTGTCCGGGACCTGACGGGGCTCTCGGTGTGGCCGGGTTTTAGTGGGTTGTGTTTTTTTGTGTGTGGTTTTTATGTTGTTGTTTTTGTGATCGTGATCTCATGGGGCTCTCAGCCTGGGATGTGTTGTGCTGAGCCATGGCGGGGTGTGAGCGAGGGGTGGTGGGTGGGTCGGGGTTAGTTTGTCTCCCGTTTATTTTAGCTTTGGATTTGTTTGGGACCACATAGGGCTCCCTGATGGGACCTCATGGGGCTCCTTGATGGGACCTCATGGGGCTCCTTGATGGGGCCTCATGGGGCTACCCACTGGGACCTCGCGGGGCTCCCTCGTGGGACCTCACAGGGCTCCGTGATGGGACCTCACGGGGCTCCCTGTTTACTAGTTTTTAAGTGCCTGGGTTGTGGTTGGAACGGAGCTTGTGGAGGAGTTTGTTTTTGTGGCGTTTGGCTCTCCTGATGGCAGGAAAGTTTGTGGTGCCAGGGAGGCGACGGTTTGTTGTCTGTTGGATGGTGGTCTCCATGGTGTCGCGGACGAGTATGGGGAACTCATCGCAGGTGTTGGGAGGATTGATTGTGTGAGATTGATTGATTGATTGGTGGTTGCTTTATGCCGTGTCAGCAGCATAGGCCATATTCACGGCGAGAAATGTTTGTTTTTTGTTCAAACCATCGCTTTAACATGTAAATGCAGACAATCAATTATGTGCCAATAGACACTCATTAAATTAGAAAGCTCACAATCATATATTTGTGGTCAAGGGAAACAAATTCCCATAGAAAAAAAAAGTTTGATTAATAATTGATAGAATCTATTTAGTAAACTATATGAGGTGGTACAGTCCAGCTGCCCTCAAATAGGCTAAAATGTTTTCCTGTTTTACCTTAGTAAAAAGGTCACCAATACTGTCTGCAGTGTAGAACTGTTGGCACAGGGCCAAAAAATCAACACAACTTAGTAACATGTGTTTGAGTGTCAGCGGGGACTGACACCCAATACATTCAGGGGGAGGTTCCCCCTTGAGCAGAAAAGCATGTGTAAGCCACGAGTGGCCAATACGGCAGTGGCTAAGGACCACTTGGTCTCGCCGACCTCCCGCATGAGTCTGTGGTGGTTTTCCCACAGATGGTTCAACAGTTAGTGTGGTTGGATACCTTGATACACTCTAATGCGAGAAGGAGTGCTCGGGCTTCTGCAGTGAAAATCGAGCTCTGATCGGGCAAGCATATGCCAAATTTTTCCCATTGGCAGATTGCCGCAGCAGCTACCCGGATTTGGTCTTTCGAACCATCAGTGTATAAGGAGAGGTGGTCTGCAAACTGGCCTTGAATCTCTGCATGCAGTCCTTCGTACTCGGGTGGATGTGTCCCAGACTTCCTCAGTTCCGTGAGTCGGAGGATAACCGGTAGGTGTTGGTTGAAGGCTTCCCAATCAGCTCCGTCCAGGTTAAATGTGGCCGGGGCACCTTGGGTGCGTTTGTGCATCGGAGCGCTGCGTGGTGGTCTGAGTACAGGTCAGTCAGTTCCCACGAGGCTGTAGCTGCGAGTTGTGTATCTAGGATGCAGAGGTAAATGGACCTGCCGGTGCAATGAGGGGGTGAACCATCTTTCATTAAGGAGTGATTCGCTGAGTCAGGGACCTTTGCAGTAGTGCGCATTCTCTGTCGGTGGCTGTGTTGTTGCGTCTTCAGATGGAGTGGTGGGTGTTGAAGTCTCCCATGATTATTTGGTGTGTTGCTGCGTTGCCGTCTGCTTGGAGGATGGGGGTCGAGGGTGTATTGGGTGTTGCAGGGATTGTATATGTTGAAGGTGTCTATTGTGGTTTTGTGGCCAGTTTGAGGCATACGCGCAATGTGTCGGCCATGGAGTTGGCTCTGGAGTTTACTATTTTGGTGGCGTAGGTGTGATTGTTAACTAAGGTGCTGGTGCCTCCCTTTGGTCTGCCCCTGATTAGTGATTATACTGTGGGGATGTGGTAAGTGGTGTAGCCTTTGATGCGTGGTGGTTCTATCTACCATGTTTGCTGGAGCATAGCCACATCTATGCGGTCAGTTTTTAATTTATTGATGAGGGGTGTCAGTTTTGTCCATAAGCCTGCACAGTTCCAGGAGAGGACTGTAAGGTTGGAGGAGTTTGTTGGTTGTGGTTGTTACATTGTGTATCCATGTTGGTGGCTCAGGGTGTTGCGGTTGATTGGTGGTGTGGTGGTTGTGGGTTGTGGCATGAGGGATGTGGTGTGAAGGAAGCATATGGATTATGGAACCCAGTGGATTATGGAACCCAGTGGGTCACTGGTTGTTCCTGGGGGGAGACTGTCTTCAATTGGCTGAAGTATGTCGTGGGTGTGAGTGGGTGTGGGTGCATGTGTTGGTGTGGGAGTGGGTGTGGGTGTGGGTGTGGTAGTGGGTGTGGGGATGGGTGTGGGTGTGGTTTTGGGTGTGGGTGTGGGAGTGGGTGTGGACGTGGTGGGTGTGGGTGAGGTTTGAGTGCAGGCGTTGCACTTGGGTGTGGTGGTGTTGACATGGCTGGGGGTTTGTGTGGCGATGGATCGCGTATGTGGGCGGTGTGTGGTGGTGGGTTTGCTGGGGGGTGGTGGGTGTGGGTGGAGGGAGAGGAGGGGTGGGATGTGTGGGTGTGGGGTTGGGTTTTGGGCATGGGCAGGCTGGAGTGGGGGGAGATGTAGGTTGGGGGTTGTCGGGTGTGTGGTAGAGGGAGGTCGGGGGTTGGGTTGGGTTGACCGGTTTGGGGGATGTTTTTTTTGGGGGGGCGGTCTTGAGCCTGCTCCAGAGCCTGCGCTTCTCTGGTCAGTGAGGGTCTCAGGAGGTGTGGTCACCCCTGCACGCAGTACACCTGGTGTTCAGCGTGCACCATTCTGCGAGGTGACCTGGTAGTGCACAGTTTGTGCAGATTATGTCTGTGGCACTACGCTTGTGTTTGTAGTGGCTGTACCTCTGGAACCTGGTGCAATAGGTGGGCCGCTTGTGAGGGGTTGCCACCCGAAGGTGGCCTAGGGGGCCGAAGTCAAGCTTGGCGGAAGTGCTGAGGGGGTAGCTGGTGTGGATGTTTATGCAGTGGGTGGGTTTGCCGCCTTTGGGGGTGATGCGGGAGGCATGGATGATCCCATGTTGACCAACTAGGTCGGAGGGGTCGGCTAGGGGGTGGAGCCCAGTTACCACATAGTGGTGGGTCTTCGCCGAGCCTCTGATCTCAGCGAATTTGGGAGCTGCGCAGTGTCTCTCAAGATACTCCGGCATCTGGACCCCAATGACGTGTGGTCAGGATATTTGTCGAGGGACAGGGTATCAGTGCCGGTCGTTCTGTCCACCTGGAAAAGGGCCCTCAAGGCCTCCCTGGCATCTCCACTGTAGAGGAAGAGCGCAAGGAAATGCTTGGGGCAGAGGGCGTCATGGTGGAACTCTGTGGGGGAGTTCTTTTTGGAGGGGGAGGGCAGGTTCTTTGGTCCTTTGGACCATGGTGGACCATTCAGCATCTACCGGGGATGGTTCATTGGATGAGGAAGGGGTGGGGGCGCTGGTGCCCAGGATGGGGGTGTTGGGGGTGGTGGCGGGGGAGGCGGTGGTGGTGGTGGTGGTGGTGATGGAGGCTGCAGGGGGTCCACGGGTTGGGTTTGAGGTTTTCCCCTTTCCCTTGTCCTTCCCAGTGGGTTTTTGGGCATTGGGTTTGGCGGGGCTGGGGCTGGGGGGCTGTGATTGGGAAGTTTTGGGGGTTCCCGGTCGGGGCTGGGGGGGTGGGGCTGGTGGTGGTGTGTGCGGGGGAGGATGTGGGGGGGGATGGAGGAGACCCTATATTGATGTCGGACTCATCATCTGAGCTGGATGACGAGTCTGTACCTTCGCCTGCAGACTGGTCAGGGGGAGGGCCATTTGAGTAGGTGTGATCATCACCTAGTCTGGTGCCCTGAGAAGGGCCGCTTAGGGTTTCTGCAGGGTGGGTCTCCTCCCAGGGGGTGGTGTGGGGGTGTGTGGCCGTGGTAGCAGCCCGGGTGCGAACCCCAGAGGGGTCGCAGGGGGTGTCCGGGCGTGACATGCTGCACCCTGGGTCGAAGTGGGTTAGGGGTAGGGTGACAGTGACAGTGACAGTGACAATGACAGCGACAGTGACAGGGAGTAGTAACATTGCAGGGAGTAGCGCGGGGGGGGGGGGCTGACAGAAGCAAGTGACAGTGACAATGGTAGGGAATCACAGTAGTGAGGGGGAGAGATGGGACTAACCTGGGGACGTCTACTCATCATCGGTGGTGGTGAGTGGGGAGGAAGAGTGGTAGGGTGGACTTGGGCTGTCGGCGCTATGTGATGGCTTCAAGCTTGGTCTGTCGGAGCTATGTGTCGATTTCCAGCTTGAGCTGTCGGCGCTGTGTCGTGACTGGAATCTTGGTCTGTCGGAACTATGTGTTGACTTCAGCTTCCACGGTGGGGTCGGGCAGGGAGTCCGGGTACGGTGGTGGCTTGGGTTGGTGTGGCGTCATCTGCTGGGTGTCGCGTAGCGGTGCTTGGTGACGGTAGAGCCGGGCATAGAGTCCAGGTACCATGGTGGCTTGGGTCGGCATGGCATCAGCTGCTGGGGTGTCGCGTGGAGATGTTCATATTTCGAACGCGAAGAGCGAAGTGTAATGCTAGGTACACACCTACCGTTTTTCCGCACCCACCTACCGTATACGATCTAAAACGGCCCAAAATTCGTGAGGTGTGCACTCCCCTAGCACATCTACCGATTGCGATTCGCGACTTTTTAGGGCTAAAACCGCTTCCTTACGATTGCGATTCGCGATTCGAAAAATGAATCGGCCCGTTTTCAGTTTTAAGCGGGTCGGGTCGGGTCGCGATTTTTAGTGCGCGAATCGTATACGGTAGGTGTGTACCTAGCATTACAGTGACTTGACTTGACTTTTGGGGTGTTTGTAACTGCAGCATTATAGGGGGGCACTGATCTTTGGTTGAAGAATAATCTTCTGGTGGGATGGATGTAGAAGCTGTGGAGGTGTGGACGAAGTGCGGTCTGGATAGCAAGTGTGTGACAGTGCACACTCATGACAGATTTATAGTGCCACCCCACTGGGAAATCAGGCAGCCAGCACCATGACCTGATATCCCACTCAGTCACATTATACTGACACTGAGCTAAGCAGTCCTTGGCCTATTCCAAACACCAGGCTAGGAAGCAACAAGTAGCAATTTGATAAATCATTGTGTAAAATATTCCGATAATGATGCATTGGTGGGGGAATGTAAATGTTCTATTTGTGAAACAGGTATACATGGCCAGGTTGTTGCTGGTGGTGCTTGATTGATAGGTAAATAGACATTGTGGTGCTAGTAAGATAGTGTGTAAGGGGCACTCAGAGCCCTACCCACTACCCCCTCCCCCCTCTGCTAGTCAGGATCACCACACGCATGCTCAAGGCAGATGGTGGCCAGGGGAGCCACACAGCTTGGTGGTGGTGGGAAGATCACTGTAACCATGGGGACCAGGAATGCTTGTTTCTCATTTTATCGGATTAAGCTTGAAATGCTTGTTTCTCATTGGGAGAATGGGGTGGGGTGATACACTATACTGGATCCATATACCATATAAATAATAAACCTGAGGGCTTGACTCTCTCTTCTTTCACTCTTTATACTCTTCCTTTCTCTTTGCTTGTATTGATTTCACTATAGCCTGCCTACACAACCACAGATTCGAGCCGTGGATTTTACAATTGGTTATACTCGACCGGAAATTGAACTCCCGATCTCCAACACGGGAGACATATGCTCTACCGATTCGACCACCGTGTCCGGTCCCATATTACAGCAATAGACATACTTCTTTCACTATCCACTTTTTGTGGGGTTGGTACAAATATATTTATTCCTCTGAGCAAAGGTTTTTTTTCAGCACTCAGGAACAGTTATAGTTTTTATGGTTATTTACACTTGCAAAAAGATGCTTTAGAGATATTTCACTTTTTCTGTATGAAGATTGCTCACGGCCATTGACAATGCATTGAGTTTGCCGATACGCGCAGTGCAAAACGCCAGTTTTATTCAAAATTAATAGAAATGCAGAAGACTAAGCATATACATTTAATACAATCTGTTAGATAAACATTTGATCTGTTTGTGTGCCAAACAATTTGTTTCTAAGTTGTGTGGCTTTAGAGATATTTCACTTTTTCTATATGAAGATTGCTCACGGCCATTGACAATGCATTGAGTTTGCCAGTACGCGCAGTGCAAAACGTCAGTTTTATTCAAAATTAATAGAAATACAGAAGACTAAGCATATCAATTCAACATAATCTGTTTGTTGAGCATTTGATCTGTTTGTGTGCCAAACGGTTTGTTCCTAGTTGTGTGGGTTTTAGAGATATTTCACTTTTTCTGTATGAAGATTGCTCACGGCCATTGAGTTTGCAGTGTGACCATGTGTTATCCTGTAGCCAATCTGCGTGCACACTGACCTAAATACCTATGCTGACGTCATATGAAATAGGTCTATTGTCTCCAAATAGAGTTCATAGGGGGTATGAGTTGAAATTTTTGAAAACACAATTGGCTCATTTCTACCTCTATTTTGGGAGTTAGAGAATGAGAACTACATGACATTGCTTGTCATGCACGTTACGTAGCACGGAAGGTGATGATAATACCCCCATAACACCAAAGTAGTTCTTACCACGTTCTTGAAAATGTTGCCGAACGGGCTCAAACTGTGTGCGAACGTAGGGAACGTAGTAGCAACGTTTTATGAACTTTTTATGAACTGCATGGACGGGCAAGGATGGAAGGGGGCTCTAGAACTTTGACCATGTTCAAAATTGTTGGCGGCCACGTTCTACCCCATTTTAGAATGGGGTCGCACGTTTTGAGAACTAGTTTGGTGTGATGGCGGTGTAAGCAACTACATAACATCACTAGCGATTCAAGTTAAAGCTGCATAGTCTGATGAGTATCAAATTTTCGAAACCCAAACACTTATCTAGATTTAATCTTACAATCTAACTTAGATAAATATATTAGGTTAATAGTTATAACCTACCATACTTTACTTTGAAACAACTTTTATTTTAAATGGCTACCTTTGGAGATATTTGAAGTGCAAACATGCTAAATTAATTTTGGCAAGCACACCAAAACTCCGATACCATAGACTTCAGCAGTAACATATTCTAGTAAATGGACTCAGCATTCCCTTCTATGTGGCAACAAATCAATATCTAAGTTAGATATGTAGGATCAACTCTAAATAATACTAATAGTTTTGGTTTTGAAAATTTGATACTTTTATCGGATTAAGCAATTTTAATTAACTGGGGTGAGGTTGGAGGCATAGATAGGGTGGGTGCTTCAGGTATTTGCAAGAAAGGAAAGAAGGGGGGTTGATTCGTATGGACCGTGAACAGGTAGTGGTTAGATTAGGTAATCAGGTAGCTGGGGCATTGATGAATCATGCAAAATTGTGCTCGATACCACTTGTCTGAGTACAGTTCTGGTATGCAGTTATTGCAGGTATAGCAATACCTCAGGGAGTTTGACGCCCCTGCCTTGCAGAGTTGTAAACCACTGCCTTGTGGTACAGGTTCTTGACAGAACCAAAGGCTAAGGTAGCAAACCCTAAACAGAAAACCATGTCACTGTGGCAGCATTAAGGGCAGTTGTTGTATGGAACTCCCAACATCTCCCGACCAGCCACTGCAGGGACAAATAGTTTTGCGCCTGTCTTGACATGTTCTTGCCGGTGTGAAACCTCTATTTGCTCCCCGAGAGAGTGCCGCTGGTAACTTGCAAAAGCCAGCAGCGCTTCAAGACTTTTGCAGGCAGCTTTCATGAAATGTACAACCGCACAAAACACCATTGAGAGCGGCAGTCAAGTAATGAAAGCAGTCTTTGTCGCATAGCGACTGACAGCATGATGATGATGATGATGAGTACGGTTCTAGGTCCTGTACATCTGTTCAAATACTTGCTTGTCCTTTCCTCATTCCCCCAATAGCACTAGCTTCACTCCCCCAGTGTCAGCCTTTCTCACCCAACCAGCACTACCCTCCTCACTCCATCCACCATCGTCCCTACCTCACCTCCCAACCGCCCTCCTCACTACCCCTACCCTCCTCACTCCATCCAGCACCATCCTAACCTCACCGCACCACCACCCTCCTCAATCCCACTACCCTCCTCACTCCATCCAGCACCATCCTAACCTCACCGCACCACCACCCTCCTCACTACCACTACCCTCCTCACTCCATCCAGAACCATCCTAACCTCACCGCACCACCACCCTCCTCACCTCACTACCCCTTACCCTCTTCACTCCATCCACCACAATCACCACCTCACCTCCACACCACCCTCCTCACTACCCCTACCCTCCTCACTCCATCCACCACAATCACCACCTCACATCCACACCACCCTCCTCACCTCAGTACCACTACCCTCGTCACACCATGACCACCACCTTCTTCATTCTATCCATCTTCCACCACTCTCCTCTCACCACCGTCCTCACTCCCCCAGCACCACCCCCAATCCTCACACCTCCAGCACCACCCCACTCCTTCTCCTCACTCCTCCAGCACCACCTCACTCCTTCTCCTCACTCCTCCAGCACCACCCCACTCCTTCTCCTCACTGCTCCAGCACCACCTCACTCCTTCTCATCACTCCTCCAGCACCACCTCACTCCTTCTCATCCCTCCTCCTGACTCCTCGAGCACCACCCACTCCTTCTCATCACTATTCCACCACCACCCACTCCTTCTCCTCACTCCTCCTCACTCCTCCAGCACCACCCACCCCTTCTCATCACTGCTCCAGCACCACCCCACTCCTTCTCCTCACTCCTCCAGCACCACCCACTCCTTCTCATCACTCCTCCAGCACGACCCCACTCCTCCAGGACGACCCCACTCCTTCTCCTCACTCCTCCTCACTCCTCCAGCACCTCCCACTCCTTCTCCTCACTCCTCCAGCACCATCCACTCCTTCTCCTCACCCCTCCAGCACCACATCACTCCTTCTCCTCACTCCTCCAGCACCACACACTCCTTCTCATCACTCCTCCAGCAGCACCCACTCCTTCTCCTCACTCCGCCTCACTTCTCCAGCACTACCCACTCCTTCTCATCACTCCTCCAGCACCACCCACTCCTTGGCATCACTCCTCCAGCACCACCCAGCCACCTATTCACTCCTCCAATGCCTGCCACCCCTCCAGTAGCACCAACCCCTCCAGTCGCACCGCACAAAGGCGGGCTCCTTTAATATGACAGATCGAGTGGTCGGGTGATCGGGGGTTGGCACGGGGTGGGGAGGGGGCGGTACGTGAAGGGGGTATGGGGGGCCAGCGCACAATGCGCCCCCTGCCGGCGGACCTTGTCAAGTATAAACACGGGGGGGGGGGGACGCTTTTGCCCGGCGACCAGCTTTGTGCCGAGAACAATTGATAATTGAGCGTGCCCTTGCCAACACATGTGATTAGGCTCACATCAATTGTTTGCCTTGAGAATCGCGCTGAATTCCAGCACAATGCCGAGCGGGCAATAACTCAGCACCGCCCATTGTGCGAATATTCAACTGATTAAAGCCATTATGGAGCCGCCTCGGAGGCTCGCCCGGCCAGCTCGGGGTGTGTGAATGGTGCACCCGCCCGCCCCCACACACCTCCCCTCCCCCTCCCCTCCCCCAGACCACTTCTCCAGTACCTCCCCCCCCACCCCTCAGTTTCCTCAACACCTCTCAGGTCCACCTCAGGTCCGTCAGCTTCCACAACCGCCTCTCAGCCTCCACAGGTCCCTCCGATCCCCAACAGTGCCGTGGTATCCCCAACAATACCCTCTCATCCCCCCGATCCTCTATCAGCTTCCAGAACCCCCTCTCAGCCTCCACAAGTCCCTCTTATCCCCCACAGTGCCCTCTTATCTCCCACAGTCCCTCTCATCCCCCATATCCCCTATCAGCTTCCATAACCCCCTCTCAGCCTCCAGAAGTCCCTCTTACCCCCCCCCCAGTGCCCTCTTATCCCCAACAGTACCCTCTTATCTCCAACATCCCCTATCAGCTTCCACAACCCCCTCTCAGCCTCCACAGGCCCCTCCTATCGCCCACGGTGCCCTCTTATCCCCCACAGTCCCCTCTCATCCCCACATCCCCTATCAGCTTCCACAACCCCCACTCAGCCTCCACAAGGCCCTCCTATCGCCTATGGTGCCCTCTTATCCCCCACAGTACCCTCTCATCCCCCACATCCCCTATCAGCCTCCACAACCCCCTCTCAGCCTCCACAGGTCCCTCCGATCCCCCACAGTGCTCTCTTATCCCCCACAGTACCCTCTCATCCCCCACATCCCTTATCAGCCTCCACAACCCCCTCTCAGCCTCCACAAGGCCCTCCTATCGCCCATAGTGCCCTCTTATCCCCCACAGTCCCCTCTCATCCCCCACATCCCCTATCAGCTTCCACAACCCCCTCTCAGCCTCCACATCTCCCTCCTATCGCCCACAGTCACCTCTCATCCCCCACAGTCCCCTCTCATCCCCCACAGTTCCCTCTCATCTCCCTCATCCCTATCAGCTTCCAGAACCACCTCTCAGCCTCCACAATTCCCTCTTATCCCCCACAGTGCCCTCTTATCCCCCACAGTTCCCTCTCATCCCCCACATCCCCTATCAGTAGGTACTCCAAAGTGATTTTTTATTTTAAAGTTTGAGTGTTTAAAATGATATAGGTGTGTAGATCTCTTAAATCCAATTCCAGTGATGTAAAATGTATATAGATCTCTTGAAAAGTTCTGAAATTATGAGGTTTTAAAGATTATTTTTTTTGCCCTTTTTTGTGCACATTTCCAAATTAGGGAAAGCTAGGTTTTTAAGGCCCTAGTACGAAAGCTATGTTGCGTATAATTTGTCCAATATTAAAGAATCTCAATCTCACAAATAACAGGCTCCATTTTTTTCCAGACCATTAGCTTTGTTATTCTGTCAGATATTTTATGCTAAACTTGCTAAATTCCTTAATATCTACTGAATATCATCAGGGTTAATGATAAATTCTTTGAAATATCATAACTTCTATTCTACTTACACTATTAGGGAAAGCTAGGTTTTTAAGGCCCTAGTACGAAAGCTATGTTGCGTATAATTTGTCCAATATTAAAGAATCTCAATCTCACAAATAACAGGCTCCATTTTTTTCAGACCATTAGCTTTGTTATTCTGTCAGATATTTCATGCTAAACTTGCTAAATTCCTTAATATCTGCTGAATAACATCAGGGTTAATGATAAATTCTTTGAAATATCATAACTTCTATTCTACTTACACTATTACTCTCTTTTTTATTCCAAAATAATCAGAATCAAAAGCTGCATATGATAATACATGTTTTAAATTAATATGAGGCAAACACTGAAGTTCACTTTTATAGGCATTGCTAGCTGACTACAAGTCTAGGTCGCAAATAGATTAACTTTATTAAGATGATTAAACAGGTTCCCTCGGGTGACAATAGGCTTCAGAAATCTTTTCAATGTCTGGCACCTTCCATACTCTAAAGTCATCATTGATGGGTGCCACATCAAGCTTTTTCTGCCGAAACAGAAGCTTTAATCAACACCATGTTTGTCGCTCCAGAGACATGAAGACATGGTCATTTCTCATACCAACCTTGCCGAGTATGGCATAAATCTCAACCAAATATTGTTCTGATTAGGTAGAGGAAACCTTGACCTTTCTGATGATATAATTTTCAGGACGATCCTGATTAATTTTCAAGGAGAATGAGTGTCTGAATGTTTTCACTCCTTCTGTTCAATCAAATTTCCCACTCAAAGACAGCCATGCTTGATATGCTAATGAAGCCCGGTTTCTTCTCCATCTTTCATTGGTGGTTATTCTTTTTAGCTCAGGTGGCCATAGCAAGGTAACAATTTTAGGGAAGG
Organism: Branchipolynoe longqiensis; assembly: GCA_030323885.1. Lineage (NCBI taxonomy): Eukaryota > Metazoa > Annelida > Polychaeta > Phyllodocida > Polynoidae > Branchipolynoe > Branchipolynoe longqiensis. Next base: position 40,337,450 of record CM059197.1, read on the forward strand.
GAGTGGCAAAGACTGGATGCAAACAGAATGGCAAACATGCTCAGAGCTGCTGATGGTACACCCAAATAAGTGTCCATTGACTGTAATTTCTTTCATCATGTTAATTAAAACATTAAACAGTCTAAAAGACAAAACAACAGGCATTCACCTGATATAATTTTGATTTCAAACGAAGCAGAATTAGTGGAGATTGAAGCACCAGAACCATGACCTGATATCCCACTCAGTCACATTATCCTGTCACTGAGCCAACCAGTCCCTTGCCCTATACTAATAATGCAGAGCGCCTGGCTAAGAGGTGACAAGTATAAATCTTTATGTCATTGGTTTGACATGACCAGGGTTCGAACCTATGAGTTCGAATCCCACAATCTACCAAAACTGCTCAACTCATTCGGCCATCCAGTCTGGTCGGTGTGTGGTGTGTGGTGTGTGGTGTGTGGTGTGTGGTGTGTGGTGTGTGGTGTGTGGTGTGTGGTGTGTGGTGTGTGGTGCGTGGTGCGTGGTGCGTGGTGCGTGAGTGTTTTAGGATCTGTATGTGTGGAATGTGTGTGTGCATTTGTGTGTGTGGAAATGGGGGTATGCGTGGGGGGGGGGTGGCTGTAAGGATATGGGACTGATTGTGTGTGGGGCTGGTTGTGGGGATATGTGTGTTAGTTATTAGTGTGTGTGGGACTGTGTTGATGTGTGTGTGATTTTTTATATCTTAGTGTATGTCACTTTGTGGAGCGTCGGTGTGTGTGACTATGGAGGTGCTAGTGTATTGGTGTGTGTGACTGTTGCTTTTTAACTGCATAGGTGTGTTGGTGTGTTTTGTGTCTGAATGTGGATGTGTGTGAGTGACTGTGTTGATGAGGTGTTGGTGTATGAGTAACTGTGTGGATGTGATGGTGTATGTAACTGTGGTGTGTTGGTGTTGCAACCTGTCCATTTCACATAACCATGTGACCCAAGAAAGTAGTCTCTTCCTCGCCAAGCAGAATCTTAATTAGAAAATGAACACATGTCTACACTACCAGCCTATTGTCTCCCCACTACCTGCCAACTACCTCCCTAGTACCTCCCAACTACCCTCTACTGCCTTCCTACTACCTCCCTACTGGCTGCCTACTGCCTGCCTACTGCCTGCCTACTGCCTGCCTACTACATGCCTACTCCCTCCCTACTACCGGCCTACTGCCTGCCCACTACCTCCTAACTACCTCCCAACTACCTGCCTACTGCCTGCCTACTGTCTGGCTACTGCCTGCCTAGTACCTGCCTACTGCCTGCCTATTGCCTGCCTACTACCTGCCTACTGCCTGCCTACCGCCTCCCAACTGCCTGCCTACTACCTGCCTACTGCCTGCCTACTGCCTGCCTACTACCTGTCTACTGCCTGCCTACTGCCTGCCTACTATCTGCGTACTGCCTGCCTACTACCTGCCTACTGCCTGCGTACTGCCTGCCTACTACCTGTCTACTCCCTGCCTGCTACCTGCCTACTGGCTTCCTACTGCCTGCGTACTGCCTGCGTACTGCCTGCCTACTACCTGCCTACTGCCTGCGTACTGCCTGCCTACTACCTGTCTACTCCCTGCCTGCTACCTGCCTACTGGCTGCCTACTGCCTGCCTACTGCCTGCATACTGCCTGCCTACTACCTGCCTACTGCCTGCGTACTGCCTGCCTACTACCTATCTACTCCCTGCCTGCTACCTGCCTACTGGCTGCCTACTGCCTGCCTACTACCTGCCTACTGCCTGCGTACTGCCTGCCTACTACCTGCCTACTGGCTGCCTACTGGATGCCTACTGCCTGCCTACTGCCTGCGTACTGCCTGCCTACTGCCTGCGTAATGCCTGCCTACTATCTGCCTACTGCCTGCCTACTACCTGCCTACTGGCTGCCTACTGCCTGCGTACTGGTTGCCTACTACCTGCCTACTGCCTGCCTACTGTCTGCTACTGCCTGCCTACTGGCCGCCTACTACCTGCCTACTGGCTGCCTACTGCCTGCCTACTACCTGCCTACTGCTTTCCTACTACTGCCTCCCTAATTCTTGCCTACTGCCTTCCTACTGCATGCCTACTACTGCCTCCATACTGACTGCCTACTAACTCCCTACTGCCTGCCTACTACTGCCTTCCTATTGCCTGCCTACTGCCTGCCTACTGCCTGCCTCCCTACTACCTCCCTACTGCCTGCCTCCCTACTACCTCCCTACTGCCTGCCTCCCTACTACCTCCCTACTGCCTGCCTCCCTACTACCTGCCTACTGCCTGCCTCCCTACTACCTGCCTACTGCCTGCCTACTGCCTGCCTACTGCCGAGTCAAACAAATGACTTACAAAATTAATACTTGTCGCTACCTTTCCGAGCATTCGGCATTACCACTACTAGAAGACCAATTCGGTATTACTAAAATACCAATTGTCCCCCATTGAATTTTCACCCGATTAATCAAAGAAAGTAAGCAAACACCATCAACTACATTGTGTCAACTGCAGTGCGCACGCTGGTCAGATCCAATGGGTGCTAGTGTTGACAGTTCACCTTGACCTTGGGCAAATTCCCCTGATGACATGGAATTTATTCCATGTCAATGCACAGCATCCCTGTCAAAGTCAACCTGTATTCAACTTGGCTTATGTAATATGTAGTCACATTATGAATTAATGTAGGGTTTATTGTGCGACGTCCAAAGGCACATTGAATTGGCATATCAATCTTTCTGTCTGATGTTGACTAAGAACTCACCTCAACACGATTGCAATCTGCCTCCAACTTTTGATTTGTTGCAACATTCATTGATTAAGCATGGGGAAATTCAACTATAGACTATTGGTTTTCCCTCAATCCACTGCTCCTTGCCCTATCCTATGAATGCACAGTGCCAAGACTTGTTGTGACTCGACCAGACAATCTCTAGCTATAGAGTTGGGACGAGAAACAATGACAATGCATGGATTCAACGTTACATTGCCGCTTAGAGGAAAGATTAAGTGAATTCAAAGTTGCATAGTCCGATGGCTTGTGAGTTTTCCCAAACCTTTTGAGATAAATATATTAAATTGATCGTTATGATCTACTTATCATTCCCCTGAGTTGGTTTTGATGACAGCCAAGTCATTTTGAAGATATTTGAAGTAAATGCATTCAAAATAATTTTGGCAATCTTGCCGAAACTCCCAGGCTGGAAGCCAAGGCTGTGACACCATTCTTAATCTCGCCATGGTCACATGGTGTACTGACCTAATTACCATACTGAACTCACAACTTGTAAACAGTAAACATAGCTTCTGCCAGTTGTGGAATTTATATCTCTTCAATCGCCATTAAGATCTTTTTAATCGACCCAATGAAAGCTTTAAAATTCATTTGGCAAAAATATATGCTTTGCATAGACATAGCATTGCTGCGGCACAAATTACCCTTCGCCAGGGCTGTCACCGGCGGTGATATCATGCCGACATCGAGAATACTGGCATGGAGTAAACATCCTGATTCCTACGCTTTCAGTTCAATATCAGTGACACTTTATAAGGTTAACTATCCAGAGGGAGAGGGAGACCAAGAACATCATGGTTTACAAATATTTCACAGTGGACAGGCTTGAATTATTCACAGTCTATCAGAACAGCACACCATCAGGACAAGTGGAGAACCATTGCATCCAACCCTCGACTAGAGAACGGAACTATTGATTGATTGATTGATCAAGTGAGTGAGATAACACAACTTATTATCTAGCTAAAGAGAAGAAAACCAGATAACAGAAGCTCTGCTGAACATAAATAAAGCAAAAGTACCTGACCTGGTGTGAAACTAGGCCATGACCACCAAGAGTCTCAGAGAGGTCACGAGATTGACCTGCATCTTAGAAAGTGAGTTCTGAGGAACATGGCTTCCTCTAGCAGTGGTGTGAATGTACACATCGGATTTATTCCATAAATACAGCACCAATTGATTAGTGTGGGCACGAGTATCTAAGTTAGATATGGAGGATCAAATCTAGGTAAGTGTTTTAGTTTTGAAAATATATTTATACCATCGGACTATGCAACTTTAATAGAACCTGTCACTGCTACAAGTCATACAAGCCTATCATGTCCTGAATTTAGGTGTGCACACACAAAGTAATTTTTCATCATTTCATTTCAAATACCTCGAAAGTTAACCATTTATGTGATCTACAGTGATTTATGGAAGAACGGGCCACCTGCACCAATCAGAGTATATATATATATGCTGTATAAGCCATTGTACGAGTATAATAAGCCAGAAGATTCCATCTACTGCCCATCACCCTCAGTTATCGGCTGGTTAACTCTATCAATTAGATAATCTACTGATACAACCTCAGCTCTCCACGTGGCGCCACCTACTCACCCACACCTCAGCGATCGTTACGCTCACTCACTGTACTGCTAAAAAGAAAATATATAAGGAGGGTACCATCCCTATATAACATCATCATCATCATCATCGTGCTGTCGGTCGCGATGCGACAAAGACTGCTTTCATTACTTGACTGCCGCTCTCCATTTAGCTCTCTGCTGTGAGAGTGATGTCCATGAGTCGGTCTTAATGTCTCTCAGCTTCAGGTTTCTCGTGATGGTATCCTTCTGTGCGGTTGTGCATTTCATGAAAGCTGCCTGCAAAAGTGTTGAAGTGCTGCTGGCTCTTGCAAGTTACCAGCAGCACTCTCTCGGGGAGCAAATAGGGGTTTCATACCAGCAAGAACATGTCCAGACAGGTGCAAAACTATTTGTCCCTGCAGTGGCTGGTCGGGAGATGTTGGGAGTTCGATACATCAACCAACCTTAATGCTGCCACAGTGACATGGTTTTCTGTTTAGGGTTTGCTCCCTTAGCCTTTGGTTCTGGCAAGAACCTGTACCACCAGGCAGTGGTTTTCAACTCTGCAAGGCAGGGGCGTCAAACTCCCTGAGGTATTGTGCATGTTACCTGTAACATGAGTAATTCATGACGCTGGAGACCGTGCTGGGGTACCAGGATAACTTCATAACATAAGACTAGCATTCCCTCGTAAGCTGGGGGAGGTTGCCGCCAGTAACAAGTGAGTCCCATGACGTTGGAGACCATGCTAGGGTACCAGGATAATTTAATAACATAAGACTAGCATTCCACGTAAGCTGGGGGAGGTTGACACCGGTAACCAGTGACGGTCGCAATGTTGGGGACCGCGTGCTAGGGTACCAGGACAGCTGGTGGGGTTGCTAGGATCCCCAGGAGACAAATAGTAGCATTTACCCATGGGTACCAATGATTACTGGTGAGCCGTTGCGATAACGGTCATTCACTGCTGTAACGTTGTAAAGTACGGGTCGGATCACTAAGTAGTCTCAACGGTTAATAAGAACTATACGGTGGAGTAGGTTTTACGGCTGTAACACTGTAAATTTATAGGTTTTGGATAGTTTATGTTCATATGAAGTAAGGTGACCCGGGGATTGATTTCTCACGGTCGATTTCGTCGTGTTCTTTTACAACGTCTCATTTTGGCGTTGATGTTAATTTTAATCCAAGATTAGGATCTATTTGTTTTATATTTATTCCTGTTTATCGGTTTCTGATAGTTTTTAGGTTGATGTGGAGTGATATGACCAGAAGTTTGTTTGTATATTTATTTATATATTTGCATTTCGTCGTCGGGTGCGTCTTCAGCGCTGTCACTGGTTGGCAGCACCTTCAGCGTCAGGCGCTCCGTCGTGCACCCCGCAGCACTTTCAGCATATGACGGTCATCTGCCCCACGCAGCTTCTTCAGTGCTGTCACTGATTGGCTGCACCTTCAGCATAGGGCGCACCGTCGTGCATCCTGCTTTGTAACGTCATGGAGTGCGGTTCAGATGCCAAAGTTAGTCTCAACGGTAGAGGAAACTATACAATGGTGTCAGAACTGTCATGAATGGATGCACGGTAGGACGTGAGAGCCAGACGATTGTCCTCTCACAAATTTTTTTTTTTGGTTACGGTGTGTTTTTGTGCTGCCGATGGGTGCGTGAACTGCGGCGAAATGTCATTTTTGTTAGTGTTTCGTGGGAGATCGGTTTCTCCCGGCCGTTTTTTGTCGGTTTTCTTTTGTATCGTTTGTTTTTGGCATTGATGTTACTTTTGACACGGAATTAGGATTTATTTGTTTTCTATTTATTCATATTTATAGATTTTGGATAGTTATGTTCATATGAAGTAAGATGCCCCGGAGGTTGATGTCTGACGGTCGATTTCGTCGTGTTCTGTTACAACGTCTCATTTTTTGGCGTTGATGTTAATTTTAATCCAAAATTAGGATTTATTTGTTTTATATTTATTCATATTTATCGGTTTCGGATAGTTTTAGGTTGATATGGAGTGATATGACCGGAAGTTTGATTGTATATTTATTTATATATATACATTTCAGATGTTTTAAGGTTTTGAATTAACGGACTGGAAATTACCAGATGTATTTCACTGTATTAACCATGCCTCCAAGTTCCACCATAGCTGTTTCATCAATAGCTAGTGGGACTGTCATTAAAATTGTAGAAAGTAACATTATGCACGTAACCAAGAAATATGACCCACCATATTTGTGCTACTGGGAGATGGTCGGGTAGTTTATTCTAACATTAGAATATTAACATGTCAGTTTATGTAATGCACATATAATTTTCATTACCCCCCTACCATGGGCATAGCTGAACATACGAAAACTGGCTTAGAAAATGAATTCTTTTGCATGGTTGTTTATTCTTGGAACGGGCGAAAACAACGTGTGAGATGGTGGCCAACAGTACAGAAGTCATCCGCCAGCTCATGAAAAGACAGGGGTGACAGAACAAGAAATGTTGCGGTGCATTATACCTCAGGACAGAGTAGATCTTCTGATACTTGCTGAGACCGGGGAATCGATACAACAAGAAACGGTGCGGTAAGACAACATTACTGACATTTGTTTATCACATGTTCAACGACAGTTCATCGCCCGTCTCTTCTACATTTGGATCCGTGCCGGTCGCGGAAGGCCGGTCTTCATGCTCTTCACGTTTCACGGGGTTGTATAATCATGAGGCTATAGTTATTATTAGGGGTTTAAAAGCTGAGGAGTTCTCAGTACAAAGATAATTATTGGAATATGTCAGATGAAGGATTAGACGTGATAGGAGACATAGTAGGTAGTAAGGAGTTAAGGAAGAAACAGAAAGTGGTTGAATTGCTGCTAGGTGGCGCACTTAGCAGGTTTTACGTATCACAGGAACACACTCTTAATGCTACTGAAATTTGTTATGGCCAAGGCCTATCAAGATCTTGGTCAGTACTTGTTTACTGTAGATCTGCTTAATGTGTAACTAGTAGTCTTTTGACCTAGGAAGATCGTCTCTACTTGCCCCTCTCTTCCTAGGTCAACATTTGCAGCTGTCAAACAGAATACTTGAGTTGTAAAGGCAGGGCTAATCGCTGCTACTGTGTTGGCCTATTTCACTTTCTTATGTCAATGCAACCTGTTCTTTACTCTGAGGTTGGGTGACGTCGACCATGCTCTGTGAGGGCCGGCTGTGCGAGTACGGATGAAAAGTCTCCTCATACGGGTCAGGTCTACCAAAACGGCGAAGCTGGGGCAAGATATATATACGGTCAAGTTGCTGTGTATACCCAGGTCCTCGTGCTTCCTAGGTCATCACGTTCAGCTGTCTCGAAAGGTCGGATGAAGCAGACCTTGATATACAAGATACACAGCTGTTGGACCCAGCGACCCCGCCTTCATGCATAAAAATGGAGTTCCTCTGACGTCCTCAACACTACTCCAGGCAATACATCTAGCTTTGTCCGCAACAGGACACCCGTTCCCCGACTCAATAACGCTACATAGCCTGAGGAGAGGGGGGGCCCAAGCTAGTGCCAAGGGAGGAGCGTCGGAGAGGGGAGTGAGAGAGGTAGGTCGTTGGAAATCCGATGCGCTGTACCAGTATGTGAACCGAGCAGAGTTCTCAGAAGCACCTCAGACACTCTCAACCTTATTTGGCTGAGTGTCTGAGGTGCTTCATCTGGTGTCTTGGCTGACCGTATCATTAGTAGTGACTGAATGGGTAAAGCTCCGTCCGAACACCACTGCAGATGAGCCATGTTAGGATTAGGTGTAAGATAACTCGAAATCGGTTGCTTAGCGGGTCGAACCTGGAAGTAATATGAAAAAGTAAAGTATAGACAAATAAATACATAAATGGTTATATATGACTTTCCCGATCGAGCTGATGTACTGAAACTTGTATGGTAATATTGAACTGTCCATGATGCATTTGACACTGTAGTTTCATGTCATCGTCAACAACCCCAACCTACCCAAACAACATGATTGCTGTGAATGTGAGGGGTTAAGGTTAAGAATTACCTGAAGCCCGGTTACCTTCAGCACTGTATGCCATATAGTCCCCTGGACTAGACCTGAACTTTGACCTGCTCCACCTTGACTTGAACAACTCAAACCTGATCTTTTTTCCAGACTCACTAAGTTTGTCATGTTTGTTATCCGCACAGGTTAACACTTAATGAAGATATGTTACCTTAAGTACTAAGAACGCGTTGAACTGTCAGCACTGTATGCCATATAGTCCCCTGGACTAGACCTGAACTTTGACCTGCTCGACCTGCCTTGAACAACTAAAACCTGATCTTTTTTCCAGATTCACTAAGTTTGTCATGTTTGTTATCCGCACAGGTTAACACTTAATGAAGATATGTTACCTTAAGTACTAAGAACGTGTCGGATTTGTTAGAACTGCATAAGAGTTAACAATGGTGCCACCGATGTCAGTCCTTCCTTTAGTTAAAATAAAAGGTACTGTGCACTATTTCTGTCTCCGGCGTCTTGAATTGTGCATGTTACCTGTAACATGAGTAATTCATGACGCTGGAGACCGTGCTGGGGTACCAGGATAACTTCATAACATAAGACTAGCATTCCCTCGTAAGCTGGGGGAGGTTGCCGCCAGTAACAAGTGAGTCCCATGACGTTGGAGACCATGCTAGGGTACCAGGATAATTTAATAACATAAGACTAGCATTCCACGTAAGCTGGGGGAGGTTGACACCGGTAACCAGTGACGGTCGCAATGTTGGGGACCGCGTGCTAGGGTACCAGGACAGCTGGTGGGGTTGCTAGGATCCCCAGGAGACAAATAGTAGCATTTACCCATGGGTACCAATGATTACTGGTGAGCCGTTGCGATAACGGTCATTCACTGCTGTAACGTTGTAAAGTACGGGTCGGATCACTAAGTAGTCTCAACGGTTAATAAGAACTATACGGTGGAGTAGGTTTTCCCACCCTCCCTTACCCAGTATGCCTATTTACTGAAAGGGCCTTTAGTGGCGGGCTGAGTGTCTGAGGTGCTTCATCTGGTGTCTTGGCTGACCGTATCATTAGTAGTGACTGAATGGGTAAAGCTCCGTCCGAACACCACTGCAGATGAGCCATGTTAGGATTAGGTGTAAGATAACTCGAAATCGGTTGCTTAGCGGGTCGAACCTGGAAGTAATATGAAAAAGTAAAGTATAGACAAATAAATACATAAATGGTTATATATGACTTTCCCGATCGAGCTGATGTACTGAAACTGGTATGGTAATATTGAACTGTCCATGATGCATTTGACACTGTAGTTTCATGTCATCGTCAACAACCCCAACCTACCCATACCAGCAAATAGGGGTTTCATACCAGCAAGAACATGTCCAGACAGGTGCAAAACTATTTGTCCCTGCAGTGGCTGGTCGGGAGATGTTGGGAGTTCGATACATCAACCAACCTTAATGCTGCCACAGTGACATGGTTTTCTGTTTAGGGTTTGCTCCCTTAGCCTTTGGTTCTGGCAAGAACCTGTACCACCAGGCAGTGGTTTTCAACTCTGCAAGGCAGGGGCGTCAAACTCCCTGAGGTATTGCAATACCTGCAAACTATTGATGATTATATAACATACCCTATCAAAATAGCGATTAAATAAAACCCAATTGAAGCCGAACAGTCTGGTGAAAGCATCAACATTTGACACCAAACCACTTGTTTACCTTTGATTCTACATATTCAACTCAGATATTGGCACCCCCATTAAAGTTGCATAGTCCGATGGAGCATCACATTTTCAAAACCAAAGCAATTATCTAGATTTTATTCTACATATCTAATTTAGATGCAGATGCACTTATTATGCATTTGTTGCCACATAGAAGGGAATTCTGAATCAATTTAATAGAACCTGTTACTACAGAAGCCTATACTTGCCAAAATTAATTTCACATGTTTGCACTTCAAATATCTCAAACTAGTCAAAGGTTAGGCACTTCAAATAAAAGTTACTTCAAACTAAAGTAATGTAGATTATAACAATCAATTTAATATATTTATCTCAGTAAAATGACAGAAACTCAAAACCATCGGACCATGCAACTTTAAGCAATTGTTGCAGAATAGAAGTTAAAGCTGCATAGTCCGATGAAATATCAAATTTTCAAAACCAAACCAATTATCTAGATTTGATTTTACATATCTAACTTAGATACTGATGCACTTATTAAGCATTTGTTTCTGTGTAGAAGGCAATACTGAGTCAATTTAACAGAACCTCTTACTGCAGAAGTCTATGGTCTCAGAGTTTTGGCAAGCTTGCCAAAACTAATTTTCAATGTTTGCACTCAAACTATATCCAAAGTTTACCAATAAAAATAAAAGTAACTTTGAACTAGTGTAAAGTAGATACTAGTGATCGGTCTAATATATTTATCTCAGAGAAAATACAGAAATTCAAAACCATCGGACTATGCAACTTTAATAATACATCAATTTAATAAAACGTATCACTGTTGACAGCTATTTGAGGCCATCATTTCAATGTGCACATCAACATTATTTTAACATGTTTTCACATAAAATATCTCCAAAGTTAATCCTTTAGAATAAATGTTAATTCATGCAAAAGTAAAAGTAGATTGTTAGCAGTATTATTCGTATGCACTACTTAAAGTTGCATAGTCAGATAAAGGTATCAAATTTTCAAAACCAAAACATTGATCTAGATTTGACCCTCCATATCTAACTTAGATACTGATGCACTTATTAAGCATTTGTTGCCACATAGAAGGGAATGGTGAGTTAATTAATATAATATGTTACTGGTGAAGTCTATGGTGTCAGTTTTGGCGTGCTTGCTAAAATTACTTTTACATGTTTGAACTGCACACCGAAAGGACACCGAACCACTTTGGCCTACTTTGCATCACCATCAAACCGCACATGCGCAAAGTGCTGCGTTTAGACTGCTGGGTTCGATCCCGGTTACAAATCGCCTGCTCTGTGCACCCGGCATGAAATCAGTGACTTGACATTGGCAGGAGTGTTAGAATAAAGTGTCACTTAAAATTATCCCCTACCCGTAGATCCGTCTGCTCGCGCATGCGCGATGACGCCTGGGGGCGCCCGATAGGGCCCCGAGCAACTATCAACGCGTGTAAGCTCCCAATTATCGCCCAGCTATGGTGTCATTCATTAGCGTTACTGCTTGACACCTATTTGGATCCGATAAAAGAGGCTGGTGGATTAGGCGCTAATCCCAGAATAAAAGTCTGAATTTATTGGATGGTTGTTTGGTTTTTGGAGTTTTACATCCTGACAACATCTAAGGTCATATCAGGATGTGTACCGACTTGTGACAGTGCACACTCATGCCGACATTATAGTGACCATGCTGCCATCACCATGACTTGATATCCTACTCAGTCAGATTATCCCGACACTGAGCCAACCAGTCCTTCCCCTGTCCTAATAATGCCGAGTGCCTGGCTAAGAAGTGACAAGTATCAATTTTTAAGTAATTGGTTTGACTCGACCAGGGTGGACGCTCAACTCATTCAGCCATCCCGTCTGGTGGAATTTATTGGATGCCCTGGCTGTAGCGGGGGAGGTGGGGGTTAGGTGGGGTGACGTGATCCAATATACTCTGCATGGATATAATATGTCACTTCCGGGATACCAATGTTGGTGTTCTTCTCTTTATTCTCTTAGCCCGGAACTGCATGATGCTCCATGGACAGGGATGCTAACACTGCACCATAGAAAAACAGTGGGATTGCTAAGCTAACAAATTCACACCAATTGCTGATTTAAGCAGTTTGATATATTCCTCACATGTTCATCTTTCACAGCGTGCTAGTTTTGCAGTGTAGAATCTTTGAATTCATGTTGATTAACAGACTTGAAAAGTTGAATGGAGAGAATCCACATATCCATTATGGCTGCCATTTTGGTAGCCTGACATTCTTTTCCAGTTTGAGAAATCCTTCACCGCCATAGATTAAATACTGCTCCCTGGAACCAGTACCTTCAAACACGGCGGATCTATGTCGTGGACTACTTTGACTTAGCCTCATTTAGTGTCACCAGACACGGTGGCCGATCCGGTAGAGCGCAGGCTTCCCGTGCGGAAGGTAGGGGGTTCGAAATCTGGCCAAGTCACACCAATGACTTTCAAAATTGATACTTGTCACCATCTAGCATGGAACTTGACATAACTAGGATAGGGAAAGGACTAGTTAGCTCAGTATCAGGATTATGTGACTGAGTGGGAAATTGGGTCATGGTGCCAGTTGGCTGGTCTCCTATTGGGGTAGCACTATAAAGTCGCCATGAGTGCGCACTGTCACAAGTCGGTGCCCATCCTGGTATGACCTTAGATGTTGCCAGGATGTAAAACACAAAAATCACATTTAGTGTCATCATTATACCTTGTTATTATATGATAGAGACACTCTGATAAATATTATAATCAAGAAAAAACTACAAGGTCAGGTTGGGGCTATTTTAATTTGTCTGACACATGGAAGGAATCTCAACCTAAGGCAGTTTACTGAGAATCAGGTTTTTGTACAGATTTGTATGGATGTCGTTCACCCATACTTAAGGCGAATCTTTTAGCTCGCGTCCATCAAGCCCATATGCCTTTTCAAACTAGACCGAACCACCTAGCGGCTGAGTTTAGCTGGATATCAATCTACAATAACTAAAGCTAAGATTCCTTCTACGCGGTATATGGTATGCGGCATGCGCATGCTGTATGCAGTATGCGAATGGGAGGATTCCTTCTACGCGGTAAGCGGCAAGCATCTACCCCCCACCACCACTACCAGATGTTTCCACTCATCACCCCTGTGTGTGACCGTTCCGTAATGATCAGTCGCCTCTCCTAATCTAAAGCTAATGGACAAGTGCGACCGATGTTTCTATTCGCATACCGCATGCCGCATGCCGCATGCTGCATGCCACACCGATCGCTACAGGGACCGATCGAGTTGCCGCATTCGCATTCGCATTCGCATTCGCATACCGCGTGTAAGGGATGTAGCCCATTGACTTCAAGGCGTTTCGATTTTTTGCCGCATTCGCATTCGCATACCGCATACCGCGTGTAAGGAATCTTAGCTTCAGTCCTGTAACTATAATGGTTGGTTGGTTGTTGGAGTTTTACGTCCTGGCAACATCTAGTTTAGAGTATATGGCCTACTATGAAGCACGGGGCTGTGAGTGCCACAAACCCCAACTTCCGGCGTATAAAGACACTGGGTCACAGCTTCAGTCCTTCCGCAAAGATATAAACTAAAAAAAACCATCTTGTCTGCGATTGAAATTTCTCCTGCGTAATGAATAAATGTACCTCCATCAAAAGCTTCTATGATCTAAAACCCCATGAACTCACCCATCCACACACCACTATAAACCAGCTATTGGAGAATGCCTTCGGATGGGCAGCCGACTAGATTCACAATCCTTGCTTGCAAAGTCCCATCTCCATGCATTCCATAATTTAGCTTCTTCCATGAATGATGCACATCCTCCTTGACACCTGAGTTGCATAGATTACACTACGTTCTCCAGGGGGCAGCAGGTACACAGCTGTTATAAATAACAGAGCGCCCCCTGGGCGGACAATAGAGGACACTGACGTGACGTCATAATACATTGATGCTTCCTCTGACAATTCCGGTAGAGAATCACAAGCCAGCATCTGACAGCATCAAAACGCGGACCTGCGCGGTCATTCTCATGCCCCGGTCACATACACGTTAGTGCCCATAGTTGAATGTAGGTGAAAGTAGTGGAGGCTAACGTGGATCAAACGTGGTGTAAGTACGTTAAACTACGTTGAGACCAGGCCACCGGCACCATGACCTGATATCCCACTCAGTCACATTATCCTGCTACTGAGATAACCAGTCCTTCCCTATCCTAGTGATGCAGAATGCCAGGCTAGGTATCAATTAGTATCAATTGTGTATGGCATTGGTTTGACTCAGCGGGAATTCGAGCTCCGAACCTTCCACCCGAGAAGCCTAAGCTCTACCGACTTGGCTACCGCGTCCGGTCGCTTTCGGACCCAGCTGAATCAAAGAAATAACTTTTAGATTTATTCGCTTCACTATGTAACCTAGCAGTATGCATTACTAGGATAGTACAATGCGTAGTGGAATGAAAGAGACCAATTGTTCATGATTGAAGTTTCTCCAGTTTAATCAGCAAATATATAAATAATCAATATTTTAATTTTGTGAATGAAGTAAGATTTGAATGTCAATCGATACACATGCGCAGTCGGCCCTACTAGCCTTGTCACTGCCTTCAGTTATTTCATCTTATGGGGGATCCAGATCTGGCTCATATTGTAACCCATATTGTAACCCATATTGTAACATATTATTTAAAGATCTGCTGGAGAGGACCAGACGGGATGGCCGAATGAGTTTTGGTAGAACGTGCGATTTGAAGCCACAGGTTTGAACCCTGGTCGAGACAAAGCAATGACTTAAAAATGTATACTTGTCACTTCCTAGCCAGGTGCTCGGCATTATTAGGATAGGGCAAAGACTGGTTGGCTCAGTATCAGAATAATGTGATATCAGGTCATGGTGCTGGTGGCCTGGTCACCCAGTGTGGTAGCACTATAAAGTTGCCATGAGATCGTACTGTACCAAGTCGGTACCCATCCTGATATGACCTTAGATGTTGCCAGGAGGTAAACAACCAACCATCTGCTGGAGGTATTTGTCCGAGTACAGAACTGGGCCTCCTATTTTATAGCAAGCTGCCTTAATCCTGTTATTGCCACATGCGGAAGATGCACGAAATCTGCAGCTGGCTGACAGATAGGCTAGCTCTAATCGGTGATGCCTTGCTATAGACTACATCACCGTTCCAGCCACGTGGTGCATTGTGGGATGTGTCAGAGCAAAACAAACCCGCAAGAAGCACATGGCACATGCTAATACACTGGGTGCAGTTATGAAATGTGCTAGTTTCAGCTCATCTCAGCTCTTGTTTGAAACATAGAACACTAACTAAAAAAATATATATAATAAATTAAGATATTAATCTTTTATTCAGCATTGCATTTACATCAATATAATCAGCACATATTATGCCATGTGCATTTAGATTGAGACAAATCTGGGCACTCACACTAGTGTTAGAGCCATAGCCAGAGTCAGTTTTACTTATTTTATTCATGTGTAGGGTTAATCAGATATTGGTTATATATTTCTTTGAAACAAGTTTTTGTTGACACATTTGACATTTTAATATTTAGAACAAGAATTAGTTCTGGCTAATCAATGGTGATGTACACATCAGCCTGTAAAGTGACTGAAATTGTATGTTTCTTAGCTCAAAATGCTTAATTATGGAGAGTTGTGTCTTAAACATATATATTATATTATTATATTGCATCCTTCTGTCCATGTTTGTGACAAATTGTTATGTATTTCTATTAATTTTGAATAAAATGGCAGTTTTGCCCTATGCGTATCGGCAAACTCAATGGCCGTACACCTTTGCTTTGCTCCCAACGCCGTTTTCAGCGCATACGCAGTCGGAACCGTGACCTAGTCTATTGCACATGTCCTGGTTCCCAGGAATCATGCCAACCTAGGACTTGGCCACCTTGACGTTTGCCCAATGTTTTCTTACATCTGTCTGACTAACAGTTGTTTGTTTGTTGTTGCTTTATGTCCTAGTAACATCTAAGATCATATCAGGATGGATACTAACTTGTGACAGTGCGCATTCATGGCGATTTTATAGTGCTGCCCTACTGGGAAAGCAGGCCGCTAGACCCATGACCTGATATCCCACTCAGTCACCGTATCCAGACACTGAGCCAACATTAGGCCAGTCTAGATATTTAGACAATTGTTCCTTGCACCACCTGTATTCTATATGCACCAGTATTCATTATGCTCTACGACTATTAGTCCGTCTCATTCACTGTGATATTCTTTGATATTAATATATATTCTTTTCTTTTCTTTTATATTCTTTTATATTAAAGCTGCATAGTCCGATGTAAATGTAAAATTGTCAAAACCAAAACTATTATCTAGATTTGATTCTACATATCTAACTTAGATACAGGTGCACTTATTAAATATTTGTCACCACAAAGAAGGGAATACTGAGGCAATTCAATAGAACCTGTTGCTGCAGAAGCTTATGGTGGCAGAATTTTGGTGTGCTTGCCAATATTATTTCTGCATGGTTATCCATCAAATATCTCAAAAGTTAGCCATTTAAAATAAAAGTTACTTCAAACTAAAATAAGGTAGGTTATTGAAATCAATATAATATATTTATCTCAGAAAATGACAGAATCTCTAAAACATCAGACTGTGCAACTTTAATCGATCTGACTTTGTATGTCGCCAAACTGATAACCGCGTTAGGTCAGTTAGCGAAACACCAGATGGCCTTATATCAATCTCTCAAAAGGCATGTAGGCAAACTGCCCTGTCAGAATGAAGATAACTGTCTATACAAGTTCCAATTAACCATTGCATGGAGATAGTGTCCACGACAGGCAGTACTTTCCTGCGCGACCTCTCCCAGCATCACAGGAGCGGGACGTAGCTCAGGTGGTAGAGTGTCCAGCTGTGAAGGTATGGATCATCCGATCGATCCTGCTCAGTGGACACATTTGTAGTTTGGGCTATTTTCCATTCCAACCAGTGGTCCACAACTGGTTCATCAGAGGCTGCTGTATGTGCTGTCCTGTATGTGGAAAAGAGCATATAAAAGACCTTTTGCTGCTGATCGGAAAGAGTAGCCTATGTGGCTGCAGCGGGTTTCGTCCAAATAAATATCTCAGAATGACCCTAGGTTTGACGTCCAATAGCCGATGATAAAAATCAATCTGCTCTAGAGGCAGGGGATCACAATCCGATGAAAACATCAACTTTCTTTCTTTTTCTCTCAGCATCACTATATGTCAGCTAATGCCACAAAGCATGGCGCACCAGACGAAATTTAGTTTTCACTCACAACTATTTGAGTGAAACATGAAGGATTTTCAGCCCTGCAACTTTATTTATTTATTCATTCATTCATTCATTCATTCATTTACAAAGCAAAATAACGAGAGTGATCTGACAAGCAGACGACATTTATCCAAAGAGGCAGACGATGTAAATGAGGTAGTGAATGGGTTAAGAGACCCCTGCGAGGATCATAAACTGACACCAGTCCCTTCCATACACACAATGGGATTCCTGTATACGGACACCTCGCACTAACAACTCACCACTCATTTACTGCGAAATTAAAGCTGCACAATCCGATCAAAGAATCAAACTTTCCAAACCGAAAATGCTGACCTATATTTAGATATTGGCGGACTCATTAAAGTTGCATAGTCTGATGGTTTTGAATTTCTGCATTTTTTCTGAGATAAATATATTAGATCGATCACTAGTATCAACTTTAAATTAGTTCAAAGTTACTTTTATTTTAAATGGTAAACTTTTGAGAAATTTTGAGTGCAAACATGGCAAGCTTGCCAAATCTCTGACACCATAGACTTCTGCAGTAACATGTTCTGTTAAATTGACTCAGTATTGCCTTCTACACAGAAACAAATGCTTAATACGTGCATCAGTATTTATGTTAGATATGTAAAATCAAATCTAGATAATTGGTTTGGTTTTGAAAATTTGATATTTCATCGGACTATGCAGCTTTGAGCATTTCTTTGTTGCATAAACAGAATATTAAGTCAGTTTAATGGAGCCTGTCCCTGCTGAAGCATATGATGTCCGGCATTTTGGTGTGCGTGCTCAAGTTAATTTAATTGTATTTCACATGAAATATTTCAAAACGTATTCGCACTTTAAAATAGAAATAAGGGAAGGTAGATTGTAATTATTTATCTAAAAATATGGCAGACGTATACAACTATGTGATTGTGAAACTTTAACACTCATCTTATATTATGATGCTGGACCCCCCCCCCTCCCCCCCCCCCCCTCCCCCCCCCCCCCCTCAACCCACCCCCCTAAGCCCCAACCGCCTGCACGCGCACTAACACAAGTATCAGTATCCACTCGGTTGGAAACCAGCGAAGGGGACTAGTTAGGTTGAAAGCCTACAGCTGGCGCCAGCCATAGTACGTAGTACGGCAGTTAATCGTGTGGAGTCCACTCATGCGAGATGGTCATTTAATTATTAATATTCGCATAGTAGATTACACAGCACATATAGAACAAAGTTGCAAATTAAAGGTGTGGACAGATCCTTAGTTATAATTCATAGTCCCTTAATATATCACGCTTCATAATTATGCAGGATGGTGTTAAACACATACTAAATCGTTTCTCAGAAAGATTTGCTAGTATGTTGCATGCTATTTATTATGGAAGAAATATCAACTCGAGATAGTTTCGTGAAAATATTTGTAGGTTTTGTTGATTAAATTCCGAAGTGAGTTAAGTGATTGGGATTTGGTGTCCCATCCAAATGTCTGCTCACCCACCCATATAGTGAATGGGGGGGGGGGGGTTCGACTTAGCAATATCTGAGGTCATATCAGAATTATGACGGTACACGCTCTCCAGAGGTTCAATCCGATTCGCACCGTGACGCGATACGCCTACTCAGTAACGTTATCCCCTCACTGAGCCAACCAGTCCTTGTCATATCCTAGCATTTTCCATGTAATTAAATTAGTCACAGGTGTCATTTCATTCTTTACGCCATTATTTTGACTCATCCGAGGATCAAACCCAAATGGCGGTACGCAGCACAGCCTAGCCAAGCGATCCCATCCCATCCGAACCGGAAGTGAAGAGTTGGTAAGACGCGTTCGCTCACGCAGACGACATTTGTCTTATTTCCCGCGCAATATGCAAATTAGCCAGCGCGCCTCGTGATTTGTCACCGTTGATGGGCACGGCACTGAAAAGAGCAGTGCATTTATTTCCGTTTTAATATCTCCTTATCTTGTATGTTCAAAAGACCATTTGTGTTCGCGGGCAATTTATTTTTCCCGGTGATGTGGCCGGGCAAGCGATATTAAATTTTCATGTCGTAGTAAAAGGGATGGCGCCATTGTGCGGATGGACGGGCCGCCATTGTGGTAGAGAAAGATGGTGAGGGTTAGTGGGAGGGTGAGTGGGGGTGATGTCAGGGGGAGGGAGGAGGGAAGAGGCGGCGCTGACAATGGTGGCGGGAGGGCGGGGCCAGTATTACATTGATCAAGCAGGGAATATAGATAAATAATCTATAAATGCTGATATTTAGGCACCTGGGCGGCGGTTTGTCATGGCGCCTGGTGCCATTGCGATGCATTCTGGGAGTGAGGATTGGGGGTAGGGGGGGGGGGGGGTGAGTGTGCGGGGTGAGTGCTGACTGTATAAAGCTAAAGACACAGTCTTTCTTTCTTTCTTCCGCATCCGCATCCGCATCCGCATCCGCATCCAGACATACATTACGTATCCTTATCTATAACAACATCCTTATCCAAATCTGCATCCACATCCTCATCTGCATCCATGTTCACATCTGTATCTGAATCTGTATCCGCACCTGTATTCACATCTGTGTCCACATCCATATTCACATCTGTGTCCACATCCATATCTGCATCCATAGTCACATCTGCATCCACATCCATATCTGCATCCATAGTCACATCTGTGTCCACATCCATATCCGAATCTATAGTCGCATCTGCATCTGAATCTGTAACCACATCCATATCCACATCTGTGTTCGCATCCATATTCACATCTGTATCCACATCCATATCTGCATCCATAGTCACATCTGCATCCACATCCATATCTGCATCCATAGTCACATCTGCATCCACATCCATATCTGTATCTATAGTCGCATCTGTATCTGAATCTGTATCCACATCCATATCCACCTGTGTGTTCGCATCCATATTCACATCTGTATCCACATCCGAGTTCGCATTTACATTCACACCTGTATCCATAATCCATCCACAACCATATCCTCATCCATATTCACATATGTATCCACATCCATATCCACATCCATATTCACATCTGTATCCACAACTGTATTCACATCCATATCCGCATCTATATTCACATCTGTATTTACAACTGTATCCATATCTGTATCCGTATCCGTGACCACATCCATATCTGCATCCATATTGACATCTGCATCCACAGCTGTATCAACAACCATATCCGCATCCATATTGACATCTGTATCCACAACTGTATCCACATCCATATCCATATCCATATTCACATCTGTATCTACAACTGTATCCACATCCATATCTGTATCCATTTTTTCATCCATATTTTTAATAGCGAACCATAGCCGTTTTTTATTGGATTCGGATCCCTAGGAAGTGACAAGTATACATTTTTAAGTCATTGGTTTGACTCGACCAGGGATCGAACCCACAAAGCCCTGAGTTCGGATCCCCCGGTCTCCCAAAACAGGAGACGGACGCTCAACTCATGCGGCCATCCCGTCTGGTTTACCTTACCGAGAGTCCGGGGCCTTGCAAAGTACACTCTCACTTGGTGCCTTATTCTCTGTCTTTCACACACTTCTGTTCCGGACGCAGGGGTCGAATGGGTAAGAGCACTGACTTCTCGTGTAGAAGGTCGAAAGTTCAAATCCTGGCTGAGTCAAATCAATGACTTTTTTTGCTACATAGCCTGGAGCTCTGGATTGATAGGAATGGGTAAGGACTGGCTAGCTCAGTATCAGGATAATGTGACTGAATGGTATAACAAAGGTTGACTGTACACGCAGGTTCCATAAAGCCATTGCGATGTTCAACCAAGTCATCTACTAGTGCTGACTGGAGAATTATACAGAATGGCTAGAACGCTTGCTTCTCGTCTAGGAGATTGTGCGATCGATCCTTGACCGAGTCAAACCGAAGACATACGACATTTACAAAAGGTAGTGCAGAAACTACATGGTTCATTGTCAGGATAATGTGACTGAATAGGATATTGTACAATGTTGACATTGGCCATGCACCCCAGTGGAGGCAGCACTATAATTAAAGTTGCACCCTGTTCCAAGTCAGTACCCATCCTGAACCGACCTCAAGTGTTGCTAGGACGTAAAACCACAATCCATTAATCTGTCAATTAAAGTTACATAATTTGGTGGTTTTGATTGGCTGCCATTGATGTTAGACACATTTATCATGTTGGTCCTTATAATATACTTTAATTTATTTTGAAGTGACTTTTATGTTAAAGAGTTAATTATGGAAATATTTGATTTGAGGTCATGCACAATTAATTTTGGAATGCACACTGAAATGCTGGACAAGCTAGCCTTGTTTACTCATTTTCAATGCTTAATGAGTGCACCCATATCTAAATTGGATCAAATCTATGGTATATGTTTTGGTTTACCAACGTGTTTTTGTTGTTGTTGTAAATATAGTTTATTCATTGAATAAAGTCTTTTGTCAGCGCCATGGCACTGGTCTTCCAGCCATCTGACAATACAGTTATTTACAATATATGTATATATGTAGTCTGATATTGTCATCAGCAGCTAGCTCAAATCAGCTGAAATAACAATATCAAACATTCAAAGACTTACATATGGTATAGTTTGACAATTCACATATAAAAATAGCAGTTATATGTTGTATTCATACACACTTGATATGCTTTCAACGGACTATGCAGCTTTAATCAATCAATCAATCAATCAATCAACAATGAGCAGCTTAACTGACATGTTGATAACCTCCTAGTTACACCCCCCTCCCACCTGGGAGCTGCGAGGGAGGGGCTGGTGGATGTGGTGTGGGTGTGAGTGTGGGTGTGGGTGTGGGTGTGGGTGTGGGTGTGGGTGTGGGTGTGGGTGTGGGGTGGGGGTCCTCACCCAGGAGCCAGGAATGTGGCGCCCATTGTATGAGTCTATGGGCCCCTCACCCTCTCCAGCATCAGGTGGACAATGGAGGTCAGGGTGCCCTCCATAACCCCGCCCTCCCCCCGCCCTCTGCCCGCCCACTCGGACATCACGGCACCCGCAGTATATTGACCACCTCGGTATTCACCAGCACCAAAAATAATGCAATGCAATCTACTGGCTATGGGGGAAATAGTTATAATGCTGTCGAAAATATTTAAATATTTTCAAAATAGTGGAGGAATGCTTTCATTATTATTTTCATCATCAACATCGCCATCGCCATCGCCATCACCACCGCTACTGTTACTATTACTGTTTCTGTTGCCATCATCACCATCACCATCACCATTACTGCCTCTATCATTATCATTATTATCCTCATCACCACCACCATCACTGTTACCATCACCACCACCTTCACCATCCTCATCACCGTCTCCATCCTCATCACAATCACCATCACAATAACTGTCATCATCATCATCATCACCATCACCATCATCATCACCACCACCACCATCACCATCACCACCACCATCAGCATCACCGGCAGCATCCTCATTCCCATTCCCATCACCATCACCACCACCATCACTGTCACCATCACACTCACCATTACCATTACCATCACCATCATTGTCATCATCACCGTCTACATCTTCATTACCATCACCATCGCTATCACCATCACCACCACCATCACATCACCATCACCATTCTCATTACCATTCTCATTACCATCACATCAGCATCACCATCATCATCATCTCCATCCTCATCACCACCACCATCGCCATCAACATCACTGTCACCATCACTATCACCATCATCGTCATCATGACCACCATCATCATCATCATCATCATCATCATCAACACCACCATTCTCATTACCATTACCACCATCATCACATCACCATCACCATCACCATCCTCATTACCATTATACCCTTACCATCACAATTAACATCACATCACCATTACCATTACCATCACCATCACCAACCTCATCATCACAGCTAATTTGGGGTCAGTAGTATGTAGAGAGTAGACAGTGGAGCGTGGCCAAAGGCACATGCTTGTTGATTCATTTCGGCGTGTTGTGTCCTTGCACCAACTGAGCTCATAATCATATCTGGACGGCGAGAGAAACATCTCGGTTTGGAAATTTTCATTTGCAACAATTCCAGAATCAATTTAGAAATTGGTCGGCAATCGTGTAGCGATGTACCTACTGTGCGGCCAAATATTGTCCACAATTTCGCCCAAGGCACTCGGCTACTTCATACCTATCTGTGGTACCCTTGTTGCAATTCGCAACACGACGCAAGCTTGAACAAAATATTCACTGGACGGGTACCGACTTGCGACTGTGCATGCTCTGGACGGCTTTATAGTGCTGCTCCCACAGTCACCATGTAGCTCTGCCCACGGGAATACCATACTGTAGGGATAACGATGCCATATCCCTTCAAGTCACAGTAGACAGACACATACACCTAAGTGCAGTTACAGGGTAACCGTCCTAGCACACCCCTTCATACACACACTCAATTGTCAACCTCTGCTACACAGGCGCCTGACCATCCTCTATATACTAGGGGTAATACCAGACCAAACTGACTGTGGGGAATAATAAGAGAAACAAAAATGTATGTTTCTGATGAATAAACTATTTACCCCCAAAAATGCTTGAAGTGAAAACTTTGTTTAACGCCCCCTCCCCCCCCCCCCCAGCACAACAAGTAGACATCGGCTATGTCTACTTGTTGTGCTGGAGGGAGACATGCAAAACGAACTTAGATGTGCATACCGAAATGCTAGACTAGACAGACTTTGTTGACCTGATTTTGAGTATGGAAGCATATCATAGGAGTACGTAACTACAATCTACCAAAGACACTATAACACTAAAATGGCTCACTCCCTATCTCTCCCATGGTAATGTAAATTTTGCAGTGCCACCTTGTGGTGGGTTTGATCAGCCCGGCTGCTGGTTGGTGTTTCATCATGTAAACACATACAATTATATTATACATGAGACAGGTAAGTATGAATACACATCAATATGAAATTGCTATGAACAAATACACATCATCATCAGCATCATCATCATCATCATCATCGCCATCATCACACATCTTTCACATTCATATATACATTTATACACATAATATAGCAACTGTTTAACCAAGAGAACAGCCAGCACACCAAGTGGTGGGTTTGATCATTTTGATTACACAGTACAGGCTGAGTGAGCCGGCTTAGTATTATAGGGTCTTTGCTACAACCTAGGTTAGGGCTTTGATTTCAAAAGTGGTATTAGGTCATAGAATGCTGGAACTTTAACGATGGTGTCGTATTAGGTGTTTTTGCAAATAGGAGCATCATGCCTGAGCGGGACTCGAACCCACACTTCTGCTATTCTTGGGTGAGTGTCCCAGCCATTAGTCTACATAGTCTCTCTGATGCAATCACCCTAACCAAGCCTACCTGAGTATGTGACATTTCACCTTGTGGGGTCAGTGCACCACACCCGGCTCATCCCCTGCTCATACTTACAATTACAAATATACAGGTTTGTGTACATACAATACATAGGACGACACATTTTCACCACTATACATCACTCAGCATGGACATAATTCTGGTCACAGCACCAGTGGTAGTGGAGGCATGGCTTTGAAAAAAAGGAACATCGTACCTATAATGGAATTCGAACCCAAACTTCCGCCATTGCTGCACTAGCGTCCTAACCATCTAGGCTCCCTAATGCAAGCACCTTGCCCACACCAAATATGTCGCATGTCATCTGTGGTAGGTGGTATGCACCTCACAACAATAGTAAGAAGTGTAACTCCCTTACTCCCCCCACCCCCCATCCCCACCACCACCACCCACCCGTTCTCCGTGTGTGATATTTTAACAGTGCGCGCCACCTGGTGGGCTGGAGAGGTGTCAGTTGGAGACCACGTGATTAACAACCGCTTAGTAATTAAAACGAGGCTTAGCGGATGTTGAAATGCTCTCATCAACTACATCCCGGGGTGTGACCACTCGACCAACTCTCAGTTCCGGTTGCTCGTCTCCTCTCCCCTCATCCCCCCCTCCCCCTCCCCTCGCCCTCGCCCTCCCCACCCCCCTCCCCTCACGCTTCATCCACTTCCGGCACAATTAGCTTCGTTTCCTAGCTGGATATTCCACTTTTCCACGCTGCCATCATCTCAAAAGCACTGCGCGGTAACAAACCGAATGTGACGTCACGAACTGATTTGCATACTGCCCGGAGGGCCACAAGGTGTCATTAACAAATAATTAAAGGTGCATAAATGGATGGTTCTAAGTCATTGCCATATTAAGTCTGTATGTATGGAGCGGTGTTAGGCAAACACCACGTTTAAAGTCAGGTATGCTAACACCATGCCACAGCAAGTTTAACGTCGGTGTTAGGTACCGATTAGGCCCAATATTGCGCTACAATCTACTTTAAGTAATTTTTCATTTTTAGACATTAACTTTTGGAGATATTTGAAGTGACAAACATCGACACTTCATTAAAAAAAATATTTTTCTTGAAGATTTACACTGGCTATCATGGATAAGTCGGAATAGACTTGTTTTCACCATTAGACAGTTTGCCTACACTTTTACAGACCCGAGGGATTTTTAACCTTCCACACCACATAAACATGGTATGAAAGCAACTGGCCTTTGATGATGCTGTAAGTTATACACAATGGTGGAAATCCAAAGTGGCAGAGGTGGGGGGGCATGGGGAATTGAACCACTGACTTTCAGATTAGGAGTCTGACCTAGAAAAAAGTCAGACACTCTAACCACTTCGCCACAGAGAACACCAGAGATGTGCACACCGAAATGCTGGCCATTGGCTTTGTTTACCCTTTTTTTCTGGCATAGTTGTCAAGAACAGAAAGACCAATGCTTGTTAAATGAGTGGTATTATAATCTAAGTTGCATATATGTAAGATCAAATCTAGCTGAGTGATATGGTCTTCAAAATATGTTCTTATCAGGGGCCATATGTATGTGCCGGTGTTAGCATGCCAAAACTGGGTTTCGACGGGATTTCTGGTTTAGCGGCGAAAAGTCTGTATGTATGGAGCGGTGTTAGGCAAACACCACGTTTAAAGTCAGGTATGCTAACACCATGCCACAGCAAGTTTAACGTCGGTGTTAGGTACCGGTTAGGCCCAAATCTATTCAATGCTATCATATTTAACAGAATTACATACTCAAAAAGTGAATTTTTATCAAATTAACCCCAAAATCGAACCGATATTAATGCTGCCACTACATCGGCGGTGATATTAATATTGTCGAATCGGCAAATGCAAACAAAACAAATCGCCGGCCGCTGCTGCCACTGAACCAGCGGCTATATATTAGGCCCAAATCTATTCAATGCTATCATATTTAACAGAATAAGATACTGAAGAAGTGAAATTTGGTTAAATTAACCACAAAATCGAAGTGATATTAACGCCGCCCCCAAATTTTGGTAAAATGAAACCAATAAGCGAAGCGATATTAAAGCCATCACCACCGCATCGGTGGCGATATTGTTAAATAGCGGTGCTCGCCAGGAACAGGCTCAGAGGGGTTCCCCAAATCTATAAATAATGCATAGGTTAGCTAACACCACCATGCTTTGGCCACATACATTTCCCATGACCCATATCCCAACACCGGCGTTAGCTAACCCAGCACCGGCTCTTAACACCGGAGCTGATAAAAAGTTGTTCATACATTTGGCCCCAGATTACACTGCTTTAACTCTGGACTGTGCCGCAATCTCGCGTGACACGGAATAGTTCAAATTACATAGTGCGATGGTTTTGAGTTCTGTCATTTTCTAGGATAAATATATTAAGTTGATCATTATAATCTTCCTTATTTTAGTTTGAAGGAACTTAGCTTTAAAAGGACTAACTTTGGGGATAATCGAAGTGTAAACATCCAAAATTAATGTTGACATTCTTGTCAAAACTGACCCCGTAGGTTTCAGCAGTGACATGTTCTATTACGTTAGTTGTTATTCCCTTCTAAGTAGCAACAGGTTGTATGAGCTGTGTATTAAGTGTAACAAGAAAATTGTTGGATTTGTAGCTGTCATAGCATATAAGCTCGATGATCAAGTTGTTTTCACTGTTGGCAGTTATCGGTCTGTGTTTCTTAAGATTATGGTTTGTGGTTAGTGATCTATGTTAGTTTTTTTTTATTTTCTTGGTAAGAATCTTCCTCTTTTTATTTTTTCCTACACTTAATTCTAGACAAGTCTACTCTATTTACATATTATAGGCTTGTACGTAATAGGTAGTTGGTTTATGTTTGTTTTGTATGTGTTTCTTTTGTACATTAGTCGATTAAAGTTGCATAGTCCGATGGTTTTGAATTTTTGTCATTTTCTGAGATAAATATATAAGATTGATCATCATAATCTATCTTACTTTAGTTTGAAGTAACTTTTATTTTACATGGCTAACCTTTGAGATATTTGAAGTGCAAACAGGTCAAATCACTTTTGGCAAGCACGCCAAAACTCTGACACCATAGGCTTCTGCAGTAACAGGTTCTATTAAATTGCCTCAGTAATCCCCTATATGTGGCGACAAATGTTTAATAAGTGCACCAGTGGCTAAGTTAGATATCTAAAATCGAATTTAGAAAATTGCTTTGGTTTTAAAGATTTTATGTTTTCATCGGACTATGCAGCTTTAAGCAGGAGGACATTTCAATCGTGGACAATTGGTCTTCCTCAATCCACTGCTCCTTCGCCTATCCTAACAATGCCAAGCGTTAGGCTAGGTAGCAGCAACTATCATTTTTTTTAAGTCATCGGTTTGATTCACGGGTTCGAATCCCAGAAAGTATCTAAGCAGGATCTACTGAACTTATTCGGCCATCCTGTCTGGTTAAATTGTCTCAGGTTGTGGGAGGTTGTCCTAGACTCTCTGAAGGTCACAACGTTGTGCTGGGTTGTCAGGAATTGCCGGAGTTTGTGCTAGATTGTATGAGGTTGCCAGAGGTTATGCTAGATTGTGTGAGGTTGCGTGAGATTGTACTAGATTTTCTGAAGTTTGCAAGATTGCGCTAGATTGTCTGAGGTAACGCGCGGTTATCCTAGATTGTATGAGATTTAAAAGATTGTGCTAGATTGTCTGAGGTTACACAACGTTATGATAGATTGTATGAGGTTTAAAAAATTATGCTAGATTGGCTGAGGTAACGTGAGGTTATGCTAGATTGTATGAGGTTTAACAGATTGTGCTAGATTGTCTGAGGTTACGCGAGGTTATGCTAGATTGTAGGAGGTTTAAAAGATTGTGCTAGATTGTCTGAGGTTATGCGAGGTTATGCTAGAGTGTATGAGGTTTAAAAGATTGGGCTAGATTGTGCGAGGTTTTCAAGTTTCTGCTAGATTGTGTGAGGTTTTCAAGGTTGTACTGGATTGTGCGAGGGTGTGTGAGGTTATTGTGGATTGTGCGAGGTTGTGCTTGATTGTGTGAGGTTATTTTCAGTTGTCTGGGATTGCATTAGGTTGTGCTAGATTGTTTGAGCTTGTGTTAAATTGTGTGAGACTGTGTGAAGTTTCATTAGATTGCACGATATTGCGTGAGATTAACCAAGATCAGCCGAGGTTGGAGTATAATGTGAGAGGTAGTAGGGAGGTTTTCATGCAAGGTTTCATCAGGCTGCACTTGGTCTCCCGAGGTTGTCCGAGGTTGCCCGAGGTGACCCGAGATTCTCCTAAGTTGGCAATGCACCCCTTGAAGAGGCAGACATGCGCCGACATTTGAGAGGGTACTTGCAGTTTTAATTGGATGTTGGATGACCGGGTAATTGGAGGATGGGTCTGGAGTGGGATCACCCAGCGCTACTTCCGGTTGTGCCTTTGTTAGAGAGTGGGGTTTCACGTCCTAGTAACATCTAGTGACATGGCGTGATGGGTGTCGACTCAAGGCAATGCACATTCTGTGCTGCCCTACTGGGATGTCCACTGACATGTGACAGTGCACATTCCTGGTGCCATTATACTTTATAGTGCTTCTCCACTGCGGTACCTACCGGCTTGTGACAGTGTGCACTTCTTCTAGTGCCATTATAGTGGTGTCCCACTCGGTTTCCCATCGAATTGTGACAGTGACAGTGTGCACTCCTAGTGATCTTACGGTGAATCCTCGCTGGGGAATCATGCCACCGGCATTATGACTGATATCTCATTCAGTCACCATATCACGAGACTAAAATAGCCAGTCTTTGTCAAGCAGCAGGCCAAGGAGCGAAAATGTGTTGAGTGTGATATATGCATAATAGACGTCCAGGCACGTGGGTAATATATGCTAATGAGATACATGAGGTTCTAGACGGTGAGTGAGACAAAGGAGTATGTAAATGAGATTACGTCATGGACAGTTTAGCCGGCGGTTCAGCGAGCCCTGGATGTGAATAAACCATTCAGTATCCAGAAATCAAAGTGTTCAGACATTGTACTTTCACATTGAGGGGCCGTCCAAAGTTGGAAATATTTTCACAGTCATACAAAACATGACAGGGGAGGGGGGAGGGGGGAAGGGGGGGGGGTGTTAGTAAAGTATAACTTTTATCGTTTAATAAAATGGTGATTCGTTTTGAAAATCTTTGTTTTTTATTTTTGTTTTGTACATTATTTGAAGAAGCAGGGGAATTGTCAATTGTAGCCAATTGGTCTTCCTCATTCCGCCACTTTGAAAAATTTACATGTTTGAAACCAAAGCACTTAGCTAGTTTTGATCTTAGATATCTAACTTAAATACTGGTGAACTTATTACACTGTTTTTTTTTTGATGGCATGTTTATTCTGTCCATAGCATATAAGCTCGGATGATTTCTTGCTGCGTGGATGGGCATAAATACTAAGTAAATTCCTCACTTGTGAAAACATATGGTGTTCAGTGTTGCGTATAAAAATATTATTATGATGCACAACAAGGTAACTAAATTAATCTGATCTCATAATAGGCTAGAGTAGCTCTAAGCAACTCTTGGGCAGTTCGGGCCAGCTCCAGGCAGGTCACAATAGCTCTGTGAGGCTCATATGTGTAGGGAGCTGGGACATCTTTGAGCCTCGTTGTAGCAGTTGTGAGCACATATGAGCACCTATGAGCAGCTATGAGCAGCTGCGATCAGCAATTCGGAGTAGCTTAGGTGCAACAAGAGTAAAGCTTTTCGGTAAACTCAAACGAGTCTAGGGACAATGCCAGCCATTTGGGACCATCAGATCTGAGCACGTCTGAACAAATCGGAGCAGGTCTGAGCAAATCGGAGCTGATCTGAGCAAATCGGAGCAGATCTGAGCAAATCGGAGCTGATCTGCGCAAATCGGAGCAGGTCTGAGCAAATCGGAGCAGGTCTGAGCAGATCTGAACAGGTCTGAGCAGGTCTGGACACGACTGATTAGCTCTGAGCGGTTTGAGTAGTTCTGAGCGACCCTAATAATTTTAGAGAAGCTCCGATCAGCTCTGAGCTGAAAGACATAGCGATGAGCAGTTCAGCTCGGAGCAGTTAGGCACTCCAATCAAAGCAGCAGATCGGAGCAGTCGGACCTGGCACTGGGACCTGCCCGAGGCAGCTGGCAGCAGTTGGGAGCCTGGGCCAGGGTCCGTACAGGGCATGGAAAGTCTTGAAAAGTCTTGAACTTCATTTGCCCTTTCAATACCTCTAAAAGCCTTGAATTTAACCTATTTTGGGTAATTAATCTAGGAAAGCCTTTAATTCTATAAAAGATTGTCCCTACTGATCTAAATTAGTCCGAAATCGCCATTCACCATTGTTTTTTTCTTCCTGAAATCCAAATGAAAATAGACTTGAATTCCTATCAAAAACAGCCTTGAAAAGCCTTGAAATAGCTTTGAATTCCATATCTTAGACATGTGTACGCAGCCTGCTTGGGGAGAGGGGGAAGCTCCAGTGCAGCTTGTTGCAGCTCTGAGCAGCTCGAGAGCAGCTCGGTGGGGAGCGGAGCTGGGAGTTGACGTGAGGTGCTCGTCCCATTAGGATGACAAAGTTTGAACACTCGCTCCGACTCCGGCCTTTTGTGCCCGCACAATGGCGCCGGTAATCGCCCGTCGCCGGGTGGCGGCGCTCGCTTTGTTGTCGGCCTCTCTGCGCATGTGTGCAATAGATTTCCGGGTCCGCTTCGAGTGTGTGTGTGCGTGCGTGTGTGTGGTGAGGGTGGGGGGGTAGGTGGATGGGTTGCGTGAGGTGGGTTGGTGGTGGTGGTGTCTGCGTCGAGTGGTTGCGCGTGCGCGCGCGTGTGTGCGTACGTGTGTGAGAAAGGATGTCAGTGGTGTGTGGGGGTTGTGTGGGGGTGGTGGGGTGTGGGTGTGTGGAGGGGTGAAGAAGGAGAGGTGATGGTGATGTGGATGTGCTGAGTGGTGGATCCGGGTGTCGTGGTGGTGGTGGTGGTGGGGTAGGTTTGTATGAGGGGTTTTGGTGGGTAGGGAGTTGGGGGTTGGATGGTGTGGGGGTGTGGGGGTGCGGAGGGGGATAGTCTTCACTTCCGCCGGTTTCGGGGCTGCGATTCCCAACAATGCCACCAGGGGAGGATTGGGCGGGAATTGCTGCAGCCGGTATGAGTGTATGGGTGGGGGTTGTAGGGGGTGTGGGTGGGTGGGGTGGGGGGTGTTCGAAGGTGTTCGAAGGTGGGGAGGAGGAAGGTAGAAGGGAAGTAATTGTTCTAATTGGTTTCACTGACTGCAAGTGGACTTTGTGAGTTGCACTGTAGGAGGTCATTGGACAAAGGGAGGTGAATGGATGTGTGTGTGTGTTGGGGTAGATAAAAGATTCACCCCCATACTTACAGTACAGGGGTGAACCATAACGTAGTTTAAATGCTGGCGAAACCTGCTTTAGTATGGAACCGGAAGTGGAACCCCTTGCTCCAGTATCAAATGGCTACATATATTGGCGCAGAGTTGGTGAAATGAGCGAGAATACAAAAAGACAAGATGGCGGTGATAAAATGCCGTCAGTTATTTTCAAAGTTCCAAAACTACATGTTTTATTATATTTTCCAAATCAGAAGTAGCGGGTAAATATGATGATTTATGTGAAGAATATATTTTGCTTCTTAAATTAAGAATTTATCAGCTCAGTTCATTTCCCCAGCATGTCGAAATTCTTCGCCAGTTTTTCTAATGGGTTGGTTTTCACCCCTGTTCTGGGAGTACGGGGGTGAATCTTTTATCTTGTGTTTGGGGTGTGCTGAGCAGTAAGATAAGATAAGGTAATGTATGATAAGAGCTGGGTGGAGGCACGAAATATATCTGTCCCTATCCTAATAGTATAGGCATGCTGCTAGTATCATAGAGCGCCTGAGAATGGGTTCTGGCAGTAAGGGCGCACTATCAAGTCTACGTAATTATGAATAACATTGATTAAACTCCAAATAAGCAAGCCACATAGATACATTCTTGAAAGCACTTCTCTGGCTGGCCTTCCACTCTATTTAAATTTCGTTTCTTAATAAAGTTGCATGGTCCGATGGTTTTGAGTTTCTGTCATTTTCTGAGATAAATATATTAGGTCGATAGTTATAATCTACCTTACTTTAGTTTGAAGTAACTTTTATTTTAAATGGCTAACTTATTTGAGATATTTGAAGTGCTAAGATAGAAGATTCAGTTTGGCAAGCATGCCAAACCTCTGACACCATAGAAATTCTGCATTAACATATTCTATTAAATTGACACAGTATTCCCTTCTATGTGGCAACAGATGCTTAATAAGTGCATCAGTATCTAAGTTAGATATGTAGAATCAAATCTAGGTGATTATCTTGGGTTTGAAAATTTGATTCCTTTATCGGACTAGGCAGCTTTAAATTAAAACTGAAATTACAATTATTTGACCGATGACCCATTTCGACGGGTTGGCAATATTCATATAATACCTACACATGCCCAATAAGCATATTTAATTTTACAATTAATTATAATGATACTCTGGATCCTAAACAGTTGTAAAGTCCACGGCTCGAATCTGTGGTTGTGTAGACAGGCTATAGTGAAATTAATACAGGCAAAGAGAAAGAAAGAGTATAAAGTGTGAAAGAAGAGAGAGAGAGTCAAGCCCTGTGGTTTATTATTTATATGGTATATGGATCCAGTATAGTGTATCACCCCACCCCATTCTTCCAATGAGAAACAGGCATTTCTAGCTCCACCAATTAGAAACAAGCATTCCTGGTCCCCATGGTTACAGTGATCTGCCCACCACCACCAAGCGGTGTGGCTCCCCTGGCCACCACCTGCCTTGAGCTGAGTGTGGTGATCCTGACTAGCAGAGGGGGGAGGGGGTAGTGTGTAGGGCTCTGAGTGCCCCTTACCCGCTATCTTACTAGCACCACAATGTCTATTTACCTATCCATCAAGTACCACTAGCAACTACATAAACACATTTATGCACCTGGTCATGTATACCTGTTTCAAAATAGAACATTTGCATTCCCCCACCAATGCATCATTATCGGAATATTTTACACACCGTTACATACGTCTGTCATGGGGGTGATGAAAATGGGAAATACTGTGCCTAGAGCGGGACTCGAACCCACATCTCTTTGCATTCCGGGCCAGTGTGCTAACCATTACACCACCTAGGCTCCCTGATATCAATACACTCCCCACGCCTACCTGTCTATGTGGTTACTTGCCTGAGAGGTCAGTGCAGACCACTACACTCGTCCCCCTGGAATTGTAAGTCTTGTAATGCTTACAATTACATACATACAGGCAATGCACCCACACATACACAGGGTAGGTTCTACAACTATACAGCGCGTAGCTTGTATAGGATCATGGTCACGGCAACCAGTGTCATGGGGGTGATGAAAATGGGAAATACTGTGCCTAGAGCGGGACTCGAACCCACATCTCTTTGCATTCCGGGCCAGTGTGCTAACCATTACACCACCTAGGCTCCCTGATATCAATACACTCCCCACGCCTACCTGTCTATGTGGTTACTTGCCTGAGAGGTCAGTGCAGACCACTACACGTCTATAGCGAGCAGTTCACTATTGTGACCTCTGTGCCACTATATTCACGTTAAATACATACACCCACCAATTCTGTAGGATACATCAATTCAGCACATAAATAATAGCTGCAATAATATATTCATTATTCTCATTCTTGTTATGCCTGACGTACCGGCATTATCTTCCCTACCAAAGACCCACGCAGTACCATGATAGTGCTAGACATTGGCAAACCATAATCACATGCTGTGATTTATTATGTATTTGTTCACTAAGGTAGCATTCACCAACAAGAGAGAGACAACCATTTGGGGGGTGAGGGGGAACAAACTAGATGTACCCACAAAAGAAATGCGGATGGAGGATGCTGTTTATTGTTTGTTGGAGTTTTACATCCTAGCAACATCTAAGGCCATATAAGGATGTGTACCGAAATTGTGACAGTGTGTAAAATATTCCGATATTCAACATAGGAGGGAATGCAAATGTTCTATTACTGATCGGTGTACGTGACCAGGCGCATGTGTGTATATATATATTTATGGGTTGGTGGTGCCTGAGTGGGATGTAAATAGGCATAAGCCGTGTTCACACCAGTGCGTTAAGTCGCCTCAACTAGTTCGCCTCCTATAGTTCGGCTCACATTCGCCATGTGGACGCGACCCTAAGGTGGATTAGGGCTGATTCGGCTCAACTAGTTCACCGCATGTAAACCGCGTCGCGAGGTAGTCCAGATGAACCGAACTAGCTTAAGTCAGCCCACCTTGCTTATGTGGACGGTAGTGGTTTACTTGAAGCGGATTAAGCACATCACACTATATAATATAATTTGGTCTATGAACCGGCTAGAGGTGCACAGATATTTTTTTCATCATTTATTTTTAGGGTTTCACTGCCCAGCAGAAGTTTTGACCATTCCAAAACAATACGATTCAGTCCATACATATCTAGGTCGAACCCACACTCTCTCGTGGCGACGTCAATTAACTGAAACTGGCGCTGATCAGTATGGACTTGCTCATGCGCAGATATCGATTTCCGCCTTAAACCGCCGCAAGTACTGGATGTGTGGACACGACACACTTTCACGCCTAGTTCGCCTCATCTAGTTCGCCTTATCTAGTTTGGCCTAAAGTTGTGCTGTGTGAACACGGCTTTAGTGGTGCTGGCAGGTCTGGGTGTGAGTGCACTCAGTGCCTACCCACTCTGCTGGGATAGGGATCGCCACACTCAAAGCTCAAGGTTGGTGGTGGCCATGGGGCCATACAGCTTGTGGTGGTGGGCAGACCACAGGTATCCATGGGGACCAGGAATGCTGGATCCCTATTGGTAGGGCCAAGAACGCTTGTTTCCCATTGGGGGAAAGGGGTGGGGGTGATACTCTACAATGAACCCATGTAACCATATTAATAATAAACCAGAGGGCTTGACCCTCTCTTCTTCTTTACACTTTATACTCTTCCTTTCTCTTTGTCTGTATTGATTTCACCATAGCCTCCCTACACAGCCACAGAATCGAGCACTGGACTTTACAAAACTGGTGACCACGACGAGTGGATTAGTCGATTAGACTTTACAAGTGCTCATTCATGGCGACTTTATAGTGCCGCCGCACTTGGAGACCAGGCCACCAGCAACATGACCTAATATCCCACTCAATCACATTATCCTGGTACTGAGGAAACCAGTCCTTGCCCTATGCTTGAAATGCCAGGCGCTAAGCTCGGTAGTGACAAGCATAAATTTGAGAAGTTATTGCTTTGACTCGGCTGGTGTTTGAACTTCACACATGGGAAGTGAGCCTGTGCTCTTAATGATTCAGCTATCTCGTTCGGCGTGGAAGCGTGAAGACCAATTGCGCGCAATTGAAATTTCCCCTGCTTAATACATGAATAAATGAATACAAATTGTTTTAATATACAACACACTGTCCCCCCTATCTACTGCCACTGCCCTCATATTCTGAGCAACTCGCGACTATGCTACTACCGATATCCCCAAGATGGGACCCAGCAGGCCACTAATCAGTCTGGGCGTATTCGATTAATCAACTCCGGTCACCCGAGCCACTGTTTGGCGCATGCGCACAGCCTACATACTCGGGTTGAATAGACGAACATGCTTCTCCACGCTCGGGGTGGAAAAAATGGTGGTTTAATCCAAAACTTTTAATTTTATTTTTAATAACCAATATAACTACAGCAAAATAGGATTTAAAGTATTTTATGATTGGATGGTTTAGTTATATTTCCATTTAATTAATCTGGGTTATTAAAAAAAAAGCACACACAGAGTGGTAGCACACACAGAGTGGTAGCACACTTACAATCGTAGCACACATCCAGTTGTATCACACACACAGTGGTAGCACACACACAGTGGTAGCACACAGAGAGTTGTATAACACACAAAGTGGTAGCACACACAGAGTGGGAGCACACACAGAGTGGTAGCACAGACAGTGGTAGCACACAGATAGTGGTAGCACACACAGAGTGGTAGCACACACAGACAGTGGTAGCACACACAGAGTGGTAGCACACACATAGTGGTAGCACACACAGAGTTGTATAACACACATAGTGGTAGCACATACAGTGGTAGCACACATAGTGGTAGTACACACAGAGTGGTAGCACAGACAGTGGTAGCACACACACAGTGGTAGCACACATAGAGTGGTAGCA
Organism: Branchipolynoe longqiensis; assembly: GCA_030323885.1. Classification (NCBI taxonomy): domain Eukaryota; kingdom Metazoa; phylum Annelida; class Polychaeta; order Phyllodocida; family Polynoidae; genus Branchipolynoe; species Branchipolynoe longqiensis. The sequence continues at coordinate 40,374,407 of CM059197.1, forward strand.
CTCACAGAGTTGTATAACACACAGACTGGTAGCACACACAGAGTGGGAGCACACACAGAGTGGTAGCACACCCAGTGGTATGACACACACAGAGGTAGCACACAGAGTGGTAGCACACACAGAGTGGTATCACATACAGAGTGGTAGCATACACATAGTGGTAGCACACAAAGAGTGGTATCACACACAGTGGTAGCACACACATAGTGGTAGCACACATATTGGTAGCGCACACAGAGTGGTAGCACACACAGAGTGGTAGCACAGACAGTGGTATCACACACACAGTGGTAGCACACACACAGTGGTAGCACACACAGTGGTAGCACACACACAGTGGTAGCACAGACAGTGGTAGCACACCCACAGTGGTAGCACACAGAGAGTGGTAGCACAGACAGTGGTAACACACACAGAGTGGTAGCACCCACAGAGTTGTATAACACACCCAGTGGTAGCAGCCACACAGTGGTAGCATACACACAGTGGTAGCACACATAGTGGTAGCACACACAGTGGTAGCACACACAGTGGTAGCACACACAGTGGAAGCACACACACAGTGGTAGCACACACAGTGGCCGGTGGAGGCCACCCTGATGGCTGGTGATGAAGATGGATGCCTTTAGTAACACTAACAGGTCAGAGGAATACACATGAAACCGAGCCGCCCGGGCCCCGAGTTGTGTGCTTGGGTGGGGCCCTGGACCTTTACGTTTTCTCTCGCTTTGTTCTCGTTGCTGGAACCACCGCTGCACCCATCTTTACCTGCCCTTCCTCGAAACCCTTGCTCCTGTCGACTGGATACAAGTGCCAACTACCGCTCAAGTACCGCCGGACCAAAGCGATTCGGGGCCGCCTCAACGCTTCGCCGTTACCACGTTGTAAAGATGTCCCCAGCTTCTACAACACTCCCTACTGAAGTTAAGTCTTCAACCAAAGATTGGGCCGATTTATCGGAGCCTCTCTATTAATGTTGCAGTTCTGCAACCAGTAACCTTCCTAAGGTTACAAACCACCCCCAAAGTGGTAGCACACACATATTGGTAGCGCACACAGAGTGGTAGCACACACAGAGTGGTAGCACAGACAGTGGTAGCACACACAGAGTGGTATCACACACAGTGGTAGCACACACACAGTGGTAGCACACACAGTGGTAGCACACACACAGTGGTAGCACACACATAGTTGTATAACACACAGTGGTAGCACACACAGAGTGGTAGCACACACAGAGTGGTAGCACACAGAGTGGTAGCACACACAGTGGTAGCACATAGTGGTAGCACACACAGTGGTAGCAGACACACAGTGGTAGCACACACATTGGTTGCACACACACAATGGTAGCACACACAGTGGTAGGACACACAGTGGTATCACATACAATGGTAACACACAGTGGTAGCACAGAGAGGTAGCACACACAGAGTGGTAGAACACACAGTGTGGTAGGATACACAGAGAGACAACACACATATAGTCGTTAGTGTCCCGGGGCATGCGCCAGATGGAACACGGTAGTTCCTGTTATCTGCACACAGGGGTGGGTGGCTAGGCGAGGAATGGTTACTATGGTTACTAACAGGGCCACGGTGTGGGTGGCCGGGGTCAATAATATGTTACTGGGGTGTCAGCAGTAGTCAGAGGTTGAGGTTTGGATGTTTGTTTGTTGTTGTTTTACGTCCTGGCAGCATCTAAGGTCATATCAGGATAGGTACTGACTTGTGACAGTGCACATTCATATAAACTTTATAGTGCTGCCCCACTGGGAGACCTGGCCACTGGCACCATGACCCCAATTTCCCACTCCATCACATTATCCTGACACTGAGCTAACCAGTACCTGCCATATCCCATTAATACAGAGCGCCATGCTAGGTAGTGTCAAGTATCAATGTCTATGTCATTGTATAATATTACTGGGTTCCGGCCGTCGTGAGCACCAGATAATACTACAATACTCTTCCCCTTCATATCGCCTGTGATGCTGTTATTCAAATACCGACTCATCATCATCATGCTGTCGGTCGCGATGCGACAAAGACTGCTTTCATTACTTGACTGCCGCTCTCCATTTAGCCCTCTGCTGTGAGAGTTGCATCTATGAGTCGGTCTTAATGTCTCTCAGCTTCAGGTTTCTCTTGATGGTATCCTTGAACCGGAGACAAGGGCGCCCTCTCTTTCTGTAGCCAGAAGACAGTTGAGAATAGAGGATCTGCTTTGGTAGCCTGTCTGATGACATCCTCATGAGGTGTCCAGTCCACCGGAGATTCTTTTTGATCAGAAGATCTTCCATAGAGGACAGCCCCGTCCGTTCGAGTATTTCCTTATTTGTCACTTTGTCCTTCCAGGTTAGCCTCATGATTGAACGCAGATGTCGCATCATGAAGGCATGCAGCTTTTTCACCTGTCATCTGTACACTGTCCAGGACTCGGCTCCGTATAGTAGGGTGGATAGCACAATTGCACGGTAGATCTTACCTTTGACCCGAATGGACACATGGTGGTTGTTCCAGAGTCTCTGGCGTAGTCGGCCGAAAGATGCGCTAGCCTTGGCCATCTTCCTCTGTATTTCAGCATCAATGCGTCCATCACTTGATATAGTGGTTCCGAGGTAGACATTTTATGAAAGCTGCCTGCAAAAGTGTTGAAATGCTGCTGGCTTTTGCAAGTTACCAGCGGCACTCTCTCGGGGAGCAAATAGTGGTTTCACACCGGCAAGAACATGTCAAGACAGGCGCAAAATTATTTGTCCCTGCAGTGGCTGGTCGGGAGATGTTGGGAGTTCCATTCATCAACCACCCTTAATGCTGACACAGTGACATGGTTTTCTGTTTAGGGTTTGCTTCCTTAGCCTTCGGTTCTTTCAATAACCTGTACCACAAGGCAGTGGTTTACAACTCTGCAAGGCAGGGGCGTCAAACTCCCTGAGGTATTGCTATACCTACAATATCTGCATACCGACTATCAACTCATTAACCAATACTAAGGAAGAAAGGAAGACAAGTCATAAAGATAGACAGTGAGGATGTTGTGCTTTATTGGCATCAACTCCTGCTCACCTATCAGTGACCTATCACCCTAACCCCTCACCTTCTAGCCACACAAGATATCATTACCTCCTTAGCCTGTATAGAGAAAGCAGTGCCTACGCCCATGGGACAGGAGTCCTATGGCTGTGTACACACTCAATTGGAATAGATGAATTTTGATAGCATCAGACAGAGTAGAGTGTCTGGGGTCCTGCTCTAGAGTAGGTCTGTCTCACTCAAGAGCCAGGAGTAGAGTGATCCCTCTCCAGTGTGTCTGGAGAAGTTTCTTGAATAAATAATTAGAATGAGACTTGTGTGGCCATGATAGGCCAAAGAGGGTCAGGTGACCAGACCTCCCACAGCCAGCCAATCAGACACCCCCGTACAGACTGGTCAGTGCAATGCCCTAATATGGGAAGTTGCCACCCAACCCAGCCTGCAGGGTGTGGCCCTAAGGAATGTGGTATGGCTGGTGTGCTTGGCCCTGGGTTCGGTAGGGACAGGTAGTTGTAGACAGTTACAAATATATATATATTTGTATATACCAAAAATGTCCTCTTTCTCCAATTGCATTCTTTATGAATACACAGAGGAACATTTCATCAACCTTGAACTGCTTCTTATATAAGAACATCTCTTAATTAACTTTAGGCATCATATATGAACATATATCTCACATAGCTTATATCATGTCATCATGTGAGTGGGGGCACCATTGCTTTTAGATTACATAACCTTCTCCCTACTCCATCACCCCAGAATAATAATGCTCTCTGTCAATATAAAATTCTTTACCGAAAATCCGTATATTTATACAATTGGTTTGACTTGGCCGGGATTCAAACTCCGTTATGAGATTCGTAGGAAGGGGTGTGTGATCTGGTGAACATATGTATGCATACATACAGGAATTAGTATTTTATCTAACATAGAATCTTTGTTGGTGCAATTTCACTGCAAAAAGCATGAACAATAGGACCGGGCGTGGTGGCAGAATTGGTAGAGCACAGGTCTCCTGTGCGGAAGGTTGGGAGTTCAAACCAATGACTTACAAAATTGATACTTGTCACTTCTTACTTAGCCAGGCGCTCAGCATTATTAGGTTAGGGCAAGGACTGGTTGGCTCAGTGTCAGGATGATTTGACTGAATGGGCTATCAAGTCATGGTGCTAGTGGCCTGATCTCCCAGTGGGGCAGCACTATTAAGTTGTCACGAGTGTGCACTGTCACAAGTCGTTACCCATCCTGATATGACCTTAGATGTTGCCAGGACGTAAAACTCCAACAACCAGACGAACCATGATAAATAAATGTAGGGATAACTGGTGAAGAATGGTGCAGATGGAATAGCACTGACCCAATTTGCTGGGTAAGGATCCTCAGGTTACACATAGGTAAACAGTATGGCATTGGCCAGAGCCAACCCTTTTTGGGTCAGGTCTGGAACGGGACAAATTCTTTGATTGCAGAGATTTAAAAAAACTGCAAAGATCGAGAAAAGCTGCTGGGACGAAATAAACCTATTGCTATTCAGCGATAGTGCCGGAAGTACATCTGACAAACAAGTGGTTGCCTATTCCTATAGATATATTATACACACACATATAGAGCGTTGTTTCAATTGGGTTTACTCCTCTGAATATCAGCGAAGTTAAACCAATGGAAATATAGATTAAAACAAACTATATATCTACATATATATATATATATATATATATATGTTCTTGATTCAAGTTTGTTTGTTGTTTGTTTGTTGTTTTACATCCAAGCAACATCTAAGGTCATATCAGGACGGGTACCGACTTGTGACAGTGCACACTCATGGTGACTTTATAGTGCTGTCCCACTGAGAAACCAAGATGGTGGCACCATGACCTGGTATCCCACTCAGTCACATTATCCTGACACTGAGCACACCAGTCCTTGCCCTGTCCTAATAATGCTGAGCGCCTGGCTAGGAAGCGACAAGTATCAATTTTTAAGTCATTGGTTTGACTCGACCAGGGTTCGAACTCACAACCCCACGATCTACCAGCACGGGAAATGGACACTCTAACTCATTCGGCCATCCCATCTGGTCTTTGATTCAAGTGGAATTAGTCCTGAATAACACCGTTCTGATATGACCTTAGATGTTGCCAGAACGTAAAACTCCAACAACCAACCATCCTGGATAACATTTATTGTCTATGTCGATGCACTGATCTGCCACCCCTAATTATAAATATCACTACACGCTAAACAAAGTTATAACAATATAAATAAACAATTACAAGAAAATATAGAGCCAGGTTTTGCTATGAATGAACTATAGGTAAAGATCGAGATAAAACGCACAAAAGAAATCTCACTTGGCATCGATCAATCATTCAATGCAATTCATATAATGCTAATTATCCCAGCGCATGCGCGTAGGAAAATGGGCTGTGACGCGCTCACCCTGTCCTCTCACCGACCTCGGTCACTCGCGCATGCGCGCGGTTAACTAGTAGGCGGTCGCTGTCAAGTCGCCTGTGCGCATGCGCCAACTCAAGCGGAGTTGGCGCAGTGCGGCGCGCCAACAGCTCATGCGTGACTCCTCACGTGAGAGCTGAGCTGAGCTGTGTGTGTGTGTGCGTGTGGAGGAGGGAGAGTTAGGGGAGGGCCACACCCCACTGAGGTGGTGGAAGGAGAAGTTCGTGTCTGTTCGCAGATATTCAGGTTCTACTCGGGAGTTGCTTGGAGTCGCTCGTAAGCTGCTCGGTTCCTACTTGGAAACGACTGGGGAAATGAATTGCTCCGAGTTGCTCGAGACCTATTCAGAAGCGGTTCTGGAACTGCTAGGGTCTACTCGGGTCCCACTTGGTAATGACGCTGAAGTTGTTCGGAGTTGCTCGGGTCTTACTCGGAAGGCTCTGGGAGCTGGACAAAGCTATTCGGGTGCTGTTCGGGTTTGAGTTATCCACTGCTCGGGTCTTACTTTGAACCTGATCGTGAGTTGCTCGGAAGGGAATCGGGCCTGGATCTGATCACGTTGTTGTATGCAACAACATCGCTTAAAACTCCGGACACTGCGTTGGCTTTGTTTATTTAAAAACATATGAATATATATAACAAAATGAGGACATTAATGTTTAAAATCGCCATAAATGAGTGGGTAGTTGTTGGAGTTGTACGTCCTGGCAACATCTAAGGTTATATCAGGACAGGTACCGACTTGTCACAGTGCGCACTCATGGCAATTTTATCATGCTGCCCCACTGGGTGACCACGCCACCAGCACCATGACTTCATATCCCACTCAGTCACATTATCCTGACACTGAGCCAACCTGTCCATGTCCTGTCCTATTAATGCCGAGCACCAAGTTAGGAAGCGACAAGTATAATTTTTTAAGTCATAGGTTTGACTCGACCAGGTTCGAACCAGTGGGTTCAAATCCCACGGTCTACTAAAACGGGAGACGGATGCTCAACTCATTCGGCCAACCCGTCTGGCGGTAACTAACAAGGTAGGTTATACCCCAGTCACACTACAGCTTGCAACCACTTTGCGAACACCTTAGACCAAAGAACCTACACTCACCAGGGACGTCCTTGCTACCAAAACAATGATTGCACATGTCTGGGAGTCACTGGTGAGTGTGGGTTCTTTGGTCTAAGGTGGTCGCAAAGTGGTCGCAAGCTGTAGTGTGACTGCGGTATAAGTGGGTTATTGGGTTTACCATCAGGATAAGTTCGGTATTATGAACTGAGGTGACGGTTTGCTGTGTAAAGTGTGCTTTTATCATGGGTCAGGTGTGTGTGTGTGTGTGTGTGGAGAAGCCATCCCATATAAGTTACTGTTCCCAATTTGGTCTTGTCTGGTACCGAATTTATCTCGGAGGGGAGCATGGGTTGTTGTTCACAGTTGATTGGTGTAGAGGAGGTCGACCGTTGAGTGGGTGTGACATGACACACACACAGGTACTGGGGCTGACTTGCTTCGATTGCATTGTATGCGTTCCACAATGACCATTCCCCCAAACCAGATATGCTCACCCATCAATCCGCGACTGCGCATCCTGCCTGAGATCGCCAACGTCATCTGTGACGTCACCACTGCACGTGATCTGTTCCACTCTCTCAATTTGACAACTCAACACCGCGGGCGATCACTCAGCAGGCAGGGAGGGAGATGGTGGGGGGGGGGGGGGGTGGAGGTTCAAAGGGGAGGGTGTTGGAAATGATGCGACGAGGGTGGAAGGGTGAGGAATGGAGGTTAGGGATAGGGAGGGCGGAAAGGTGAGGGATGCGTGAGGGTGGAAGGGTGAGGGATAGGGGGTGGAAGGGTGAGGGATGGGAGAGGGTGGAAGGTTGAGGGATGGGGGGGTGGAAGGGGAGGGATAGGGGAGGGTGGAAAGGGGGAGGGTGGAAGGGGGAGGGACGGGGGGAGGGTGGAAGGTTGAAGGATGGGGGGTGGAAGGGGAGGGATAGGGGAGGGTGGAAGGGTGAGGGATGGGGGAGGGTGGAAGGGTGAGGGATAGGGGAGGGTGGAAGGGGGAGGGTGGAAGGGTGAGGGATGGGAGAGGGTGGAAGGTTGAGGGATGGGGGGTGGAAGGGGAGGGATAGGGGAGGATGGAAGGGTGAGGGATGGGGGAGGGTGGAAGGGTGAGGGATGGGAGAGGGTGGAAGGGTGAGGGATGGGGGAGAGGTGGAAGGGTGAGTGATGGGTGAGGGTGGAAGGTGCAGGTTGGAAGGGTGAGGGATGGGGGAGGGTGGAAGGGTGAGGGATCGGGGAGGGTGGAAGGGTGAGGGATAGGGGAGGGTGGAAGGGTGAGGGATGGGGAGGGTGGAAGGGTGAGGGATGGGAGAGGGTGGCAGGGTGAGGGATGGGGGAGGAGTGGAAGGGGGAGTGATGGGTGGGGTGGAAGGTGCAGGTTGGAGGGTGAGGGATGGGGGAGGGTGGAGGGTGAGGGAGGGGGAGGGTGGAAGGGTGAGGGATAGGGGGGGTGGAGGGGGGAGGGGGGAAGGGTGAGGGATGGGGAGGGTGGAAGGGTGAGGGATGGGGGGTGGAAGGGGAGGGATGGGGGGGTGGGAGGGTGGGGATGGGGGAGGATGGAAGGGTGAGGGATGGGAGAGGGTGGAAGGGTGAGGGATGGGGGAGAGTGGAAGGGTGAGGGATGGGTGGAGGGTGGAAGGTGGCAGGTTGGAAGGGTGAGGGATGGGGGGGGGGGTGGAAGGGTGAGGGATGGGGGAGGGTGGAAGGGTAAGGGGATGGGGGAGAGTGGAAGGGTGAGTGATGGGGGAGGGTGGAAGGTGCAGGTTGGAAGGGTGAGAGATCCGCACACATCTCCACTGGGTGGAAGGATGAGGGATGGAGGAGGGTGGAAGGGTGAGGTATGGAGGAGGGTGGAAGGGTGAGGGATGGGGGAGGGTGGAAGGGTGAGGGACGAGGGAGGGTGGAAGGGTGAGGGATGGGGGAGGGAGGAAGGGTGAGGGAAGAGGGAGGGTAGAAGGGAGAGGGATGGCGAAGGGTGGAAGGGTGGATGGGTGAGGGATGGGAATGAGTGGAAGGGTGAGGGATGGAAGAGGGTGGAAAGGTGAGGGATAGGGTGAGGGTGAAGAGCGGATGGGTTGGAGGAGGGAGGGGGAGGAGGATGAGGATGAGGAAGGGTGAGGGGTGGGAAGAGGGTGGAGTGGGGAAGTAGTTGGGGAGTGGAGATAAATGGTGATTGAGTGGGGAGAAGGGGGTAACAGAGGGTAGCGACGGGTAGCTGGTAACAAGAAGAGGGTGGGTTAGCGCGGTCGGTTCTGGGTGTGGGTGTGGGTGTGGGTGTGGGTGTGGGGGAAGGCGCTGCTCTGCGCACGCATTTCTGAGCCCCTTCACTTCCGGTCCGAGCCTTTATATAGCGATAAACGCGGGGAGCGTGCGCATGCGCAGAGAGAAATACCCCGATAACAATGGCGACCGTCGAGGGGCATTATGGGAAGATTGCCGCCTCAATAGGAGAGTACTCCACACAAAGGGAACGGCCGCCAGTGTCGGCCGCTGGGATTGGTGGGCTGGCCCGCACTCAATAAATCAAGTGGCCGCTCGTCCAATCAGCGACGGTTTTACTCTCCACTGCGGCGCGCCCGTCCGAAGGAGACTACGGGGGGTTCCCTATCAGTAAAAAGGCCCCGCCAACCGCCAAAGATGGAACTGGTCTCAATGGACCCGGATTTGGCGGCACAATGGGTCGTCTTGCCGTGGCGTTTTGTTTTTTGGGGGGTGGGGGGTTGGGGGCAGGGGGTGGGGGTGGGGGCAGGGTGGGGTATGGGGAGGGGTGCGGGAGAGGGGGCAGGCGACGACAGCACCGTACTGGTCATGGTGTGGGTGTGGGTGGACGTGTAGTGGAGGGGGTTGGTGTGGGTGGGTGTGAGAATAGGGGAGTGTGGTGTGTGGCTGTGGGTGTCGGTGGAGTTGTAGTGGGGATGGTCTGTGTGGGGGTGGTGGGGGTGAGGGTACGGGAGTGCGGTGTGTGGGTGTGGGTAAGTGTGGTGTGAGGGCGGTATGGTCGAAGTGGAGGGGTAAAGGTGGTGATATTTGTGGGTGTGAGAGTAGGGAGTCTGGTGTGTGGGGTGGGGGATGGAGGGTGGGTGGGAGGGTGGTGGGCGTGAGGGGGGGTGGTGTGTGGGGTGGGGGAGGGGGGTGGGTGGTGTGGATGGGTGGGTGGGTGGGTGTGGGGGTGGGGGGTGGTGTGGGGGGTGGTGAGGTGGTGGGTGGGTGGTGTGGGGGTGTGGTGTGGTGGGGTGAGGTGGTGTGGGTGGGGGTGGAGGTGTGGTGGGATGGGTGGTGTGGGTGGGTGTGGGGTGTGATGTGGGTGTGACGGTGGGGTGGGTGAGGTGGGAGGGGTGAGGTGGGTGATGGGTGTGTGTGAGAGGGGGGTGTGGGTGTGATGTGGGTGTGAGGGTGGTGTGTGTGAGGTGGAGGGGTGATGTGGTTGATATGGGTGTGTGTGAGAGGTAGGGGTGTGTGGTGTGATGTGGGTGTGACGGTGGTGTGTGTGAGGTGGAGGGGTGATGTGGTTGATATGGGTGTGTGTGAGAGTAGGGGTGTGTGGTGTGATGTGGGTGGTGACGGTGGTGTGTGTGAGGTGGAGGGGTGGAGGTGGTTGATATGGGTGTGTGTGAGAGTAGGGGTGTGTGGTGTGATGTGGGTGTGGATGGTGGTGTGTGTGAGGTGGAGGGGTGATGGTGGTTGATATGGGTGTGTGTGAGAGGAGGGGTGTGTGGTGTGATGTGGGTGTGGAGGTGGTGTGGTGTGAGGTGGAGGGGTGAAGGTGGTTGATATGGGTGTGTGTGAGAGTAGGGGTGTGTGGTGTGATGGTGGGTGTGACGGTGGTGGTGTGTGAGGTGGAGGGGTGAGGTGGTTGATATGGGTGTGTATGAGAGTAGGGGTGTGTGGTGTGATGTGGGTGTGACGGTGGTGTGTGTGAGGTGGAGGGGTGATGTGGTTGATATGGGTGTGTGTGAGAGTAGGGGTGTGTGGTGTGATGTGGGTGTGACGGTGGTGTGTGTGAGGTGGAGGGGTGAAGGTGGTTGATATGGGTGTGTGTGAGAGTAGGGGTGTGTGGTGTGATGTGGGTGTGATGGTGGTGTGTGTGAGGTGGAGGTGTGAAGGTGGTTGATATGGGTGTGTATGAGAGGAGGGGGTGTGGTGTGATGTGGGTGTGACGGTGGTGTGTGTGAGGTGGAGGGGTGAAGGTGGTTGAAATGGGTGTGTGTGAGAGTAGGGGTGTGTGGTGTGATGTGGGTGTGACGGTGGTGTGTGTGAGGTGGAGGTGTGAAGGTGGTTGATATGGGTGTGTGTGAGAGGAGGGGTGTGTGGTGTGATGTGGGTGTGACGGTGGTGTGTGTGAGGTGGAGGGGTGAAGGTGGTTGATATGGGTGTGTATGAGAGTAGGGGTGTGTGGTGTGATGTGGGTGTGATGGTGGTGTGTGAGGTGGAGGGGTGATGTGGTTGATATGGGTGTGTATGAGAGGAGGGGTGTGTGGTGTGATGTGGGTGTGATGGTGGTGTGTGTGAGGTGGAGGGGTGAAGGTGGTTGATATGGGTGTGTGTGTGAGAGTAGGGGTGTGTGGTGTGATGTGGGTGTGACGGTGGTGTGTGTGAGGTGGAGGGGTGAAGGTGGTTGATATGGGTGTGTGTGAGAGTAGGGGTGTGTGGTGTGATGTGGGTGTGACGGTGGTGTGTGTGAGGTGGGAGGGGTGATGGTGGTTGATATGGGTGTGTGTGAGAGGAGGGGTGTGTGGTGTGATGTGGGTGTGGACGGTGGTGTGTGTGTGGTGGAGGTGTGAATGTGGTTGAAATGGGTGTGTGTGAGAGTAGGGGTGTGGTGTGTTGTGGGTGTGATGGTGTGTGTGAGGTGGAGGTGTGAAGGTGGTTGATATGGGTGTGTGTGAGAGGAGGGGTGTGTGGTGTGATGTGGGTGTGACGGTGGTGTGTGTGAGGTGGAGGGGTGAAGGTGGTTGATATGGGTGTGTGTGAGAGTAGGGGTGTGTGGTGTGATGTGGGTGTGACGGTGGTGTGTGTGAGGTGGAGGGGTGAAGGTGGTTGATATGTGTGTGTGTGAGAGTAGGGGTGTGTGGTGTGATGTGGGTGTGATGGTGGTGTGTATGAGGTGGAGGGGTGAAGGTGGTTGATATGGGTGTGTTCGAGAGGAGGGGTGTGTGGTGTGATGTGGGTGTGACGGTGGTGTGTGTGAGGTGGAGGGGTGAAGGTGGTTGAAATGGGTGTGTGTGAGAGTAGGGGTGTGTGGTGTGATGTCGGTGTGACGGTGGTGTGTGTGAGGTGGAGGTGTGAAGGTGGTTGATATGGGTGTGTGTGAGAGCAGGGGTGTGTGGTGTGATGTGGGTGTGACGGTGATGTGTGTGAGGTGGAGGGGTGATGTGGTTGAAATATGTGTGTGTGAGAGTAGGGGTGTGTGGTGTGATGTGGGTGTGACGTGGTGTGTGTGAGGTGGAGGGGTGAAGGTGGGTGAAATGTGTGTGTGTGAGAGTAGGGGTGTGAGGTGTGATGTGGGTGTGATGGTGGTGTGTGTGAGGTGGAGGGGTGAAGGTGGTTGATATGGGTGTGTGTGAGAGTAGGGGTGTGTGGTGTGATGTGGGTGTGACGGTGGTGTGTGTGAGGTGGAGGGGTGATGTGCTTGATATGGGTGTGTGTGAGAGTAGGGGTGTGTGGTGTGATGTGGGTGTGACGGTGGTGTGTGTGAGGTGGAGGGGTGATGTGGTTGATATGGGTGTGTGTGAGAGTAGCGGTGTGTGGTGTGATGTCGGTGTGAATGTGGTGTGTGTGATGTGGAATGGAAGGTGAAGGTGGTGAGTAGATACGTGACGGGAGAGGGGTGTGAGTAAGGTTTGTCTGAGGTGTAAGTGATGGTGGGTGTGTGTGAGGCAAAATATGGTGCACCTCATGACCAAGTATGGTTCCCCACAGACCGGGGAACACTTGGGAACACCAGGAAAGATCTGGGAACACCTGTAGGTTACACTTGCCCACTAGCCATTGTGACACAAACTGAAGAGGTGTGCTTGGAGAGCATGGGTCGGAGTACAGTTCCAGTCTCAGTGGATAATGCCAGGTCTTTTAAAAAAAAGATGACATTCTACTAGAATGTAATCTTTTTCAAATCTAATTTTGTAAATACTGTTTTCTTCTTCAGGACATGTAATTTCTTTTCAATTCTGGTTACCATTATTTACCATTATGATTGTTAACATGCTCATGACAAGAGCAACGTAGTAGCAGTAATAAAGCTAGGAGTAAATGAAGGGGGTATTAACATAAAATACATGATTACATTGATGTTTGTTTGTTGGTGTTTTACGTCCTCTCAACATGTTAGGTCATATCAGGACAGGTGGGGGGGGGGGGGGTTACATAGAAAGTTGCTGCATGAATTAGTGGTTATCTTAGAATAAAATTATAGCCAATATATGTTATTAAATAGTTACACATAAATTGTTGGGACATGCATTTAGGCTAGAATAAAACTTCTTTTTTTTAGTAGTTGCTGCATGAATTAGTGGTTATCTTAGAATAAAATTATAGCCAATATATGTTATTAAATAGTTACACATAAATTGTTGGGACATGCATTTAGGCTAGAATAAAACTTCTTTTTTTAAAGTTTTTGGATGGGACACCTCACGAGGATGTCATCAGACAGGCTACCAAAGCAGGTCCTCTATTCTGAAGATAAAACCAAAGCAGGTCCTCTATTCCGAAGATAAAAACAACTTTGCCCAGACCCGGGATCGAACCGGGGACCTTTAGATCTTCAGTCTAACGCTCTCCCAACTGAGCTATCGAGGCTAGTTGAATGTTTATGAGCGTAATTTCGATTTAACACTATACACCCTACCAGATGCCAACGTAAGTAGCCAATGGTACTTTGTAGTCGCTATATATATATGTGAATTGGGAAGGCCCGGTCACATACACGTGTCAACGCCCCCTCGCCGTTACGCCGCCGCTACGCCGCCGCTACGGTCACGTCCCCACGACGTCGAGCGCGCGAGGCTGTCGCTATGATCTCGTTCGACATATTAATTTCTTCTACGTTCCGACGACGGTGTACCGACGGTTTACCGACGGGTTTTTCGAAAGTCGCCTACGTCGGGCTCACGTTGGAAATTACGTCGTAGTGTGACTGCACCATAATAGTGGACGTAGTTGAACGTAGTGGAGGCTAACCTAGTTGAACGTAGTTGAGCATAGTTGAACGTAGTTGAACGTAGTTGAACATAGTTGAACGTGGTTGAGCGTAGTTGAACGTAGTTGAACGTAGTTGAACGTAGTTGAACGTAGTTGAACGTAGTTGAACATAGTTGAACATACAATCATCCATACTTCTCCGTGATGAGAATGTGATAAGAGCGTGTGTGGGCTGTGAGTTCCGATTTAAGCTTTGGACATGTTCAAAAGAGGTGGTAAGGCAAATGTAGCCTCTGTGATGATAATGTCATCTAGCCTATTCTAGTGTACTCTAGCATACTCTAGCATACTTCTGACTTTACTCTAGCATAATCTAGCATACTCTAGCGAAACCTAGCATACATGGACCGGCACAAAGCTTGGCCGTTCTGCCGTGGTCACATAGCCATTCGTGGACGAAGTTGAACGCAGTTGAACGTAGTGGAGGGTAATGTAGTTCAACGTACTTTAACGTAATTCAACGTAGTTCAATGTATTTGGACGTACGGGGATCCGTACCGTAATGAACCGGGATCCGTACCATAACGTATTTATCCATACCGTGACGTATTTATCCATACCGTAACGTATTTATCTGTACCGTAACGTATTTATCCGTACCATAACGTATTTATCCATACCGTAACGTATTTATCTGTACCGTAACGTATTTATCTGTACCGTAACGTATTTATCCGTACCATAACGTATTTATCCATACGGTAAAGTATTTATCTGTACCGTAACGTATGTATCCGTACCGTAACGTATTTATCCATACTATTAACGTAGATTAGCGTAGTGATAGCATGTTTCACGCACGTTAATCTATCCTATGTTCAACTACGTTCAACTACGTTCCCTAACGTGTATCTGACAAGAACACAACAACCCTGGTCAGGGGAAGAAGTGTGCCTGGGAGAAATCGAATGGGCAGATCTAGGAAAGAGAAATGAGGAGAGTTGAGTCAAAGGACCGTGCCTATCTGCCCTATGGTGACCATCCAGCGAGCCATAGACACGGACAGAGTAAGAGTAGAAAGTGAAAATGCCGGCGGGCACCCCCTCCTGGAACTCTTTTCAGACATATCAAGGAGGTGCCAGGCCGGCAGAGAGGTGATAGAGAGAGGTGTGGACGAAGTGCGGTCCAGACAGCAAGTGAATGCACACAGAGACACACACACAGAGAGGGATGTTAGGACCATCCCAAATATGAAGACTGCTTCCTAACAGGTCCGCCGCATAAACCTACACGGCTGTCCGTAATTATCAGTCGCCTCCTCCAGCCTTATATCAATGGACAAATGCGACTGATGCTTTTCTGTTCGCAGACACAGAGACACAACACAGAGACACACACACAGAGACACACACACACACAGACACACACACACACAGACACACACACAGACACACACAGATACACACACAGAGACACAACACAGAGACACACACACAGAGACACACACACAGAGACACACACACAGACACACACACACAGACACACACACAGAGACACACACACAGAGACACACACACAGACACACACACAGACACACACACAGACACAGAGACACACACACAGACACTGATACACACACAGAGAGACACACAGAGAGGGATGTTAGGACCATCCCAAATATGAAGACTGCTTCCTAACAGGTCCGCTGCATAAACCTACATGGCTGTCTGTAATTATCAGTCGCCTCCTCCAGCCTTATATCAATGGACAAATGCGACTGATGCTTTTCTATTCGCAGCACCTTTACGCATTACGCATTACGCACCGATCGCTACATGGAGCGATCGGGATAATGGATTTTATTTGCATTCGCATTCGCATTACGCATTACGCGTATATGGAATGTAGCTCATAGGTTTCAAGGCGTTTCGATTTTTTGTCGCATTCGCATTCGCATTCGCATTACGCATTACGCATATATGGAATGCAGCCTTAAGAGAGAGGAGGGGAAAGGGTCAGGGTGGGGTGGGAAAGGGGATAGGGATATTGTGGGCGTGGGATATATATGTGATGTATAACGCATTATACAAGTATAAATGCTAGGGCAACATATATACTTTGCTACTTCCTCCATCGACGCATTGGTGGTGTGCCCTTCCCCCAGCTGTCGGGGAGTTGTAATATATATATATATATATATATATACGGGTGGTCCCAATCGCGCCCACACACTGGGGGAATTTTCTATATGCTATATAAATACCACAACCACCTTCACACACATATATACACACCATAATACCATACACACCTCCATACACCGCACACATCTCCACACACACACCGTGCACACATATACATACGTATATGCACCATACATAACACAACAGCCTTCACACACATATATACACACCATAATACCACACACGCCTCCGTACACCACACACATCTCCACACACACACCATGCACACATATACATACGTATATGCACCATAAATACCACAACCACCTTCACACACATATATACGCACCATAATACCACACACACCTCCATACACCACACACATCTCCACACACACACCATGCACACATCTACATACATATATGCACCATACATAACACAACAGCCTTCACACACATATATACACACCATAATACCACACACGCCTCTATACACCACACACATCTCCACACACACACCGTGCACACATATACATACGTATATGCACCATACATAACACAACAGCCTTCACACACATATATACACACCATAATACCACACACGCCTCTATACACCACACACATCTCCACACACACACCATGCACACATATACATACATATATGCACCATACATAACACAACAGCCTTCACACACATATATACACACCATAATACCACACACGCCTCTGTACACCACACACATCTCCACACACACACCATGCACACATATACATACGTATATGCACCATAAATACCACAACCACCTTCACACACATATATACGCACCATAATACCACACACACCTCCATACACCACACACATCTCCACACACACACCATGCACACATCTACATACATATATGCACCATAATACCACATACGCCTCCATACACTACACACATCTCCACACACACAGCATGCACACATCTACATACATATATGCACCATAATACCACACACGCCTCTATACACCACACACATCTCCACACACACACCATGCACACATCTACATACATATATGCACCATACATAACACAACAGCCTTCACACACATATATACACACCATAATACCACATACGCCTCCATACACTACACACATCTCCACACACACCACACACACATCTACATACATATATGCACCATAAATACCACAAGCACCTTCACACACATATATACGCACCATAATACCACACACACCTCCATACACTACACACATCTCCACACACACCACACACACATCTACATACATATATGCACCATAATACCACACACACCTCCATACACCGCATGCATCTCCACACACACCTTTTTTCACATATATATGCTTCATGCACACCACACACCTCCATACACCACACACATCTCCACACACCCCTCGTGCACACATCTACACACATATATGCACCATAAATACCACAACCACCTCCACACACATATATGCACCATACCTACCACACCCCACACACACATATCCAAACACACCACGCACACCTCGGCCATGATGATGGCCATGATGACGGCCGTGATGACGGCCATGATGACGGCCATGATGACGGCCATGATGACGGCCATGTCGGCAATGATGGCGGTCATGGCGGTCATAATGTTGGGCATGATGGCGGTCATGATGTCGGTAATGGCGACCATGATATCGGTCATGATGTCGGCCATGATGTCGGCCATCATGGCGGCCATGATGTCGGCCATCTTGGCGGGCATGATGTCGGCCATCATGGCGGTCATCATGGCGGTCATGATGTCGGCCATCATGGCGGCCATGATGTCGGCCATCATGGCGGCCATCATGGCGGTCATCATGGCGGTCATGATGTCGGCCATCATGGCGGCCATGATGTCGGCCATCATGGCGGCCATGATGTCGGCCATCTTGGCAGGCATGATGGCGGTCATCATGGCGGCCATCATGACGGCCATGATGACGGTCATGCTGGCGCAGACTCGGGGCGGCGGGAGGTCGGGGCCCTGACACATAAAGCATGCAGGCATTGTCCACGGTCAGCTCTCCAAGCACACTGGTCTCCCAGGCGTGTCTAACCTGTTAACCAACCCGTGGCGGCCTCCTCAGCCGGGAGAGTGTACTCTAGCCTCGATTTGATGCCGGTCTACAGTGCGGGGGGTGGGAGGTTGGGAGGTTATGGTAAAGGCTAAACTGACTGACTGTCCCTAGCGTCTAACACTGCAGACTCCCCCCCCCCCCCCCACACACACCCTCCCACACACACACATCCAACGCATGCGCTTTCCCCCTCTTCTGCCTCCTCACCTCGTCCCCGTCTCCTCCCCTTATCTCCTCACCTCCCATTTCCCTACCCCCTCACTCCCCCCTCCCCTCATCCCCCTTTCCTCTATTCTGACTCCCCTTCCCCCTCCTTCCCCCACACTCGCCCCCACTCGCCTCCACTCGCCTCCACTCGCCTCCACTCCTCTGCACTCCCCTCCACTCCCTGTACTCTACGCATCTCCCCTTCCCCTTTCCATCCCCTTAAATTGCATCCACTCCTTCTCCTTCATCCATCTCCCCTTCCTTCTCCCCCTCTCTCCCCCCCCACCCCCCCCCCCCACACCCACTCCACATCCCCTCTCCTATTACGCTTCCACTTCCTCTCCCTCCTCTTCACCTGTCTTCCACCTCATCTGCCCTCATCCCCCCCCCCCGCCCCCCACATTCTCCTACCCACTCCCCTCCCTCTTTCTCCTCCATCCACCTCCCCCGTCCTCCTCCTCTCCCCCACCCACCTACCCCCTCCTACCCTCTTTGCCATTGCACCACCCCTTCCTCTCCCTCTTTTCCCCCTCCCATTCTTCTGGCCCTCATAGCTCCCCTTCCCGGTTCCCCTTCCGATTTCCTCCCTCTCCATCTCCCTCCCCTCCTTCTCCATCCATCTCCGTTTCCTCCTCCTGTCCCCCTTATTGCCCCCCCCCCTATACCCTCTCCGATTACACCTCCCACTCCTCTCCCTCCTTCTCCCCTTCCCTCCTCCTCCCCGTCCTTCTGCATCATCTCACCTTCCCCTTCCCTCTCCCCTCCCTCTCCCCTCCCTCTTCCCTCCCCGGCCCTCCCTCTCCCCTCCACCTAACTAGAGGGTAGAGGCTTTGTTAAGTGTTCCACTTCATATTTCACTCAGGTGGGGGTTGGCCGAATGACTTGAGCACCTCCTCCTCCATCCATCTCCCCTTCCTCATCCTCTCCTCCTTCCCCTCACCCCTCACCTCCTCACCTCCTTACCCCCCCTCCTATCTCCTCTCCCATTTCACCTCCCTTTCACCCCCCTTTAAAATATTCCGATATTCGCCATAGGGGGAATGCAAATGTTCTATTACTGATCGGTGTACGTGACCAGGCGAATGTATGTATCTGTATGGGTTGGTGGTGCCTGAGTGGGATGTAAATAGACATAGTGGTGCTGGTAGGTCTGAGTGTGACTGCACTCAGGGCCTACCCCCTCTGCTGGGATACTGCCAGGGGCCGTATTCATGATGCGGTGTTAGCGAGCCAAAACTGGTTTTGGCCGGGATTTCTGGGTTAGCGGCGAAAACTCAGTACGCAAGGAGTGCAAACACACTGAGTGTAAGCTAACACCGCATCGTGAATATGGGCCGGTGGTGATCAGTATCCCAGCAGTCTGGTTGTGGTGGCCATGGGGCCATACAACTTTGTGGTGGTGGGGGGCGGACCAATGGTAGCCATGAGGACCAGGAATCCTGGATCCCTATTGGTAGGGCCAAGAATGCTTGTTTCCCATTGGGGAAAAGGGGGTGCAGGTGATACTCTACAATGAACCCATGTAACCCACATGTAACCATATAAATAATAAACCAGAGGGCTTGACTCTCTCTTTTTCTTTACACTTTATGCTCTTCCTTTCTCTTTGTCTGTATTGATTTCACCATAGCCTGCCTACACAGTCACAGATTCGAGCCATGGACTTTACACCCCCATCCCTACCCTGCCCTCACACACCCTCCAGTGCCGGGTCAGCCATGGTGGGTGCTTGACAACTCACTGAGTGGAGGTGGGGGGTGGGGAGTGGGTGGTGGGTGGGGGTCAAAGGCTACCTTTTCTTTGTTTCACTTGTTAGTATAAATGATTTTATTTACCTATAAAAATAAGTCACACAGACTTTTCTTCTTCCATTGTCAAGCAAAGTTGATAGAATTTTTGTAATTGACAAGATATGAATGTAGGAGTTTTTCAACTCGCTGTGCACATGAACCTGGCTGACTGACCCATGATCCAAATAGGAGTAGTGAAAGAAAAGGGGAATTTTCTAGATTTTCTTTGTTTGATGTTGCTTTACATCCTAGCAACATCTAAGGTCGGGCAATTTTCTAGATGATCTTCTTTCCTTGAAGATAAGAAGCAAAGATGTAGAAAGCAAAATAGTGTTTGTATAGTCAACACAAAAATACGCATTAATATTTTGATATGCTTAGTTTATCACTTTTGGAGCAGCGCTGCCTGGTTAGTTCAGTGAGTACCCACTAACCGGAACTGGCGCCACCTGAGGGTCAGGCCCGCATTATAGGGGAGAAAAAGGAAATTAAATGCGACATCTATTGATGACTATTGATGACTATTGATGCATATTGATATCTGGAGAAACACAATTAAAGCTGCATAGTCCGATGGTTTTGAGGTTCTGTTATTTACTGATATACATATATATATATATATATATATATATGTGCTCTATAATCCATTATGGGAATATAAACAAGGACACTATCTATCGACAGTTCCCTATGTAATAGTATATTCACTGTATCCTATCTAACTGACCCTGTGGAGTATAGCATTGCCCACACTGCCGCCACCTGTGAGGGGCTCTAATTGTGCCGTCACATTACGACGTTTCTCGCCAATGTGCGTAAACGTGTGTCACTTTTTGGCGAAACGTCGGGAGACATCTGGAAGCATTACGTGCACGTTAGGCATGCATTGGTAATCGTTCGTTGCTGGACAGCGATGGTCGGTGATGCATGTCAGGGTATCAGTGAAGTTTTGTGTTTGCACAAAACTTTCGACGACCGCCAATGCGCGCCAACGCGTGGGTGCCAATATTAGGTCTATGTTAGGAGCACGTGGAGATCGCTGGAATAATGTTATGCGAACACTAGGCAGACAATGTGCATGTGTGAGGGTCGTTACCACACGTTGCGCCAAATGGTTGCTTTTTGTTGTTTTATGTCCTACCAACATCTAAGGTCATATAAGGACGGCGCACCAAACTTTTACCACAACGTCGGCCGCACGCTACCAATATGTTGCGCTGACACTGAAAAGTTTGATGTTTCTCGACGATTAAAAGTGATTTTGCAAGTTGGCGGCACGCCGGCGAGATACGTCGTAGTGTGGCAGGGATATAAGCACTGTATGCCAGCTGCGTCTGGCCGTTATCCCCTATAGACCCGTCGGGACGGTCAAATTTTAACCCGTATCCTGGCCCTCCCATTCTTCTGGCCCTCATAGCTCCCCTTCCCGCTTCCCCCTTCCCATTCCCTCCCTCTCCATCTCCCTCCCCTCTTTCTCCATCCATCTCCGTTTCCTCCTCCTATCCCCCTTATTCCCCCCCCCCCTCTCCGAGTACACCTCCAACTCTTCTCCCTCCTCCTCCCCTGGTATAGGTATAGGAATAGGTAAATAAAATCATTTTTACTAACAAGCAAAACAAAGAAAAGTTAGACTTTGACCTCCACACCCTCCACCCCCCACCATCACTCAGTGAATTGTCAAGGACCCATCATGGCTGACCCGGCACTTGAGGGTGTGGGGATGGGGGGGGGTTGGAGGGGAGGCAAAGTGGGAGAGGAGATAGGAGAGGGGTAAGGGGGTGAAGAGGTGAGGGGTAAGGGGAAGGAGGAGAGGATGAGGAAGGGGAGATGGATGGAGAAGGAGGTGCTCAACGCAAACCCCCATCAGGCTGATCATTATAATCTACCTTAATTTAGTTTGAAGAAACTTTGATTTAAATGTCTAAATTTGGAGACTTTTGAAGTGTAGACGTGCAAGATTAATTTTGGCATGCTTGTCAAAACTCTGACTCCATAGGCTACAACGGTAACAGCTTCTATTATAATATTGACTTAGTATGTCCTAGGAACACATGCTTAACAAGGGAACTAGTATCTAAGTTGGACATGTAGGTTCAAATCTAGATCCCTGTAACTGTTTTGCCTTTGACAAATGTATGCTTTTATCGGACTATGCAACTTAAAAAGAAACCGCACAAATAAACCTGAAAAAGTGCTAAATTAAATATGATATCCAATAATGAATATTATCACTAGTAATGCTGTTCATTATACTTATGAATACTGGTTATTTCTACTTATGCCTACTGGTTATTTAGCGAACTAAGCAATGTGCATGTGCTTGAAATCTATGATGTAAACAACGGCAACGGCAGCGGCAGCAGTAACCAACAGAACAGCCACAGCAACCAACAACAACAGCAACATCAACCGAAACCAACAGATCCGCAACCACAACCACAACCAACATCTACACCAACACCAACACCAGCACCAACAACCAACACCAACACCAGCACCAACAACCAACACAAACAAACAACAACCAACAGCAACCAACAGCAACACCGACAGCCGCCGACAGCCGCCGACAGCCGCCGACAGCCGCCGACAGCCGCCGACAGCCGCCGACAGCCGCCGACAGCCGCCGACAGCCGCCGACAGCCGCCGACAGCCGCCGACAGCCGCCGACAGCCGCCGACAGCCGCCGACAGCCGCCGACAGCCGCCGACAGCCGCCGACAGCCGCCGACAGCCGCCGACAGCCGCCGACAGCCGCCGACAGCCGCGACAGCCGCCGACAGCCGCCGACAGCCGCCGACAGCCGCCGACAGCCGCCGACAGCCGCCGACAGCCGCCGACAGCCGCCGACAGCCGCCGACAGCCGCCGACAGCCGCCGACAGCCGCCGACAGCCGCCGACAGCCGCCGACAGCCGCCGACAGCCGCCGACAGCCGCCGACAGCCGCCGACAGCCGCCGACAGCCGCCGACAGCCGCCGACAGCCGCCGACAGCCGCCGACAGCCGCCGACAGCCGCCGACAGCCGCCGACAGCCGCCGACAGCCGCCGACAGCCGCCGACAGCCGCCGACAGCCGCCGACAGCCGCCGACAGCCGCCGACAGCCGCCGACAGCCGCCGACAGCAACAAGAACACTACTCAACATGTCTATAAAGTATTATGGTGTGATACCATTAGTAGTAATAGACTGCACTGACCTTTTTTCTTTTTAACAGAAATAAAAAGGTACGTGAACCACCGGCGGGACTCGAACCCGCAATCCCCGGCTGTCTCGTATAGGTCGCTGAGCATTGCGTCCTACCGGCATAGGAGGCCGATGCCTTATCCATTGGGCCACGGTGGCTCAATGCTGTGTGCACGTGACCGGCTGCACAGAAGGCTGAGGACCAGAGCTGTATGATGCAATGCGCCAAACTTGTCGGTAGAGGCTTTATCAAGTGTTCCACTTCGTATTTCACACAGCAGGTGGTTGACCGAATGAGCTGAGCACCTATTTCCCTAGATAAAGGATTCACCCTGTACTCGCAGTACACGGGTGAATACCAGGCCTATATAAAAGCTGTTGAAAAGCGAGTAAATGAAATGCGAGGCTAATTTCACAATCTAAGGAGCAACAATTATTCTTTTTATATGTCTTCATATTTCCCCGCTACCTATGAGTTAAAAATTATAATCAAACATATATTTTAATAGAATTTAACGGTGAAATCGATGGCGTTCTATGGCCGCCATCTTGTCTTTTTGCATTCTCTCCCATTTCACCAACTCTGTGCCAATATATGTAGTCATTTGATCTTGGAACCACAGTTTCTAGTTCCTGTTTCATACTAAAGCTATTTTCGCCCATATTTACACTACGTTGTCATTCACCCGTGTAAAACAAGTACCGGGTGAATCTTTTATCTACCATTTCCCATGTGGCAGGTTGTCAAAATGTGTCACTACTTTGCTTAGCCAGGTATCCGGAATTACTCGGGTTGGGCAGAGACTAATGGAATGAGGAATTGTCTCTGATTTAATTTTACCCTGCTTAGCCAATGAATCCCTAATACATTAAATAAAAACACCCCAAAAAACCAACAAAAAAAACCTCCAGATGACGGACAGACCTGTATAACACTTTTTTAAATCAACGCACACCCCGCGGTACTAACGCCCACCAGATCACAGCAAGATGGCATGTCGATTACTTGTTAGTGTATCGTGTGACCTAGTTCTGGCTGTGCTATTTAGCACAACTTTAAATTGATCATGCACTTTCTTCGTCATCAAAATCAGGGTCAGCAAAGTATTTTATATCCACATAATAAATTATATAGTATATATATATAATTTATCCACATAAATTATATAGTATATATATATATATATATATATATATATAGATATATATATAATTTATCCACATAATTTATTATCTTGATATAAATAATGGCAGCCCTTTAAATGTTTCTCTCTAACCACCTTAACTTCCATGTTATTCACTGCGGAGCGGGCATTCTCTCCACCCCCACCTCCTATACTTGTGAGCCAACTGTCACTCTGCTCACTTTCAAAACTCATTTGTGAACGAACTATTTGCTCATTTGCGAACGAACTATTTATGTACTATATCATTTATTATGTGAATATAAATAACGGTAGCCCCTTAAATGTTTCTCTCTAACCACTGTAAATTCCATGTTATTCACTGCGGAGCAGGCATTCTCTCCTACCCCGCCTCCAATACCCGTGAGCCAACTGTCACTCTGCTCATTCTATGCAGTAATCAATGCTTAATAACTGTAGGTTATATATGTAAAATCAAATATAGGTAAGTATTTTGGTTTCGAAAAAGTTATTGCTTTTATCGGACTATGTAGCTTTAAGTTTCTAGATCAAATTAATAATCCAATACCATCACATTGTTAACTGTTTTCTGAGCTAAAAAACACACTTGGCGGTGTGGTGTTTATTTTTAATATTAATAATATTGATAATAGTTTGTTTGTTGGGATGGTACTTACTAGCACCATCTAAGGTCTTATCAGGACCGACATCGACTTGTTACAGTGCGTACTCATGTCGACTTTATAGTGCTGCCACACAGGGAGTCCAGGCCTTCGTCACCATAACCCGATATCCTACTCAGTCATATTATCCTAATTCTGAGCTAAATAGTCCTTGTCCTATCCTAATAATCTCGAGTGCCAGGTCAGATAACGACAAGTATGACTATTGCTTTGACTCGGTCGGGATTCGAACTGCCGACCTTCCGCACGGTAAACCTGCACTCTTATATTGATGATAACAGTAATGATATTTACGCTAATTATAAAATTAATAATAATAATAAATCGGATTATGTATTACATATTCAGGTTCTGGAGTGGCCTGGTCAGTTGCTGCGGTTTGTAGATAAACTGGCAGTAATAGGATAGGGCAAGGACTGGTTGGGTCAGTGTCAGGATAATGTCACTGAGTGGAATATCGGGTCATGGTTCCAGCGGCCTCATTTCCCAGTGGGGCAGCACTATAAAGTTGCTATGAGTGTGCACTGTCACAAGTCGATACCCATCCTGATATGACCTTAGCTGTTGCCAGGACGTCAAACTCCCACAAACAAACAAAAAACAAAGATAAACTGGGACATACTGAAAATAGATCACTATACATGTAGTCAGCTGCACGCGATAACCACATGTGTGTATAGCTGGCTGCTTGATAGATTCCGTTTGCGATCGGATTGCTTTGGTATTGTGTATGCATACAGTTTTTGTTTGTTTGTTGTTGTTTTACATCATAGCAACATATCAGGATGGGTACCGACTTGTGACAGTGTGCAATTATGGTGACTTTATAGTGCTGCCCCACTGGAAGATCAGGCTGCCAGAACCATGACCTGATATCCCACCAGGTCACATTATCCTGACACTGAGCCGACCAGTCCTTGTCCTATCCTATTAATGCTGAGCACCAGGCTAGGAAGCGACAAGTATCAATTTTTAAGGCATTGGTTTGACTTGACCAGGCTTCGAACCGATGACCCCACAATTTACCAACATGGGAGACAGGCGCTCTAACTCATTCGGCCACCCCGTCTGGTCCTGTATGCATACATGTCTACAAAGCAGTGCAAGCGTATATTAAAGTTGCATATTATAAATTTTCGAGGCCAAGAAATTTAACGAGGTTTGATTACACATATTTAACTTATATACAGGTGACCTTATTAAGCATGTGTTGCTTCATAGAAGGGGAAAAAACTGTTGATTAATATTAATAGAACCTGTTACTGCTGAAGCATATGGTATCAGAGTTTTTACTAGCTTTCCAAAATTAAAGTATCTTTGCACTTCAAATAATTCAAAAGTTGGCCATTGAAAATAAAAATTACTTCAGATTAAAGTAATGTAGATTATAACGACCACCCCAATATGTTTATCTAAAAAAAAGACAACAACTCAAAATCATCAGACGCTACAACCTTTTGTGACCAAATGGGAATTTGTTTGGGGGTCAACAATTTGATTTTGATTTCTTTTTCTTTTATTCTATTCTCGTAAAGTAGTATGTTGGGGGTCACGTCCTCCCCCTCAGCCCCCCCCCCCCACCACCCACCCACACACACACAATTCTGCTCAATAATGCCGAGTGCCAAGCTAGGTCGTGACAAGTATCACTTTCAAGTATCATATCATTGGTTTTACACGACCAGGATTCGAACCCACGACCTGCCATACAGGAAGTGAGCAGACAAACCCTGTCCTACCATACCACGCCACACCACACTCACCACCCCACAAACCCATCCTCCTCACCCACTCACGCACCCACCCACCCACCATATGCGGTGACCGAATCAGTAGACCACAGGCTTCCCATTGTGAATGTCGGGAGTTCGATTCCCAGTCGAGTCAAACCAATGACTTACAAAGTTGACACTTGTTAGTTCCAAGCCTAGCGTTCGGCATTAATAGTATCGGGCAATGACTGGTTAGCTCAGTATCAGGATAATGTGACTGTGTGGGATATCAGGTCATGGTGCTGGCGGCCTAGTTTCCCAGTGGGGCAGCACTATAAAGTCACCATGAGTGCAACACTGTCACAAGTCAGTACCCATCCTGATATGACCTTTGTTTTTTCCAGGACATACAAAAACTCCAACAACCAACCAACCACCCACCTCACCTCTTTTGCCCATTCTCCGCCAGTTCTAATCTAGAGCTGAGCTAGCGAACAACTGATAGCGCCTCGTGCCGTTAGATAACAGTAGATAACAATAGACAACAATAGCTCACAATGCGCACCATAATGGCGGGTCCTGATCCGGCTGCCTGCCTCTGGTTGCCGGCTCAAGATGGCGAGCTGACGGCCGTTTTGTCTCCGGCCGACCAGTCCCTTTGTAAAGCATTACCTCCGCCATTGAAGACAGCAATTAAGTTGAGAAGAGGCAGAAAAGGCTGATGCGCCGGTCCATTGTGCTCGGGACGCCGCAGTGTCCCGCCCATTGTGTCTGGGACGCTGCATGGACGCTGCTGAAACGCCAGTCGCTGCGGTATTAATGCAGCGTTCTCTCTGAGCGATTGGAATTAATGAATATCAGTCAGGTTATAGTGTGACCTTAATAGTTGGACAAGTCCATAAATGCATACATAACAATGCTATTTTACTATACTGCCAATTCAATATGTGTTCTTAGCCCCACCTGTGTCCATTTTATATGACTATTGTCTCTTGGAAGGTGTTGCAAACAAAGAGAACAATCCTGCCTAGAGCGGGACTCGAACCCACGCTTATGCCATTCCGCGGCGAGCGTCCTAATCTTAACCATGAGATAAATAACTTACAGGTTAACCTGCATATCCTCTTCTGATTGATTTAGGCCCTATTGCGTCTTTAAAGCCAACTTGTGATTGCAAAAAGTACTAGCTAGGTTCCATGATGCAATTACCCTATCCGTGCGTATCGGTGCATATGTGGCATTTCACCTTGTGAGGTTGGAGGTCAAGTTACATTCGGTTATCCCTCTTCTGTTACACCGGTCAATCGCCTTCAGTGAATTCAGAACAGTGCTTGCTGCTTGCATCGGAACAAATACCAGAAAATATGATCACGTCACACCAATTCTTCACTGGCATTGACAGCCAGTAAAACAGCGCACTGAGTTTGTGATTTTACTAACCGCCTATGAAGCTGTCAATGGTAAAGCACCAGAATATTCTTGCAATTTTCTGTCCCACAAACAGTCATCACAAACTGGCACATAATCCAGTCATATATCATTGGATTATACAGTACAACCCCGTTAAACCAAGCTCGGTTAAACCAAACGATCGATTAATCCAAACTTTTTTCGGCGGCCCGGCAAAATACTACCATTTATCATATAAAAAAGTTGGTTAAACCAAAGTCGGTTAATCCAAAGTATCGGTTAATCCAAACAAAAGTGTCGGCCCAGGCCACTTCTGGTATGGTTAAACCAAACTTTCATGTGGTTTTAAGGTCATCTGAAACTTTTATTATATGATAAATGGTAGTATTTTGCCAGGTCGCCGAAAAAAGTTTGGATTAACCGATCGTTTGATTTAACCAAAGTTGGTTTAATGGGGTTAAACTGTATATGCATAAAAAAACAATAATCATAGTGTCCACATACATTGTACATTCATAATGCACCCCCGTTTTTGCCAAAGCCAAGTCAAAGTCAAAGCCAAGTCAAAGTCAAAGCTCGGTTAAACCAATGGTCGGTTAATCCAAACAAATTGCTAGGGTCCCTTCAAGTTTGGTTTAACGGGATTATACTGTATCTGTATTTAGACTCAATCATAAGGTGATTGCTCCTTCGGTGTAGCAGGTCCCACTTTATGGATTAGGTTACCTGAGGAGGTAAGAAAAATAGCATCTCTTCAAAAGTGTTAAACTATCCTCAAGAACCATCTCTTTATACTAATTATCAGATTATAGTAGCTGCTTACTGTAAATGACATTTCTCTGTCCTTCAACTAAGTCAACAAATTGTTTTTGCTTTTAACCTAATTATATTTCATCGGACCATTCAATTTTAGTCAACTAATATACACACAAAACAGACAAAAAGGAGTGGTTGTGGTGTATCTAGTTGGGACCAAGCATTTAATGTTGTGGTTGAGGAGGTGTGTGTGTATGTGCGTGTGCTTGTGCTTGTGCTTAAATGGTGGGGTGGGCTGCTGTAATCCCGGTGTTGTGTGGGAAGGGGGACGTATAGGATAGTTTAACACTTTTGAAGAGATGCTATTTTTCTTACCTCCTCAGGTAACCTAATTCATAAAGTGGGACCTACCACACTGAAGGCGCAATCACTGTATGATTGAGTCTAGATACAGATATAATGCAATGATATGTGCCTGGATTATGTACGCGTTTGGGATGACTGTTTGTGGGACAAACCATTGCACGGATATTCTGGTGCTTTACCATTGACAGCTTCATAGGCAGTTAGTAAAATCACAAACTCATCTAATTAGAATGAAAGGGCTGTTTTGGGTTTGTTTTTGTTGTTTTATCTCCAGCAACATATATGGCATTATCAGTATGGATACCGACTTGTGCCAATGCAACTTTATAGTATTGCCCCATCGGGAGACCAGGGCCCATATGTATGAGCCAATTTTTAACCGGACCTGGGTTAAAGGAGGGTGCCGGGTTAGCTAACCGCAGAGTTCCAAATGTGTCACGGGGGATGTATGTGACCAAAGCGCGCACGGGTTAGCTAACGTTTCAGTTATTTATAGATATTGGGGAACCCTTGTGTGCTTGTTTACATTCGTCGATTGGACAATATGAATAACGCTGCCCATATAGCTGCTACGTTAATAATGCTTCGATTTTAGGGTTAATTTGCTGAAATTTCACTTATTGCGTATGTAATTCTGTTAAATATGACAGCATTGAATAGATTTGGGCGTAATATATTGCCGTCGATTCGGCGGCGATGGCGGCAGCCATTTTTATTTTACGTTAGACAGTATGGATATCGACGACGCTGTGGAGGCGGCGATTTGTTTACTTTACATTCGTCGATTCGACACTATTAATATCGCCGCCAATGCGGCGGTAGCCTTAATAACGCTTCGAATTTAGGGTTAAAATGATAAAATTTCACTTATTCCATATCTAATTCAGTTAAATATGGTCGCATTGAATAGATTTGGCCCGAGTCGGTCCCTAACCCCACCTTTAACCCTCCTTTCGCATGGGGTTAGTGCAGACGACTTTACGCTCCTCGAGTTAGTTTAACCCCGACACATACATACACAGTTTTTGCCGCTAACCCTGGAAATCCGCACGATGCAGGGTTACGACCGCTAACCCGGACACATACATATAGGCCCAGACCCGATATCCCACACACTCACGTTATCGTGATACTGTGCTCACCAGTCCTTGTCCTGTCCTATTAATGCCAAGCGCCAGGTTAGGTAGCGACAAATACCAATTTAAGAAGCCATTGCTTTACTCGGGGGGGATTCGAACCCCCGACCTTCCATACAGGAAGCCTGCGCTCTGCCGATCCGGCCACCACGCCCAGGGGTGTTTTGGGTGGTTTCTATCAAGGGTTCTGCAGGTATTATTATTATTGTTATTATTATTATTATTATTATTATTATCCCTGGATCCCCTGTGCCTGGTCCCCCCCCCCCCCCCCCCCCCCTTCCCCACACAACACCGTGGTTACATCAGTCCACCACACCCCCACCACCACACCCTTTAAGCACACACACACAAACACACACACACACCTCCTCAACCACAGCAGCCGACCACATTCTCACCGCCGCCTCCTGTGTCTTACAGGCTTTTGTCACACGGAAAACGAGTTAGCGATCAATTCGCGCGCCCACACGCCACGTTCGGGTGTTGTACGAGTGCTGATGCAGTGTGTGTACACACTGTCCGCCGCTCGGACAACTCGGCATTGTGTAGCGACATGTATGAACACCCACAGTCCACAACAGCTCGTCGCCACCTGCGGGGTACCAGGCACCCTCACCCCCCCCTGTCCGCCGATCACCAGGATGCGGGATGCGGGGATGTGGTGGTGGATGCGAAAGGTGGTGGATGCGGGGATGTGGTTGCGGATGCGGGGAGGTGGTGGTGGATGCGGGATACGGTGATGTTGTGGTGGATGCGGGATACGGGGAGCTTGTGGATGCGGGGGACATGGTGGTGAATGGGGATGCGGGAGGTGGTGGTAGATGCGGGATACGGGCGGTGGTGGATGCGGTGGTGGATGCGGGATACGGTAGTGTTGTGGTGGATGCGGGATACGGGGAGCTTGTGGATGCGGGGGACATGGTGGTGAATAGGGATGCGGTGGTGTTGTGGTGGATGCGGGAGGTGGTGGTGGATGCGAGATGCGGGGAGGTGGTGGATGCGGGGAGGTGGTGGTGGATGCGGGAGGCGGGAGATGGTGGTGAATACGGGAAGGGGGAGGTTGTGATGGATGTGGGAGGTGGTGGTGGATGGGGGATGCGGGTAGGTGGGTGTGAACGTTGGGAGGTGCTAGTGAATGTGGAGAGGGTGGTGAATGTTGGGAGGTGCCAGTGGATGCGGGGAGGTGGTAGTGTATGTTGGGAGGTGCCAGTGGATGCGGGGAGGTGGTAGTGTATGTTGGGAGGTGCCAGTGGATGCGGGGAGGTGGTAGTGTAGGTTGGGAAGTGCCAGTGGATGCGGGGAGGTGGTAGTGTATGTTGGGAGGTGCCAGTGGATGCGGGGAGGTGGTAGTGTATGTTGGGAGGTGCCAGTGGATGCGGGGAGGTGGTGGTGTATGTTGGGAGGTGCCAGTGGATGCGGGGAGGTGGTAGTCTATGTTGGGAGGTGCCAGTGGATGCGGGGAGGTGGTAGTGTATGTTGGGAGGTGCCAGTGGATGCGGGGAGGTGGTAGTGTATGTTGGGAGGTGCCAGTGGATGCGGGGAGGTGCTAGTGGATGCGGAGAGGTGCATGTATGTATGGCGAGTTGTAGGTGGATGCGGATAGCTGCCTGTAAATGCAATGAGATATATATGGATGTGGGGTGCAGTGGAGTATAGGTGAATGCGGGTAACTGCTGGTAGATGCAAAGAGTTGCGGACATCTGAAAGGAATCTTCAGTAGATGTAGTGAGCTCGTGATGGATGCAGAGGAGATGTATAGAGTGAGTTGTTAATGGATACATAATGAAGGTCGCTACAACGCCTGGTGCTTGGCACTACTTGGATAGGACAATGCCTCGGTGGCTCATTATCAGGATAATGTGACTGAGTGGGGCTGGTATTGATATTGCTACAGTTACATCTACCCCTTGTGCCTAATACCCTTATGGTGCAATAAACTTCAAAATAGCTCCGAGTGCTGGTCACTCGAACTCTGAGAAAATCTATGAAACTCTGAGCACTTCTATGCAGCTAGGACTAACTCTGAACAATCTCTAGGCAGTTCTAATATAATAAGCTCTGAGTGGGTCTGAAAAACTTTGACCAGCTCTGAACATCTTTGAGCATCTTTGAGCATCTTTGAGCATCTTTGAGCATCTTTGAGCATCTTTGAGCATCTTTGAGCATCTCAGAGCATCTCTATAATATGTGTGCAGGTCTAAAAAAGCTCTGTTTAGTTCCTACACAGCTCTGAACAGCTTTGCGCAGCTAGCTCTGAGCAGCTCTCACCAACGTTGAGCAACTATTATCAGCCCTGAGAAACTCTGAACAGTCAGTCCCATTCAACTCTGGAAAGTGCCACGGAGCTCAAGACAGCACCGTTCAGCTTTCCCCAATTCTACTTAGCTCTGAGGTGTTCCATACACCTCTCAGCGTTTCCGTGCAATGCTGAGCTGTATCATTCAGATCAGAGTAGCGCCATTCAGCTCAGAGCAGTTCCCTTCAGCTATTGGCAGTACCATTCAGCTCAGAGCAGTTCCATTCAGCCATTGGCAGTGTCATTCAGCTCAGAGCAGTTCCATTCAGTTATTGGCAGCGCTATTCAGCTCAGAGCAGTTCCCTTCAGCTATTGGCAGTGCCATTCAGCTCAGAGCAGTTCCCCTCAGCTATTGGCAGTACCATTCAGCTCAGAGAAGTGCCATTCAGCTATTGGTAGTGCCATTTAGCTCAGAGCAGTTCGATTCAGCTATTGGCAGTGCCATTCAGCTTAGAGCAGTGTCATTCAGCTATTGGCAGTGCCATTCTGCTCAGAGTAGTTCTCCTCGGGTATTGGCAGTGTCATTCAGCTCAGAGTAGCGCATTCAGCTCAGAGCAGTGCCATTCAGCTATTGGCATTACCATTCAGCTCAGAGCAGTTCCATTCAGCTAGTAGCAGTGGCATTGAGCTCACAGCAGTTCCCTTCAGCTATTGGCAGAGCAATTGAGCTCACAGCAGTTCCCTTCAGCTATTGGCAGTGCCATTCAGCTCAGAGCAGTTCCCTTCAGCTATTGACAGTGCCATTCAGCTCAGAGCAGTTCCATTCAGCTATTGGCAGCGCCATTAAGCTCAGAACAGTTCCCTTCAGCTATTGGCAGTGCCATTCAGCTCAGAGCAGTTCGCTTCAGCTATTGACAGTGCCATTCAGCTCAGAGCAGTTCAATTCAGCTATTGGCAGTGTCATTCAGCTCAGAGTAGGTCCATTCAGCTATTGGCAGTGCCATTGAGCTCAGAGCAGTTCCCGTCAGCTATTGGAGGTGGCATTCAGCTCAGAGCAGTTCCCTTCAGCTATTGACAGAGCCATTCAGCTCAGAGCAGTTCAATTCAGTTATTGGCAGTGTCATTCAGCTCAGAATAGTTCCATTCACCTATTGCCAATGTCATTCAGCTCAGAGTAGTTCCATTCACCTATTGGCAGTGTCATTCAGCTCAGAGTAGTTCCATTCAGCTATTGGCAGTGCCATTGAGCTCAGTGCAGTTCCATTCAGCTATTGGCTGCGCCATTAGGCTCAGAGCAGTTCCCTTCAGCTATTGGCAGTGCCATTGAGCTCAGAGCAGTTCCCTTCAGCTATTGACAGTGCCATTGAGCTCAGAGCAGTTCAATTCAGCTATTGGCAGTGTCATTGAGCTCAGAGTAGTTCCATTCAGCGATTGGCAGTGTCATTGAGCTCAGAGCAGTTCCCTTCAGCTATTGGCAGTGCCATTGAGCTCAGAGCAGTTCCCATCAGCTATTGGCAGTGCCATTCAGCTCAGAGAAGTGCCATTCAGCTTTTGGTCGCGCCATTCAGCTTTGACCAGCTCTATAGAACTATGAGCAGCTCACAGCAGTTCTACCCAGCCCCCTCCTCCCCGCGCTGCTCGCGGCGGCCACGGGAGGCTTCTCATTTCTGTTCCCGTCGTGAATTAGACTCCGCAACTCAAAAGAGGCACCGTCACACCCACACAAAGGCGCGCCTTTATGACGCTCTTAACATTTCCGCGCTGCCCCCTCCACCTCCTCCCCACCTCCACCTCTACTTCCTCCCCACCTCCACACCCACCTCCTCCCACCTCCACCTCCTGCCGACCACTTCGACCTTCTCTCCACTGCTACTTCGTCTCCACCTCCACCTTCACCCCACCCCACCTCCACCCCCACCCATCCCCACATCCACCCCTCCCCACCCCTCCCCACCTCCACCTCCTGCTGACCACGTTCACCGTCTCTCCACTTCTTTTTCCTTCCCAACTCCATCCCCACCTCCACCCCACATCCACAACCACCCCACCCCTCCCCATCTCCACCTCCACCCCACCCATCCCCACCTCCACCTCCACCTCTACCTCCACCTCCACCTCCACCTTCACCCCCACCCCCACCTCCACCCCCACCTCCTCCCCATCCCACATTCACCCCGACCCCTCCCCATCTCCACTTCTTCCCCCAACCCGCCACACTTCCTTCCCTCTCCACCTCCTGCCGACCACGTTCACGTTCTCTCCGCTTCTTTTCCCTTCCCACCTCCATCCCCACCTCTACCCCCACCCCCACCTCCACCCCACCCCTCCCCATCTCCACCTCCACCCCACCCATCCCCAAATCCACCTCCACCTCCACCTCCACCTTCACCCCACCCCAACCTCCACCCCACCC
This sequence comes from Branchipolynoe longqiensis, assembly GCA_030323885.1. Classification (NCBI taxonomy): domain Eukaryota; kingdom Metazoa; phylum Annelida; class Polychaeta; order Phyllodocida; family Polynoidae; genus Branchipolynoe; species Branchipolynoe longqiensis. The sequence continues at coordinate 40,409,443 of CM059197.1, forward strand.
GTCCCCTTCTCCACCTCCACCTCCCACCTCCACCTTCACCCAACCCCCACATCAACAGCGCCCTCCCCACATCCACCCCACCGTCCCCACATCCACCACACCCCTCCTCATCTCCACCTCCACCTCCAACCCAGCTCCATCTCCTCTCAACTTTCACCTCCACCTCCTTCCGACCCCTCCTTACCTCCACTTCCTCACCTTATCCACCTCCTCTCCTGCGCTCTCCTCGCCCCATCTCCCCTCTTCCCCTCTTCCCCTCTTCCGCTCTTCCCATCTTCTCATCTTCCGCTCTTCTCCTCTCATACTCTTCTCCCCTCTCCCCGTCCTCCTCTTACCCTCTTCCCTCTTTCTTCTTCTCCCCCTCTCCCTACCACCTCTCTCCAATCCTCTCCTATCTCCTCCACTTCCCCTCCTCTCACTGCTCACACGCTCGGTAAAGTATACAGCCACCCTCACACACTTCCTCCCCACCTCCTCCTCCCTTTTCTCTTCCTCCTCCATCCCTCCTCCTGCCCTCCCAGCGCGTCCACACTTTCACCCCCCCCCCCCCACGCCCCTGCGCCTCGCCTCACCCGCCTTTTGTGTTTCTCTCGGACCCCGTGCGACACAATCTCATATGTCACGGCGGGGGCCCGGGCGCACAGTCTAGCGGGGAGGGGGGGGGGGGGGAGGGCAGGGCGGGGCGGGGCGGGGCGGGGCGGGGCGGGGCGTGGGGATCATCCTGGGGAGGGGTGGGACGTTGAGGGCGGGTGTGGGTTGCGGGGCGGGGGGCATTCAGCGGCGTGGCCTGGAGCCACCGCGGGCACACTGATTACATTCACGCTATTGAGCCACCATTGTGCCGGCCGCTCACGCTCATTTTACCCGCAATGTCAGCGGCTCAATGCGCCCGTTCATATGTCGGCCCGCCGCCCGCCGCCCACCGCCCGTCGCCCGCCGAAAGCCCCCCCCCCCCCTCCCATGCCGCTCCTGCCACCCACCGTCCACCGCCCGACCGCCCGCCGCTCGCAGCCACAATCCGCCTTTGGTTCTCGCCGACGTCCTGTGCATTGCGCGAATGCCCGAGAGCTGACGTCGTCCGGGGCGGCGACGCATGCGCCGTGGTTACTTAATCATTTCCATTCGGTATTTACTCCCGCATTGGTACCTGCAGTTGCCACCAGGGAGGTAGGGTGGGGATTGGGGGTGGGGTGGGGAGTGGAGGGGAAAGAAAGAGGGGAACAAGGGGGTGGAAGAGGTTTGAGAGAAGGTTGTATCGAGGGACGGGGCCGGTGGGGGGGGGGGGGGGGTGAGGGGATGGGAGGAAGGGGAAGCAGGGAGGTAGAGCAGGAGGCGGAGAGTGGAAGTGTGTAGCAGACTAACTGGGGCGGGGGGGGGGGGTAGAGGAAGCAGTGAGGATGATATGGAAGGTGACATGAAGATGGAATGATATGAAATATAGAAAATATATAAAAATATAGCAAATATAGCAAATATAGCAAATATAGCAAGTATAGCAAAAATAGCAAAAATAGCAAAAATAGCAAATATAGCAAATATAGCAAATATAGCAAATATAGCAAATATATCTAATATAGCAAATAGATCAAATAGATAAAATATATATGATTTGTATAATATATATATACTATGTAATATATAATATAATATATAACAATTTAAATATAAACTATTATATACAATATATAATATAATATACAATATATTATATAATATAATATGTAATATAATATTAATATATAATATATAGCATAATATATAATATATAATATGATATATAGTATAATATATATATATAATATATATATATAATATATATAATATATATTATATATAATCTATATAAAATATGTTATTTATTGCATATTATATATGATATATTATATATTATATGTAATATATAATATATGTGATAGATAATACACATAGTATATATTATATATGTATGCATAAGATCAAAGAGAGCAGGCAGTGAGTTTAGCACGAATATAATCCTGGGCAATGGGTTATCTGCCAAAAAGAAATCTGCTCTCCATAACGTGTTTTTTTTGTTTTGTTTTGTTTTTTATATTGAGGATCTAGTTATACTGTCCATAGCATATAAGCCCGGGTACCCAGGCTTGTTTTCAATTCTGGCCAGTTATAGTGTTGGTGTTATCTTACCACACAGTAGCTGCTGATAAGGTATTTGATTGCCTGAATTTCAGGAGCAGACAGATAATTGGTTGGTATGGTTAGTAGCCTATGTTATTTTTTTTTGATTTTCTTGGCATATAAGTATTTTATTTTTTCTACTCTTATTACTGGACTAGCCTAGTCCTATTTACATATCATAGGCTTGTACGTAGCTGTGTGGTGTGTTATCTGGCTACTTTTGGCATGGTTACCTTCCATTGGGTGTCCTGCTGGTGGGCCATGACATATCACATTCTCCTTTGCAGTGCAGCTTAGTGGGGGTTTCTTAGCCTTAATTTGCACAAATTTTGTGTAAGTTTTTAGGTCAGGAATTTGTCGCTCCTTTACCGTTTGGGCATTCCACACCTTGGCAGCCATTTCCAGTGTGCTTCTCTCATGAGCTTTTATTTGCCTTCTGGTCTGCTTTAGTAGTGGCGCATTATTTGCTCTAGTAGCCCTTTGTGGTTTTGTTAGGAGTTTATTGTTCTGACAATAGCTTTTTGACTATAGCGTTTAAAGTATCTCAACGCGCCCCTAACGTCGCCATAATGTTAGCACCCATGTGTTGTCGCACGTCAAAAGTTTTGTGCATCCACAAAACTTTGCTGATTTCCTGACGTGTGCTGCTGACCCTCGCCGACCCTCGCCATAGATGAATGAATACAAATGCACACCTAACGCACGCATAACGCTTCCTGACGTATCCCGACGTTGCGGCAAAAAATCACACACGTCGACGCGCGTTGGCGAGAAACGTCGTAATATGACAGCCCCATTAGATGCTGCTAGGACCTAAGTCTCCAACAAACAAACTTGGTACAATTATATGTCCTTTTAAGATATTTAAAACTTTAAATATTCATTGATTATGCAATGAACATTTCAATCATGGACAATTGAATTGGCTCATGTCAGTGCTCCTTGCCCTAGCTTAACTTTGCATAGTCAGATGGTTTTGAGTTTCTGTCATTTTCTGAGATAAATATATTAGGTTGATTGTTATGATCTACATTAATTTAGTTTGAAGTAACTTTGGCTTAAATGGCTATCTTAAGCCCCAGTCACACCTACCCGGATCAGAGGCCGGACGAGCCCCGGACCGTCATCCGGGGTGGTCCGTGGCGACCCGGGGTGATGCGTGGCTCGTCTGTGGTGGTCCGGCGTTGTCTGGCGCTGGTCCGGGGTCCACCCCGGATGTTTTAAAATGGTTAAAACATCCGGGGCAGTCCATGGCATTTTGCGATCAGGGCTCGATCCGGCATGATCCAGGGGTGGTCCGGGTAGTCCGGGGGTGGACCGGGGGTGAACCGGGGCCAGTCCGGGTGGTCCGGGGCTTTTTCGCTCCGGATGAGGCATGTTTCAGCCATGGTTTAACCCGGACTACCCCCGGACTTTCCCGGACTACCCCTGGCGTAGCCACGGACCACTCCCGGACTGCCCGGATAAGACCCGGACGCCCTGGATCAGCCCGGATCACCACGGATCAGCCACGGATCGCCCCGAACTGCCCGGTTTACCCCAGATCACTCATCCGGAACTAGTCCGTGGCTACACCAGGGAATCCGGGGCTGGTCCGGGGTGGTCCGGAGTGATCCGGCCTCTGGTCCGGGGGCTTGTCCGGGAAGGTGTGACTGCGAGGCAAACAATTATGAAAACAGCGATTTTATCTGGGGCGGTCCGGGCGACTGGTCCGGCTCAAAATCCGGGGCTCGTCCGGGTAGGTGTGACTGGGGCTTTAGGAGATATTTGAAGTGTCAACAGATGAAATTAATTTTGGCATGCTTATTAAATTTTGATGCCAGCAACAGGTTCTCTTAAATTGATTGCATATACCCTTCTATGTAGCAACATACACCTAATACATACAATAATATATCAATTGAATATGTAGGTTCAAATCTGGATAAGTGTTTTGCTTTAACAAATTTGGTGGTTTTATCGGACTATGCAGATTTACTAATGCTGAGTGCCAGACTAGATAATGAGGCGTATATTTTTAAAGCTGCATAGTCCGATGAAGAATACAATTGTCAAACCCAAAGCAATTATCTAGAATCGATTCTACATATCTAACTTAGATAGTGACACACTTATTAAAGCATTGCCACAGAGAAAGGAATACTGGGTCAATTTAATAGAACATGTTACAGCTGAAGCCTATGGTTTCAGAGTTTTGGCATCCTTGTCAAAACTAATTTTACATATTTGCACTTTAACTATCTCAAACTTAGCCTTTTGAAGTAAAAAATAACTTTAAAATTAAGTAAGGTAGACTGTAACAATCAATTCAATATATTTATCTCAGAAAAATGCAGAAACTCAAAAAGCATCGGACTATGCAACTTTAAGTAATTCATTTAGACTCGGCCGGGGTTTGAACCCCACGACCTGCCACATGGGAAGCAGGTACCCAACCCATACAGCCATCTCATCTATTGTTGCCTAAGCTTGTTCAGAGGGCCTACATGAGACCCCAGTCACACTACAGCTATCGACCACTTTGTGACCACTTTAGACCAAAGAACCAACACTCACCAGTGACGTCCTTGCTACCAAAACAATGGTTGCCGTTGTCCTTGGCGTCACTGCTGAGTGTGGGTTCTTTGGTCTAAGGTGGTCGCAACGTGGTCGTAAGCTGTAGTGTGACTGGGGTATCAGTTAGCCACATTTCTGGTCCCAAATCTCCAGTTCCACAGCTCGCTTCGGGCCCAGATTGACTTCCGGTGAGTGCGTAGTTAGTGAGACATCCGCGAGGCGGCGTCGCGGCGTGTGGCGCCATCATACGACCAATTAAGTGCGCGATGACGGGTCTTGCCGGCGCGCCGAGCTGTCACACAGTGACGTCACACAATGACACTGCTTGACGTCATCTCATTACATCGGCTCCTTGTTGATGGTTTCCACGGCACCTCCCTATTGTCGCCCACAACTCGCGCCATATTGTTATGTCGAGTAGTCACGTGACGTTCAAGTAACGCCGAATAAGGCGGGAACAATGGGGCATGAGACGAGAATTTTGCAGGCCTCATGGAAGCACACGGAATCTTAGCTCGGCTCGGCTTTGTTCGGCTCGGCTCGGCTCAGGTCGGCTCGACAAAGCTCGGTTCAGCTCGGTTCAGCTCGGCATGGCTCTGCTTAGCTCGACAAAGTTCAGTATGGCTCGGCTCTGCTTGGCAAAGCTCGGCTCTGCTTGGCAATGCTCGACTCGGCTTGGCAAAGCTCTGCTCCGTTCGGCAATGCTCGGCTCCACTCGGCTTGCCAAAGCTCAGCTGGGTTTGAGCAAAGCTCAGCTCGGCTTGGCAAAGCTTGTCTCGGCTTGGCAAAACTCGGCATGGCTCGGCAAAGCTCGGTATTGGCTCGGATCGGATCGGCTGTGCAATGCTTGGCTCGGTCCAGCAAAGCTCGGCTCGGCTCGGCAAAGCACGGCATGGCTCGGCGAAGCTCGGTTTGATTAACTGTGGAGTCATCGCGAGTTTTGTTGTTGTTGTTCAAATGGTTTTATTCCTCTGAATAACATGTTGTCATCCGATTATGACCTTAGATGTTCCATGGTTGGCAACTCTCAAAAGAATTATGGACACAAGGAACCTTACTATCTGTGGCACTGGTCTTTCAGCCCTAATGACAAAGGCAGATACGCACTAAATAAAGTTATAACAACATAGATAGACAGTTACACACAGAACAACATATTGCAATTTTTTGTGTACATTAGTTGATTAAAGTTGCATAGTCCGATGTTTTTGAATTTCTGTATTTTTTCTGAGATAAATATATTAGATCGATCACTGGTATCTACTTTACATTAGTTCAAAGTTACTTTTATTTTAAATGGTAAACTTTTGAGATATTTTGAGTGCAAACATGGAAAACTCTGACACCATAGACTTCTGCAGTAACAGCTTCTGTTAAATTGATTCAGTATTGCCTTTTACGCAGAAACAAATGCTTACTAAGTGCATCAGTATCTAAGTTAGATATATAAAATCAAATCTAGATAATTGGTTTGGTCTTGAAAATTTGATATTTAATCGGACTATGCAGCTTTAAGGAGGGGAATTTTCAATCATGGACAATTGGGCTTCCTCATTCCACTGCTCCTTGCCCTATCCGTGTAATGCCGAGTGTCATGTCACAACAAGCATCAATTTCTAAAGCCCCTGTCACACCTCGCTGGATTGAGGAAACGGAAAGAAACCAAACAAAGTCCATTGATATGCGGCAATGTCCGGTTTGTGTCCGTTGCATATCCGTTGATATCCGGCCCAATCCATTACAAGTTTTGAACATGCACAAAACTTTGAACGGATGCCGCCAGGTTGACGTCTATGGTTCTTGCCCGGTTTGAGTTCATTTCGTCTGTTGGCTATCCGTTCATGTCCATTTCATGTCCGTTCGTCCAGCGGCCTTTGACCCGATATCGCAACATTTTAAAACATTTTAATGAATTTTGATACTTAGCATGCCCGAACACCACCAGACTAGATAATTCTGTCCGTTGCTCAATCCTGCGAGGTGTGACAGGGGCTTAAGTCATTGGTTTGACTCGACCAGGATTCAAACCAGGGGGTTCGAATCCCATAACTTTCCTAAATGTGGAGATGGATGCGCAAATCATTCGGCCACTGCATCTGGGTGATATGAATGAATAATCAAAGCGCACGATATAAAGAGAAAGGTGAGGAAGTGAGCTGTATTAAACTAGCATAGTAATTGTTAGTGTGGGCAGGGCGGCATAGCTAGGCACCTTTGAAAAATCACAAACTGTTAGAAGACTGGTAGTGGTGGGGTGAATGGTGGGCCACTGGCATCAAATTGATCAATGGGTGGTTGATGTAAATAAGTTGAGAATTGATTCATAGTTCAACTCAGCTCAACTCGACTTCACGCGATAGGTTGCCAGAAGATGTAAGAAAAACATATCTTGATGAATTTTAATCTGCTCTCAAGACTCACCTGTTTTAAAATAAACATTTTCCCCCAGTTAGGTGGAAGTTCTATTTTTCTTTAAACCATTCGGTAAATATGTCACATAGAGGTTTTTTTCCGCCAGTTAGATGGAAATTCTAATTTTCTTTAAACCATTTGGTAAATATGTCATACAGATTTTTTTTTCAGTTAGATGGAAGTTCTACTTTCCTTTAAACCATTTGATAAATATGTCATACAGATTTGTTTTCACTTAGATGGAAGTTCTACTTTGCTTTAAACCATTTGGTAAATATGTCATATAGATTCTGTTTCCAGGTTGGATGGAAGTTCTACTTTTCTTTAAACCATTTGGTAAATATGTCATATATATTTTGTTTCCAGGTTGGATGGAAGTTCTACTTTTCTTTAAACCATTTGGTAAATATGTCATATAGATTCTGTTCCCCAGTTAGATGGAAGTTCTACTTTTCTTTAAACCATTTGGTAAATATGTCATATATATTTTGTTTCCCAGTTGGATGGAAGTTCTACTTTTCTTTAAACCATTTGGTAAATATGTCATATAGATTCTGTTCCCCAGTTAGATGGAAGTTCTACTTTTCTTCAAGACATTTGGTAAATGTGTCATACGTGGTTGTATTAGACAGGACAGGACCCTGTTATGTCGACATTATTATTACCGATCGTGGGTTCGAACCCCGACGGAGCCAGAACAACGACTCACAAAATTGATACTTTTCGCTACTTAGCATGGCACTCGGCATTACTAAGATATGGCCCAGACTAGTTTGCTGATATGACCTTAGATGTTGCCAGGAAGTAAAATGTTACTATTGTTACTTTTTCTACCATTATTACTATGGTTACAATTGTTACTATCATTACTGTCATTACTATTGCCACTGTTATCACTATTGTCACTATTATCACTACTATCATTATTATCACTATTGTCAATATTATCGCTATTATCACTTTGTCACTATTATCACTACTATCACTATTGTGATTATCATCACTATTGTCACTATTGTCAATATTATCACTATTCTCAGTGTTATCAATATAGTCAATATTATCACTATTGTCACTATTATCACTATTGTCACTATTATCATTATTATAACTATTGCCACTAGTATCATTATTATCATTATTATCCCTATTATCACGATTATCACTATTATCACTATTATCACTATTATAAGTATTGTCACTATTATCACTACTGTCATTAGTATCACTATTGTCAATACTATCACTATTATCACTACTATCAATATCGTCACTGTTATCACTATTATCACTACTATTGCTATTGTCACTAGTATCACTATTATTACTATTGCCACTACTATCACTATTGTCACTATCATCACTATTATCAATATTATCACTATTGTCACTATTATCACTATATCACTATTATCACGATTATCACCAGTGTCACTATTATCACTATTATCACTACTAGCACTATTATCACTATTATCACTAATATCATTATTATCACTATTGTCACTATTATCACTATTGTCACTATTATCACTATTGTCAAGACTATCATTATTATCACTATTATCACTAGTATCACTATTGTCACTATTGTCACTATTATCACTATTATCACTACTATCACTATTATCACTATTGTCACTATTTCACTATTGCTTCTACTGCCACTATTTCAGATATTGCTGCTATTGGTACTATTGTTAGTATCTTTGTTATTATTACTAAATAGCTCACACACTCTGGGTAGTTTCAACTTGCTGCTCACGTGTAGAAATAAATGATGACTTGCTATTTCATGAGGATGCTCGCAAACATGTGGAATGGTCAGGATTCTATGAGGCCCTGCTTTAGCGTTGCATAGTCCGATGGTTTTGAGTTTCTATAATTTTTCTGAGATTCATATATTGATTCGATTGTTATAATCGACCTTACTTTAGTTTGAAGTGACTTTATTTTCAATAGCTAACTTTCGAGATATTTGAAGTGTAAGCATGTCAAATTAGTTTTGGCAAGCATGCCAAAACTCTTACACCATAGGTTTCTGCAGTAACAGGTTCTATTAAATTTACTCAGTAGTCCCTTCTATGTGTTGACAAATGTTTATTACGTGCACTGGTATCTAAGTTCGCAATGTAGAATTAAATCAAAATAATTGTCTTGGGTTTGAAAATTTGATGCTTCATCGGACTATGCAGCTTTAACATTATTAATAAAACAAATAATGAATGAGGATCTGCCTGTTGCATAGATTGAGCGGTAGCACTATCAGCATGCTATAAATAGAAACGTGAGATTAATGGATGGAGTGTGTGAGGTGTGGATTGGGGCGGCGCTGAGGGCGGGATGGGGAGACTGGCGATGTGGCCCCCGATGTGTAGAGAGAGCGCGGCTCTAAATTCTGATTGGTCGAGAGGGTGTCAATGTGTCGCTGTGGCATACTGGTGATGAGAGGTGCGGGGTGTCAGCAAGAGGTGGGTTTGGTGTCAGAATGGTGGGTGTGGTGTCATAATAATGGTGAGCGTGGTGTCAGAATGGTGGGTGTGGTGTCAGATTGGTGGGTGTGGTGTCAGAAGGAGGATAGTGTGGTGTCCAAATGGTGAGTGTGGTGTCCAAAGGAGGTGGGTGTGGTGTCAGAGTGGTGGGTGTGGTGTCAGAATGAGGATGGTGTGGTGTCAGAATGGTGGGTGTGGTGTCAGAATGGTGGGTGTGGTATCAGAATTGTGGGTGATGTCAGAACGGTGGGTGTGGTGTCAGAATGGTGCATGTGGTGTCAGAATGGTGGGTGTGGTGTCAGAATGGTGGGTGTGGTGTCCGAAGGAGGTGCGTGTGGAGTCCGAATGGTGGATGTGGTTTCAGACTGAGGATGGTGTGGTGTCAGAATGGTGAGTGGGGCGGGGCAGGGCGGGGCGGGATGGCGACGCAGGCGGAGCGGGGGGGGGGGGGGCGGAACGGGGCGGAGCGGAGCGAAGCGGTGCGGAGCGGGGCGCAACTTGGCGCGACTTGGTGCGACTTGGCGGGACGAGGCGAGACTTGGCGGGATGGGCGAGACTTGGCCGGACGGGACAGGACGGGACGGGACGGGATGGGGCGGGGCGGTGACTAGTGGGGCGTGACGTGGCCTGGCGGGGCGGGGCGGTGCGGTGCGGGGCGGGGCGGGGCGGGGCGGGGCGGCGGGCGGGGCAGGGCGGGCCTGGGCGGGGCGGGCGGGGCGGGGCGGGGCGGGGCGGGGCGGAGCGGGGCGGGGCGGGGGGGGCGGGGCGGGGCGGGGCGGGGGCGGGGCGGGGGCGGGGCGGGGCGGAGCGGGGCGGGGTGGGGCGGGGCGGGGCGGGGCGGGGCGGGGCGGGGCGGGAGAGGGCAGGATGGAGCCGGCTCCTTCCTCCAAGGGGTGGGGTGTTTTTTTGTGCATTTGGAGATTGATTCAGCGGCGCGCGTCCCATTCAGCCCGCCTGACCGCGCGCCCCCTGGAGGCGGATTGTTCCCGGCGCCCTGGAGCAGGTTCCCACGCAGCACAAAAGCGCGCACACGGGCGGGGGCCGGGCAGCGCGCCTTAATGGTGATCTCATTGTGGCCTTATTGTAGCCTTATTGTGAGCCAACATGTGAGCACCGCCAGCGCCTCACCAGCCCCTCACTCACCAGCCCCTCACTCACCAGCCCCTCACCAGCTCCCTTCCCCTCACCAGCCCCGTTCCACTCATCAACCCCCTCACCAGGCCCCCCCCCCCCCACTAACCAGCCCCATCACCAGCCCCCTTCCACACATCAGCCCCCCTTACCACCCCCCTCCCAGCATCCTCTACTCGCAGTAGCTTCCGCCTCCCCAGCTTCTCCCCCTCAGCCCCCTTACCAGCCCCCTCATTCCCCCCTTACTAGCCTGCCACCTCAGTTTCCCCCCTTACCAGCCTCCTGCCACTACCACCCCCCCCCCCTCCCCCCTAGTAGCTTCCCCTCCTCAGGCTCTCCCCTTCAGTCCCGCCTTACCAACCTCCCCCTCAGTTCCCCCTTATCAGGCTCTCTCCTCAGCTCCCCCCCCCCCCCCCCCCCCCACGTAGCGTCCCCCTACTCAACTTATTCCCCTCAGCCTTCCCCGTAAGCTCCCTCCCTCAGCCTCCCCTTCAGTCTCCTCCATAATAACTCCCCTCTCAGCAGCCCCCTCCTCAGCCCTCCCTCAGCTCCCCCCTCAACAGCCTCCCCCTCAGCCCCCCCCTTAGCTCCCCCCCTTACCAGCCCTCCTTCTCAGCAGCCCCCCTCCTCAGTCTCCTCGCCTACTGCTTCCATCTCTCACTCCTCAGCCTCACCCTCTCATCTCAGCCCCCGTACCCTCTCACTCAACCTCCTCCCCTCCCCTCCTCAATCTCCTGCTCCGCTCCCTCAGGCTCCCCTCCCTTACCTCCTCAGCCTCCTCCTCAGTCTCTTCCTCAGCTTCCTCGCAAGCCTCCTCCTCCACCTCATCTTCTACTTCCCTGTCGGTCTCCTCAGCCTCCTCCTCCTTCTCTTCGGCCTCTCAGGTTCCTCCTGGCGCTCATCCTCTGCTCGTCCTCCTCCTCTTTCTCACTTCTTCCCTCTTCTCCTCCCAAATATCCCTTTGCACCCCCCCCCCTTAATCTCCCCCGCGCCTCCTCCAACACCTCTTTCCTCCTTCCTTCCTCTCCCCTCCTCCTCCTCCCCTCCCATCTCCTACTCCCATTCCTATTGTAATTCCCTAACTACCCCACCTCCCTTCCCTTATGACCAACAAGACGTGGTGGCCGAATCGGTAGAGGGCAGCTTTCCCGGTTGGAAGGTCGGGAGTTCGGATCCCAGCCGAGTCAAACCGATGACTTATACAATTGATACTTATCGGAGGTGCTGTACCAACCCAACTCTACAAGAACCCGAGAGGAGGAGATTATGGTTGACAGAAACAAGCTGAACCGGAATTCACCTACCTCAGAAGCACTATATCAAGTGATGGATGCATTGATGCTGAAATACAGAGGAGGATGGTCAAGGCTAGCGCATCTTTCGGCCGACTACACCAGAGACTCTGGAACAACCACCATGTGTCCATTTGGGTCAAAGGTAATCCACCCTACTATACGGAGCCGAGGCCTGGACAGTGTAGAGACGACAGGTGAAAAAGCTGCATGCCTTCATGATGCGACATCTGCGTTCAATCATGAGGCTAACCTGGAAGGACAAAGTGACAAATAAGGAAATACCCGAACGAATGGGGCTGCCCTCTATGGAAGATCTTCTGATCAAAAAGAATCTCCGGTGGACTGGACACCTCATGAGGATGTCATCAGACAGGCTACCAAAGCAGATCCTCTATTCTCAACTGTCTTCTGACTACAGAAAGAGAGCACGCCCTCATCTCCGGTTCACCAATACCATCAAGAGAAACCTGAAGCTGAGAGACATTAAGTCCGACTCATGGACAGAACTCTCACAGCAGAGAGCTAAATGGAGAGTGGCAGTCAAGTAATGAAAGCAGTCTTTGTCGCATCGCGACCAACAGCATGATGATGATAATGATGACTTATTGCTACCTACCATGGCACTCAACATTAATAGGATAGGGCAAGGACTGGTTTGCACAGTGTCATGATAATATGACTGAGTGGGATATCGGGTCATGGTCCCAGTGGCCTGGTCTCTCCGTGGAACAGAACTATACGAGTGTACACTGCAACAAGTCGGTAACCATCCTGCTGTGACCTTAGATGTTGCTAGGACATAAAACAACAACCAGCAAACAAACAAACCCTATGACGACAAGTGAGTCTAGTTTCAGGACAGGACGCGATGGCCGAATAGGTATGAGCGCAGGCTTTCCGTGCGAAGCGTTGGGGGTTTGAATCCTGGCCTTGTCAAACCAATGAGTTATACAATTGATGCTTGAACCGGAGAACCAGAACTGGATAGCCTCAGTGGAATTTTTAGTACCGACTGCACCCCATTGGAGCTACCTTCATTACTCTTCTTTCTCCCTTTTCCATTTCAGTGTTCTGCTCCAGCCACTTGGCTGACCGGCTGATGTTTGCCTCCTCAATGTTCGGGCCGACTAGACACCGGAGAAACGTCAAAAGGAAAACCAGCTACTTTTCATGCAGGTAGGTTACTGTACTTTCGATGAAGCCTTACATACTTGATACGTTGTTATCTGCGTGGGACTGTTGGTGCTTGTCTAGGTGGGACTTTTGGTGTATGTCTGGGTGGGACTGGTGGTGTGTCCGCGTGAGATTATTGGTGTATTTCTGGGTGGGACAGTTGGCGCCTGTCTGGGTGTGACTGTTTGTGTGTCTCCATCTGGGACTGTTGGTGCCTGTCTGGGTGGGATTGTTGGTGCCTTTCCAGGTGGGACTGTTGATGCCAGTCTGGGTGGGACTGTTGGTGTGTCCGGGTGAGACTGTTGATGTCTGTCTCTGTGGGACTGTTAATGTGTGCCTGGGTGAGACTGTTGATTCCTGTCTGGGTGGGACTGTTCGTGTGTGCCCGGGTGGGACTGTTGGTGTATGTCTGGGTGAGACTGTTGGTGTGTGTCCCGGTGCGAATGTTGGTGCTTGTCTGTGTGGGACTGTTGGTGTGTGTCCCGGTGAGACTGGTGATGCATGTCTGTGTGGGACTGTTAATGAGTGTCTGGGTGGGACTGTTGATGCCTGTCTGGGTGGGACTGTTGATGCCTGTCTGGATGGGCATGTTGGTGTATTTCCGGGTGGGAATGCTGCTGCCTGCCTGGGTGGGATTGTTAATGTGTGTGTCTGGGTGGGACTGTTTGTGCCTGTCTCGATGGGACTGTTAGTTTGTGTCTGGGTGGGACTGTTGGTGCCTGTTTGAGTGGGAGTGTTTGTGCCTGTCTGGGTGGGAATGTTGGTACCTGTCTGGGTGATACTGTTGATGCCTGTCCTGGTGGGACTGTTGATGCATGTCTGGGTGGGACTGTTGATGCATCTCTGGGTGAGACTGTGGATGCGGATAGGCCTGTCTGGGTGGGAGTTGAAATCGGTGTGTAAGTGAAAATATTGAGGTATCTGGATGGAATGTTGGTTGTCTCTCACGGTGGGATTTCTGGTATCTGTCCGTCTATCTGTGTGTTCGTGTGTATGTGTGTCTGTGTGTCTGACGCGTCTGTCTGTCTGTGTGAGGCCAGGGAATGTCTGGGTAGGTGGCGGGGCGGGGCGGGACAGGGCGGGGCGGGGCGGGGCGGGGCGGGGCGGGGCGGGGCGGGGCTGGGCAGGGCGGGGAGGAGCGGGGAGGGTCAGGGCGGGGCGGGGCGGGGCGGGGCGGGGCGGGGCGGGGCGGGGCGGGGCAGGGCGGGTCGGGGCGGGGCGGGGGGGCGGGGCGGGCGGGGCGGGGCGGGGCGGGGCGGGGCGGGGGCGGGGCGGGGGCGGGGCGGGGCGGGGCGGGGCGGGGCGGGGCGGGGGCGGGCGGGGCGGGGCGGGGCGGGGCGGGGTGGGGGGCGGGGCGGGGCGGGGCGGGGCGGAGCGGGGTGGGCCGAGGCTGGGCGGAGCGGGGCGGGACAGTGTAGCGGAGGGGCAGTGCGGGGGGGGGGGCGGGGAGGGACGGGATGTAGTGGGGCGGGCCGGGGAGGGGCGGGGCGGGCGTGGCTGCACATGGGCCGGGGTGACCATCCCTCTACTGCCCCCACCCTCTCCCACCTCCACCCCGTCCTCCCCCGGCTCGGTGCAAGGCCTAGTCAGGCCCCATTCACACGGGTCTATGCGACGTGCCGCCCGGCGCGCCGCCCGGTGAGAATGGTGCATTTACGCGCGCCAATTTTGAGGATTTTGTACAGATTTCTAAAGCGGCGCTGATTGAATGGACCTGGGCCGACGCTAATCGTGTTATTTTAACCGGGAGTCAATAAGTTAGAGTCGGCCCGTCGGGGGTTGGTCTGCTGTCCCGGCCGGCTCGGGCCTCGGCTTCCTGGCCCCCTGCACCCTCCCCCGTACTCCCTCAAACCTCCCTGTCCTCCCCCCGATCTCCTTCGTCCTCGTTTGTCCTCCCCCATCCTCCCCAGAACCTCCCGCCCTCCGCCCTCCCCCGTCCTCCCCCATCCTCCCCATCCTCCCCATCCTCCCCTGTCCTTCCACGTCCTTCCGCGTCCGCCCCCATCCTCCCCCTCCCCCCATTCCACGTCCTCCCCCGCCCTCCCCCGTCCTTTCCCTCCTCACCCGTCCTCCCGCGTCATCCTCCGGCCTCGCCATTCATCCCCATACCCCCCTTCTGTAGACCCCAGCCCATCCTCCCCCGTCCCCCCCCCCCCATCCTTCCCGGCCTCCCCCCTTCCTTCGTCGTCCTGCACATACTTCCCAGATCTCCCGTTCTCCCCTCTATCCTCACCGCCCTGAATCAGGCGAAATGGCGTATTCAGAACCCGTGAATGGGTCCTGCTGGCTGCCCCCTACCTCTCCCTCCCACCCACCCACCTTCTCAGTCCCACCCTCCCCCACCACCCCCCGCCCCATCGCACCACCACCGGCTCGCTTTGCACATGTCCGGACACCGCATGAAGTCAGCCAGGGGATTCTATGTCCCACAGCGTGTGAGGTGTGGAGCGGGGTGGGGCTGGAGCGGAGCGGGGGCGGGGCGGGGCGGGGCGGGGCGGGGCGGGGCGGGGAGGGGCGGGGCGGGGGCGGGGCGGGGCGGGGCGGGGGGGGGCGGGGGCGGGGCGGGGCGTGGGCGGGGCGGGGCGAGGCGGGGCGGGGCGGGGCGGGGCGGGGCGGGGGGGCGGGGCGGGGGCGGGGGCGGGGGACAGGGCGGGCGGGACGGGACGGGCGGGGTGGGTCGGGGTGGGGCGGGGCGGGGCGGGTCGGGTCGGGTCGGGGCGGGGTGGGGCGGGTCGGGGGCGGCGCGGGGCGGGGCGGGGCGGGGCGGGCGGGACGGGGCGGACGGGACGGGGCGGGCGGGTGGGACGGGACGGGTCGGGGTGGGTCGGGGTGGGGCGGGGCGGGACGGGACGGGGCGGGCGGGACGGGACGGGGCGGGCGGGCGGGACGGGACGGGTCGGGGTGGGTCGGGGTGGGGCGGGGCGGGGCGGGACGTGGCGGGCGGGCAGGACGGAACGGGTCGGGGTGGGTCGGGGTGGGACGGGGCGGGTCGGGTCGGGTCGGGGCGGGGCGGGGCGAGGTGGGACGGGGCGGGTCGGGGCGGGGCGGGACGGGGCGGGGCGGGACGGGACGGGACGGGGCGGGGCGGGAGGGCGGGTGCTTCTGCCCGGCCTGCCGACCAATCTACCGCGTCCCACTCTGCCACCAGAAGGCGCCTTGAGAGCTTGGCCACAGTCGGGCCGCTAATTCCGCCCTACACCGTCGCCTTTTGGAGCGCGCGCTGAAAAGTGTGCCGGGCGCGGCTGTATGGCGCGTTTGTTTCAGTCGCGGCCGCCATAGAAATGAGCATGTATTGCGCCAGTGTTGTACATTTCTATGGCGGGCCGTTCCCTTTGTCGGGGCGCCCGACTCTTGGATATTTGTGTCCTATATGAATGAAAACATCCCTCCCTCACCACCCGCACCCACACACCACCCCTCCTCCCCCCCTCTCCCACCTCACTCCGCCCCCCTTCCTCCTCTCCTTTTGACTCCCTTTTCATTCTTCTTACTCCCCCCCCCGTTCCCTCTCCCCACCCTCCCCCTATCCGTCCGCTCCCTCCCCTTACCCCTCCCGTTTTCTCCTCCCTCCCCCACTCCCTTCCGCATCCCCTTCCCCTCCCCTCCCACTCCTCCCCTTTCCAACACCTCTCATCTTCATCGTCCCATCTTCCTCCCCTTTCTATTTTCATCCTCTCTGTTCCTCCCCTTTCCTCTTTCCCACCCCTTCCTCCCACCCTTCTATTCCTTTCCCCTTTTTCTCTCTATTCTTCCCAACTCCCTCACTTCCACATTTCCCGATTCCCTTTCTGCCCGCCCCTACCCTCTCTTTTCTCCTCTTCTCATACCTCTTCCTCATATTATCCATACTTTCCCTCCCCCTTCCTCCTTTCTCCAACTTTCCCTTCCCCCTCCCCTCTCTCCTATCATTTCCTCTTCTCCCCTCCTCTGCTTCCCTTCTCATCTCAACTCTCTCCCATCTCCCCCTTCCGCTCTCCCCTCCCCCCCCTCTCCTCTCATTTCCACTTTCTTCTCTTTTACCTCTCCCTTCTTTTTCCAAGTCTCCCTCTACCCCGATCCTTTCCGATATCCTCCCGTACCCTCTATTCCCTCGTTGTGCCTTCCTCCCCCTCTGTCCACTCCCTCCCTTCCCCACACCTTCCCTCCCTTTTACAGACCCTCTCCCACCGACACTGACACCACACACACCACACACCACACACCACACCACACACACACACACACCACACACCACATACACCACACACCACACAACATCACACACACACACCACATACACCACAACACCACATACACCACATACACCACATACACCACACACACCACACACATCACACCACACACACACCACACCACATACACCACACACACACACACACATCACACCACACACGTCCACAACCACACACGTCACACCACACACACCACACACACCACACACACACCACACACACCACACACCACCACATGCAACCGACCGACATGAAAGCCAATAGTCCTTGTTTTGTGCGCCTCAAATCTAGAGGGAAATTCGTCACGATGCCGGGTGAATGTAATGAAAGACCTCCGTGGCGAGATCTATATTTCACTTGTAGTCGCGAGTCGCCGATATTGTACCGAGTCTAGTGTGTCCATTGTGGGCGAGCGTGGCTTTAAAGGGGAGGGGATGGGGGGAGAATTCGCTACAGTCAATACCCGCAGCCAGGCGGGGAGAAGGGGAGCACGGGCGGTGTGTGTGCTGGGGTGTGGGGTGGGAGGGTGTGGGGGAAGGCTTTGAATGCGCGGGCGGGGCATCCAAGTATAGGGGGGGGGGGGAATGAGCGGGGAAATGGGTAGGGTAGGGGTGGGGAGGAGGGGCGGTGCGGTGCGGGGTGGGGCGGGGCGGGACGGGGCGGGGATGAGGGACGGGGCGGGGCGGGGCGGGGCGGGGCGGGGCGGGGCGGGCGGAGGGGCGGGGCGGTGGGGGGGGCCGGAGGAGAGGGGAATGGGCGGGATAGGGCGGAGGGGATGGGTGTGGCGGGGAGAAATAGAATGTGGGAGGTGGTGAGAGTTGTGGGGCGGGGCTGAGCTTGGCGGGGAAGGGGGAAGAGGAGCGATGAGGGGAGTGACAGGACGGGGAGTGACAGGGCGGGGAGGTACAGGGCGGGGAGGGGCGGGGCACGGTGGGTATGGCACAAGTTTGGCGGGGAAGGGGCGTGGAGAGAAAGGGCGGGATAGGGCGGGGAGAGGCGTTCAGCACATGCATACAGAAACAATGCCGCATTGGGCGCTGTCCCAATCAGCCGGCGTCTGTTGTGTGGCGCCATCTGTGAGACAAAGATGCAAACTGAGGGAGCCACGAGGCGGGGAGAAGGGTGTGTGTGTGTGTGAGTGAATGTGGTGAGGAATGTTTGTGGTGAGTGAATGTGGTGGTGAGTGAATGTGTGTGTGGTGGTGAGTGAGTGTGTAGTGCTGAATGTGTGTGGTGAGTGAATGTATGTGGTGAGTGATTGTGTGTGTGGTGGTGAGTGAGTGTGTAGTGATGAATGTGTGTGGTGAGTGAATGTATGTGGTGAGTGATTGTGTGTGTGGTGGTGAGTGAGTATGTAGTGATGAATGTGTGTGGTGAGTGAATGTATGTGGTGAGTGATTGTGTGTGTGGTGGTGAGTGAGTGTGTAGTGATGAATGTGTTTGGTGAGTGAATGTATGTGGTGAGTGATTGTGTGAGTGGTGGTGAGTGAGTATGTAGTGATGAATGTGTGTGGTGAGTGAATGTATGTGGTGAGTGATTGTGTGTGTGGTGGTGAGTGAGTATGTAGTGATGAATGTGTGTGGTGAGTGAATTTATGTGGTGAGTGATTGTGTGAGTGGTGGTGAGTGAGTATGTAGTGATGAATATGTGTGGTGAGTGAATGTATGTGGTGAGTGATTGTGTGTGTGGTGGTGAGTATGTAGTGATGCATGTGTGTGGTGAGTGAATGTATGTGGTGAGTGATTGTGTGTGTGGTGGTGAGTGAGTGTGTAGTGATGAATATATGTGGTGAGTGAATGTATGTGGTGAGTGAATGTGTGTGGTGAGTGAATGTGTGGTGATGAGTGAGTATGTGTGGTTTGTGTTTGTTTGGATTTTGCGTCCTAACAACATCTAAGGTCATGTCAGGACGGAAAGTGTGTATGGTTGTGAGTGTGAGTGTGTTGTGGTGTGTGTGATGGTGAGTGAATGTGTGTGCGGTGGTGACTGAGCTTGGTGGTGCGTGAGTGCGTAGTGGTGAGCGTGTGTGGTGGTGAGTGTGTGAGAGTATTGTGGTGTGTGGGTGGTGAGTGAGTGTGTGCGGTGGTGGGTGAGTTTGGTGGTGTGTGTGATGTGTGAATTTGTGTGTTGTGGTGAATGATGTGTATGTGGTGAGTGTGTATGGTGGTGAGTGAATGTGGTGGTGAGTGTGTGCGTGTATTGTGGTTTGTGGTGGTGAGTGTGTTGTGGTAAATGAATGTGTGGTGGTTAGTGAGTGAATATGTGATGGTGAATGAGTGTGTGATGGTGAGTGAGTGTGTGGTGGTGAGTGTGTATGGTGAGTGTGTATGCATGTATATGTATCATAGTATGGTGAGTATGTATGTGTGTATAGTGAGTGTGTATGTGTACATTGAGCTATATGTGTGTATGGTGAGTGTGTATGTGTGTATATGTGTATGGTAAGTGTGTACATGTGAACGGTGAGTGCACATGTGTGTATGGTGAGTGTATATGTGTGTATGGTGAGATTGTATGTGTATGGTGAGTGTGTGTACCGGCAGTGTGTATGCTGAATGTGTCTATGCGTATAGTGAGTGGATATTTATGTATGGCGAGTGTGTATGTGTGTACAGTGAGTGTGTATGTGTGTATGGTGAGTGTGTACATGTGCATGGTGTGTGTGTGTCTATGTGTACATTGAGTGTATATGCATGTATGGTGAGTGTGTAAGTGTATATATGTGTGTGGTTAGTGTGTATGTGTGTACGATGAGTGGGTCTATTTGTACATAGTGAGTGTACATTGAGTGTATATGCATGTATGGTGAGTGCATATGTGTGTATATTTGTATGGTGAGTGTGTATTTGTGTGAATGTGTATGGTGAGTGTGTATGTGGGTACGATGAGTGTATCTAATATATGTAGAGTGAGTGTGTATGATTGCACGATTAGTATCTATGTGTACATTGAGTGTATATGCGTGTATGGTGAGTGCATATGTGTGTACATGTGTATGGTGAGTGGGTATTTGTGTGTATGTGTATGGTGAGTTCCCGTCCATTACCGGCCGTTCCCGTTCGTTCCCGTCCGTTCCCGTCCGTTCCCGTTGGTTACCGTCCGTTAGCATCCGTTCCCGATCGTTCCCGTCCGTTCCCGTCCGTTCCCGTCCATTACCGTCCGTTCCAGTCCGTTACATATCCATTACAGGTCCGTTTCCGTTCGTTATAGTTATGTTTGTATACTGAATTCTCCGCTGATTGATAGATCCGTTACGACCCCCCCGACCCCCATGCCTCACACCAACCCCACCGCCACACCCCACCTCCCCGCACTCACAACACACATGGAAGTATCTCCCACCACACCTACCCCCGCCCGCCCCCCGCCCGTCCCCCGCCCGCCCCCCGCAATAACCACAAGTATACAAGTGTCCCCCGTCCCCCACACACCGCCCTACAACCACCACCGTCACACATACACACATACACACCTCCCTCCCCACACTCACACAACACACATGCCAAAACCACCCACACCCTCAAACACCCACACCCCACCGCCAGATCCCCCTCCTCACCCACACATACACACGTACCCAGTCGGGCGTGTGACCCGCCGATCACAGCGCCACCCCCGGCGAGGCGGCGAGTCACTGGGCGGGGCGCGCCGGGCCGGTGCTTGTCGCGAGTCTCGTCCCGCGTCCTGCCAGTCGGCATCGGCGGGTCTGCCGCACCGGGCGTTGGTAGGTGGTCTTCTGACTCCCTCCTCCTCCTCCTCCTCCTCCTCCTTGTGTCACCATGGAGAACACCATTAGATGCCAGTCCTTATCTACCAGCTACTTGACGGGGATGGTGGTAGGAGGGCAGCAGTGCCACCCGCCCCCCAAACCCCACAACCCACAATCCCCCGGCCGGGGTATGGGCACCAGGTCCCGCCCGCAGGGGCAGAGGGAGCCCCGGGGACGGACAACGCTCGGGCCCCGGGGATTTTGATTGTTGGCGGGCTTTGCGGGCGCAGAGGCCGTCAGAGTCTGGTGGACACGGAGTCGGTCTACCAACCAGTCGCTTCCCTCTCTACGAACCGTGAGGACACACAATGGTACAGGGATTGTCCTTGTCTGGATTGGACTTGATTGACATAACCGCATATCCAGCCACAGAGGAATGCTTGCTTACCTTGCAGGGGAACCAGGTGGGTTTGTTAGTAGACAGTGTGTCAGTATGTCTCATCTGCCGGAGGAGGTGACCCGAAGGCATGGCAAGCCGGTAAGAGCGCCGGCTGGAGATAGGTCATACGTTCGAACCCCGGTTGAGTCAAACCAGTGAGTTACACAATTGATACTTGTCGCTACCTAGCCTGGCGCTTGGTAATATTAAGGATGGTTTGTTCAGTATCAGGGTAATGCGACTGAGTGCGATATCGGGTCATACTCATAGTGCCAGTGGCCTGGTCTCCCAGTGGGAGAGCAATATAAAGTCACCATGAGTATGTACTGTCACAAGTCGGTATGTACCCTTCCTGACATGACCTTAGATGTGGCTAGGGTGTCAACGTCTCAAACAACAAACAAACAAATAAGAGACGATGGCACACAGAGGATGGACTACACACGATTACCACGAACGAAAACCTTGGAGAACAAGGTGTGTGTGTTGGATGCAAGATGATGTCTCCATGACAACAAGTCCCCGGATTAAACACACCGGATGGCAACATGGTTAGAGCGCCCACTTCAAGTGCGCGAAGGAGGAAGGAGGATGACCTGGGGGTTGATCCCTGACTGAATCAGACCCAAGTATTACCCGATGTCGACAGGGTGATGAAAAATGGCAACTACTAAGCCTAGGGCAGGATCCGAACACACTTACTGCCATTCCGGGGCTAGCTTGCTAACCACTACAGTACCTAGGTTCGCTGATGCAGTCATCCTATTCACGTCCACCTGTCTATGTGGATTCTTGCCTGAGATGTCAGTGCAGATTAGTCATTCTCTGTGGAGGAGTGGTTAGAGTGTCTGCCTTTTTTCTAGGTCTGTCTCCTAATCTGAAGGTCAGTAGTTCGATTCCCCATGCCCCCACCTCTGCCAATTTGGATTTCCACCGCTGTGTATAACTTACAGCATCATCAAAGACCGGTTGCTCTCATACCATGTCTCTGTGGTGTGGGAGGTTAAAAATCCATTGGGTCGGTAAAAGTGTAGGCTCGGGCTTTCTATCGATAAACTGTCTAATGCTGAAAACAAGTCTATTCAGACTTATCCATGATAGGCAGTATAAATCTTAAAGAAAGGAAAAAAAATGGGTGTACATTTGCTAGGATATAACAATGACTGTCGGCCTCAGTGCCAGGATAAAACGGCCTGAGTTGGGAGATGGAGCAGTGACCGGTGTACTCAGTATTAGGATAATGTGACCGAGTGAAATATATCGGAGTCGTGGTGCCGGCGGAACGGTATCCCAGTCGGGAGTGCTCTATCAAGCCGCCCGGAGTGTTGCACTGTCACAGGTTGGCGCCCGTCATGCTGGGACCCAAGGTGGTGAAGGACGCCGAATATCAGCCAATCAAACCAGCAATCAATTAAGCAATCAAGCAAGTAATCAACAATAACACATCAACAACTAAATCAATTAATAAATGAATCAACCAAATCAACGACGGCTGGTCAGAAGGAGATTGACGTGTAGGTTGAGGTTCTCAGTTCCTCCAGTATGTGGAGGTGTGACTGACTGGGGAATGGTCCGGAGTGGTGTGTCCTTCCTCCAGCACCTGGAGGAACGTGTCCTCATCCTGCGATGCCCATACCCCGCTAGCCCCACCCATCCCACCTGCGCGGTCGGCAGAGATCCACCTGCGTGAGGTATTGAGGGCCTCACCCACACTCTCACCCACACCCACACCTCACCCTCACCCTCAGCCACAGCCTCACCCACACCCTCACCCTCAGCTACACCCTCACTCTCACCCCACACCCTCACCCTCACCCTCACCCACACCCACACCCTCACCCTCACCCCACACACCCTCACCCTCACCCACACCCACACCCGCACCCCTCACCCTCACCCACACCCACACCCTCACCCTCACCCTCACCCACACCCTCACCCTCACCCACACCCTCACCCTCACCCTCACCCTCAGCCTCACCCACACCCTCACCCACACTCTCACCCACACCCTCACCCTCACCCACACCCTCACCCTCACCCACACCCTCACCTTCACCCTCACCCACACCCTCACCCACACTCTCACCCACACCCTCACCCACACCCTCACCCACACCCTCACCCTCACCCACACCCTCACCCTCACCCACACCCTCACCCTCAGCCACACTCTCAGCCACAGCCTCACCCACACCCTCACCCTCAGCTACACCCTCACCCACACGCTCACCCTCACCCTCACCCCCACCCTCAGCTACAGTCACAGTCACACCCTCACCCTCACCCACACCCTCACCCACACCCTCACCCTCACCCACACTCTCACCCACACTCTCACCCACACCCACACCCATCCCCTCACCCACACCCTCACCCTCACCCTCAGCCACACGCACACCCACACCCACACTCTCACCCACGCCCTCAGTCTCAGCCACACCCACACTCTCACCCACACCCACACCCTCACCATCACCCTCAGCCACAAGCACACCCACACCCACACTCTCACCCACGCCCCTCCCACACCCTCACCCGCCACACCCTCACCTTCACCCACACCCAAACTCTCACCCACACTCTCACCCACACTCTCACCCTCACCCACACTCTCACCCACACTCTCACCACCACCCACATCCACCCTCACCCACACCCCACCTCACCCCACTCCCCACCCACACCCCACCTCACCCCACTCCCCACCCACACCCCACCTCACCCCACTCCCCACCCACACCATTACCCACATCCGCATCTCACATCCATACCCACATCTCACATCCACACCCACATCCCACATCCACACCCACATCCCAGTCCACACACCCACACCTACTCCCACACACCCCGGTACATGGAGGACTCGCCTCGACGACATGGATTTACGTGTAAATCGCGCATGCGTGGATAAGCAGCAGTCCCCGGATGCGCATCGGTGACCTCAGCTCACCTAGTCCCCGGCTCCGGCACCTAACTCTTCCCCTCTCCTCCCCTCCCACGCCAAAGACACCCTACCCCTCCTTACCAGGGCTGGCTGTCGTGGATTATCGCACCTGGCGGGACCTCCTCCCCCCCCCCCCCCTCTCCCTCTCCCCACCCCCCTCCATTTCCCCTCCCCTCCCCTCCCCCTCCCCTCACTCCCCTCCCCCTCCCCTCCCCTCCCTCCCCCCCTCCCCTCCCCCCTCTCCCCCTCCCCTCCCACTCCCGTCTCCCTCTCCCTCTCCCCCTCCCCCCTCCCTTTCCCCTCCCACCCACCCCTCTCTCACCCCCGTCACTCACCCCATCACAGCCTACCCATAATCCTCTAAAATCATGCCCTCCACCACCAGACCCCACACTCATCCCTATACCATCCCCTACCCTCTACCATCACGTACCCCACCCGTCTGCCATCACCCTTCCACCCCTACAGTCTAAAGCCCCTCCCCACCCCCTTCCCCAACCCTTCTACCATCCACTATCCCCAACTCCACCCTCTAACACTTCATCCTTCAGTACCTCTCCACCAATCACCCCGAGTAGCGGCGAATACTAACTATGGCTAAATCCGAGCAAAAACTGCTTCAAATAGGAATTAACTGTAGAGGGGGGGTGGTTCCAGTGTGCAGTATTTGTCTGTATTAGCACAGAGTTGGTGAATTGGAAGAGAATGCAAAAAGACAAGATGGCGACCCCAGAATGCTCTCAATTCGAGTTTTAAAATCTATTTTGATCTAGATTAGTTAATAAATTCTCCCTTTAAAAATAGCGAGTAACTATGAATAGGTATGTGAAGAATATATTTTGTAGCTTAGACTAAGAATATGTGATTGTTTCCTTTACCCAACCTTCCAACACTTTTCTAATGGGTTGTTCAGCCGCTCTGTCACATGATCAGGGCTGTGAGAGTAACTAGTCTATACCACCCCACCCTATGACCTTAGATGTTACCAGGACATAAAACACCAACAACCAAACTAACCCCACAGTATGGATATCCCCCATTCCGCTAGATTTCAACCACCTGTTGTTTTTACACCATAGGTGCGGTTGGGCGTGTGACTGTAAGTGTAAGCGTGACTACAGGTTGAGTGTGTGTGCGGTAGGTGTGGCAATAGGTGTGAATGTGTGTGACAGTACGTGTGAATGCAGGTTAGGTGTGTGTATGGTATGTGTGACAGTAGTTGTGAATGTGTGTGACAGTAGGTGTGATAGTAGGTGTGAATGCAGGTTAGGTGCATGTATGGTATGTGTGACAGTAGGTGTGAATGTGTGTGACAGTTGGTGTGACAGTAGGTGTGAATGCAGGTTAGGTGTATGTACAGCAGGTGTGACAGTAGTTGTGACAGTAGTTGTGCATGTGTGTGACAGTAGGTGTGACAGTAGGTGTGAATGCAGGTTAGGTGTGTATGGTATGTGTGACAGTAGTTGTGAATGTGTCTGAGAGTAGGTGTGACAGTAGGTGAGAATGCAGGTTAGGTGTGTGTACAGTAGGTGTGACAGTAGTTGTGACAGTAGTTGTGACTGTGTGTGACAGTAGGTGTGACAGTAGGTGTGAATGCAGGTTAGGCGTATGTACAGTAGGTGTGACAGTAGTTGTGACAGTAGTTGTGAATGTGTGTGACAGTTGGTGTGACAGTAGGTGTGAATACAGGTTAGGTGTGTACCCTAGATGCGACAGTAGTTGTGAATGTGTGTGACAGTAGTTTTGACAGTAGGCATGAATGCAGGTTAGGCGTATGTACGGCAGGTGTGGCAGTTGTGTGTGTGACAGTAGATGTGGGTATGGGTATGGGCTGGGTGTATGTATGGTAGGTTTGACTGCAGGTTGAGTGTGCATATGGTAGATGTGACAGCGGGTGTGGATGTGGGGAGGTATAGTGGGAGTGACATGTAAACTGACACCTGCATATGCTACCTATACATTTACGACACCTGGACAGTATCCCCCTTGGTTACCATCCCTCTACCTACAAAACACTGCAACATTCATTCACACCTGGATCTACGAGAATAACGTCACCTTGGTTACAATGGATTAATTCCACCACAACGCATCTGCATTCAGACCTCCATTCACACCTAAGCCAGTTCTGAATCTGCAAATTACAGTAGTACTCAATCAGCAATACGAGTCACTGTCCACTGGTCACTAAGGAATGATGCTAGTCTGAACGACAAAGGCAGTTTCTTGTCTCAAAAATGGCCGCCCCTATAGGTGGCGGCCATTTGCAATCAAAATGCTGCGCTCTGATTGGATGACACCACTGCATGCAGCGGCCATTTTCGAGGCGCTTTTTGTCTCCTGCCTGAAAAGGGAGGCATCGCCGAGACGTCGCCGAGACGGACCCTGAATGCAAATAGACCAAAAAGCATCGCCTAGACGTCGCTGAGGCGCCTCCGAGACGGACCCTGAACGTGGCCCTGGCGTATTTACACAACCGGAAGTCAGGTGCTTGCTCCTCCCATCACATCCTTCACTTTAGGCTATATTCATTGTAGTCACTCACCCGTAGCCACATGGTTCCTGATATCCAAACGCGTGAGATTGTTTTCCTACATTTGGTTTTTGAACTGAGTTGCACTGAAAGTGTGCTAAGAACTGTTCTACATTAGATAAACAACCACTTCCTGTATTGTGTGTGTGTGTGTATGCGCAATTGTGTGCAGCGCCCTTTCACCCAACACACTAGCATTGATTAGTGGCTCGGTGTGCACTGACATTGGTATCTCTGAAGTGACATAGTAGGAAAATACCGGAAGACCAGTGTCCCCGTGTTGAACAAATAAGCTTATTTACTGAATATAGCATCAGTTGTATCAGAAAGATGTCCACAGATACCCCCGTGTCAACCCCCGCCCCCCCACCTCCCGCACCCACCTGGGGGTCACGTGGTGTTCACTGATTAGGCGGCTAGGAGTCGGCGCGGTGGGGTGTCTGCCCTACCTGGACAGGTGGGTTCTCTATGTGGGTTCGAGATAAGCCTGGAGATAGGGGTGAGACATGAGATCACTAACAAAGAGGAGTGTGTGTGTGTGGGTGGGGGGGGGGGCGGAGGTGGGTGGGAGGCGGATTGACCCTACTATAGATTATACATTAGAGCGTCTGCTTCCCGCCCTGGACCTCCTTGGGTTCGATCCCCGGTGGAGTAAAAAATCAACGACTTGCCGTTCACAACTTTGTCATTTCTGAGATCGGATATGACTGGATGGCTCGACTGTCGAGATAATGTGACTGAGTGGGATATACCTGAACTAGATGGGATGGCCGGATGAGTTGAGTGCTTGTTTCCCGTGTGTGGGAAGGTTATGGAAGTCGAACCACAGCTGAGTCAAACTGATGACTTAAGGATGTATACTTGTCACCACCTAGGCTGACACTTAGCACAAATAGGATAAGGAAAGGAACAGTGGAATGAGGAACACCAAGTGTCTGTTATTAAAATTCACCCAGCCCAATCAACAAATGTAACACCAATAAGAAGGATATCGCACCATTGTGTGACCCGGACAAGTACGGAGCACTATAAAGCAACCAGGAGTGCGTCCCAATTTGTTACAAATTCATATCCGTCCTGATATGACTATGAATGTTGCCATGACGTAAAACCCCAACCACTCATTCACTGACCACGGCTTATACGTGGGCGGAAAGAACCTGGTTCCTGAATGCTGCTTCATATGGAGCGGGTTGTGGCGAGCATGGATTTAGGCCATACGCCATTGAAAGAAGGTTATACTGTTATCCAAGAAGCGCCAGCCCTGGAGGGAGTACCACTCGCGCGCTTGACTGGAGACCTCTTAGGGCGGAGGAGGAGCAACATTAAAGGTAAATATTTTTGTGTGTGTGAATTAATTTGGTTTATGTGGAATATAATACAACCGATTATATAAATATTATTGATGTATATATATATATATATATATATATATATATATATAAATGTTCTCAAATGCACTACACAGCCTAGATAAAGGATTCACCCTGTACTCGCAGTATATGGGTGAATACCAGCCCTATATAAAAGCTGTCGAAAAAGCGGGGAAATGAAATGAGAGCCTAAATTTACAATCTAAGAAGCAACATTTATTGTTTATATGTCTTCATATTTCCCCGCTACCTTTGCATTGAAAAATATAATAAAACATATAGTTTAATAGAATCTAAAGGTGAAATCAATGGCGTTCTATGGCCGCCATCTTGTCTTTTTGCATTCTCTCCCATTTCACCAACTCTATGTTGATATAAGTAACCATTTGATACTGGAGGCAGGCATTCTACTTCCTGTTCCATACTAAAGCTATTTTCGCCCGTATTTACACTACAGTTGTCATTCACCCATGTACTACAAGTACAGGGTGAATCTTTTATCTATACACAGCCCTGCATGCTGATCTCCTTCCCACCCCTACCCCACCCCTACTACACCTTCTTTCAAAACCTATTACCTAACATTTAAAGTCATTTTACTTTAAATTGACATAACACCTGTCTGATGTAAGTCCCCACTGCAATCTCAGACTTCCGATCCCATCATTAGGCCACACAAAACGGAATACTTGTGATGGGATTCAAAAATGGGCAGCTTTCTCGCATTTGGTATTGGTGATTGGATCCATTGATTTGAATATTTACAATATAATATATATATTTGTATTGGAGATATAACATATCTTTTTTTTAAAGAAGAAGAGAGAAAGCAAAGGATGAAAGAAGTGTTTAAAGACAATTCTAGAATCATGCAATACCATGTGATGCATGCTCACCAAGTGCATAATGCATATGTTGAACTGGAATTGTATGCAGATACTATTACAAAACTAATATTCAATT
Source organism: Branchipolynoe longqiensis (assembly GCA_030323885.1). Taxonomy (NCBI): domain Eukaryota; kingdom Metazoa; phylum Annelida; class Polychaeta; order Phyllodocida; family Polynoidae; genus Branchipolynoe; species Branchipolynoe longqiensis. The sequence continues at coordinate 40,438,855 of CM059197.1, forward strand.
TATATTATGCTTCTATTATCGAACAGGTTTTTCATGTGGTTATTATTGCAACTGATATTGTCATTTATGTACCAACAAATTGTAATGAACGGCCGGAAGACCAGTGCTCTGGCGCTGACAAAAGACATTATTCGCTGAATAAAATACATTTAGTAAAAAAGAAATTGATCAAACTAACCCTTGAGCACCTCCGGTGGGGTCGCTCACAGTTGGTTGAGCGGCCTGGGCGCATTTGGTTGCTCACATGCAGGCAAGCCCCTTGGGGGCAGCCTACGTGCGTACACGTCACCGAATATCGGTCCCATTTGCGACAAAATGTTGTTCTCTGAACAAATTAGAACAGAGAAACAACTCCAAAGGCCATCTATGTGGGCTTTTTGGCTTATATATAGGATCATATCAGATAGGTACCGACTTAGACGGGATGGCCGAATGAGTTAGAGCGTCCGTCCCCAGTGTTGATAGACCGTGGGATCGTGGGTTCGAACCCTGGTCGAGTCAAACCAATGATTATAACAATTTATACTTGTCACTTCCTAGCCAGGCGCTCGGCATTATTAGGCGAGGTCAAGGACCGGTTAGCTCAATGCCAGGATAATGTGACTGAGTGGGATATCAGATCATGGTGCTGGCGGCCTGGTCTCCCAGTGTGGCAGCACTATAACGTCACCATGAGTGCGTACTGTCACAAGTCGGTACCCATCCTGATATGACCTTAGATGTTGCTAGGACATAAAACAACAACAAACAAACAAGCCGAGTTGTCACAGTGCATACTCATGATGACTTTATATTATCCTGTTACTAAGCAAACCAGTCCTTGTAATATCCTATTAATGCCCTGTGTCAGGCTAGGTAGTGGGAAGCATCAGTTCTTTTTGTTACTCATTGGTGTGACTTGGCTGGGATTTTAATGCCGGACCTTCCGAACAAGTAGCCAGTCACCACAGCTGGTATACTGCAAACACTTTGAGTATAAATATTGCAAGTCTGTTTATTAGACACCTGTATTATTGTCATTCTGTTTGAATAGCTTACCATAAATGTGTAGCTAATATAGATGCTTCGGGCCGGAATGACAATGCGCCAGGGTTGAGAATTGTTCATCTGAATATAGCATTTACAACCCCCCCCCCCCCAAAAAGAAAAAGAAGAAAAGAAAGTTGAATCGGAAAGAATATCAAATTACAAGCATGTCTAGTAGTCTACACTGACCTCTCAGGCAAGAAGCCACATAGACAGGTAGGTGGGGGTAGTGTGTAGACATCAGGGAGCCTAGGTGGTGTAATGGTTAGCACACTGGCCCAGAATGCAAAGAGATGTGGGTTCGAGTCCCACTCTAGGCACAATATTTCCCATTTTCATCACCCCCCC